>JAKSZT010020074.1:788137-883140 GCA_026826555.1 Tolypeutes matacus | reverse complement strand
TAGATAGATAGATAGATAGATAGATAGATAGATAGATAGATAGATAGATATAGATAGATAGAATTTGTGCCCACTTGGCATAATATTGAAAAACCTTGCTTGATTTAGAGTTCAGTCATGTAGACTTAAAATAGTATTTTGATTCAGGAGTGATGAGTTATTAACTATTATAACTACAGAGTTCCTTCTGTATATTGACACTAAGTTAAGTGAAGTGGTAAATAAGTACTGATCTTACTCCAAAGAATATTTTTCCTTGTTAGGAATATAAGAAAAATTAGGTAATAAACAAGGCCTGCTGGAGGGAGCACTGATCGTGGTAAACCTTGAAATCAGGGCCTGCTGGAGGGAGCACTGTCCGTGGTATACTTTGAATTCAGGGCCTGCTGGAGGGAGCACAGTCCGTGGTACACCTTAAAGACAGAAGCGCATCCTGACTTGCCAGGAAGGTCAGGAAAGGGAAGACATCGCTGGCAGGAGAAATGACTTGAATGTGGAAGACAGACACTAAATGGCAAGACTGGACTGGCGAAAATATGTGGAATTCCTAGATGAAGGTGTCTGAGTGAAGAAGGAGGGAATCAATAAGCACAAAGAAAAGAGGCAGAACTTAAGAAGAAGCTACTGTAGTCAGGGCTGTGCTGTCACTTCATCCCTCATAACATCTGCATTACAAAAATGAGTTCAGGGGGACAGATATGGCTCAGGTGGTTGGGCGTCCGTCTCCCATATGAAGGGACCTGGGTTTAATCCCCGGGACCTCACAGTAAAGTAAAAAATATAGGAGGCGCGCGGGCCGCCAGGCCCCGTGTGTGGGCGCGCCGTCAGGCCCCGCAAGCGTCAGCCCCCAGGCCCCGCACAGCCATGCCAGACCCCGCCTAGCCACACTGCAAGATGATAACATAACAGGAGAGCGACACAAGGGAGAGCCAAGATGAAACACACCGCAAAACCAGGAACTGAGATGGCGCAGGTGGCACCACCTGTGAAAGGTTCTCAGGGTCGAATCCGGTAAAGACAGGAGAAGGATGAGAAGAGAGAACAGGAAACAGACAGAATTGCCCAGTGAATGCACACACACAAACAGCAAAAGCAGGGGGGTGGGGAGGGTTGAAATGGATGTTTTTTTTAAAGTAAAATAAATCAATCTTAAAAAAAAAAAAAGAGTTCGGGACGCATTTCAACAGGTTTCAAAATGGCACCACAAATGAATGGCAGAGATGTGATTCAAGCCAAGGGCTTACTCTAATTGTCTTTAAATTTCCTTCTACTACCTTTCAAATGGCAGATATTCTACAAGTTACATTAAATCCAAATACAACTGAAATAGCCTCTCTCCTGACCCTTTTCTCTAAATCCACCAGTGTTCTCAGAATGCCTGGCACACACCGCCAGTTGCCCCCCCATGAGACAGCATGTGCGTCTGTGCCCTCACAGTCTGCAGATTGCGCCACCCCAGCCTCCACACCGTGGTGAGCGTCTGGAGGCTGAGAAAGTGTTTCGTCATCTGCTGGGCTTCAGTGCCTGGAACAGAGTGTCTCCAAAGACTCACTGATTAGATGAAATAATCCAAGCAGGGATCCTGAGATTAGCATTTCCACCTCCCTCAATATGGTTGTCTGATTGCCTCTCGTTCAAAGTAATTATAAACCCTGAGCAATGTGCTTATCTAGGTATTGAATCCATGAAAGTTCCTTGTGGATGCTGGCTCATTAGAAAGCGGAAAGGTCTTCCCCTGCTCTTCCCCTGATATATCAAATTAGAGATTCTCAAATGTTAAGAAAATCTGTTGTTAGCTTGTTGCATGGGGGAGTGAGGGTGGTAAGCTGGTTTTAACTGTTGGACTCAAAATTGGATTGATTTTCGCACTAATAGCGTAATTTCCAGGTATTTGTTTTAATAACAAACAGTAGTTCAAATGACTGCTATTCAGCAGTAACTTTATAGCTAATTAGAGGATCCTCTCACTGATGCTCACTAATGAGAGAGAGAACTATTACCAATCAGAGTGTGAAAGTTTCAAGGGTAGCACCATAAAGCGCAGTTTGCTTAGCTCTGTAAATCTCCATTGTTTACTTTATTTACAACAGCCCATAGATGACTCAAGTGCATAATATGCTTGTATATTACTTGAAATAAAAGTCTCACTAACGTGAGCTCTCACCAACATGCTTCATCTGCTATTAAACTTTTATTAAGAACTGGGATAAAACAATTCTCATTGGAGTAGGAATTAGAGTGCCTGCTAATGATCACTGAAGTGAATAAGGGAAAGACAATGAGAGAGAGAGGCGAGTTCGCAGGGAGACGCACTGGCCAGTGCCCACTGGGCTGTGACCTCACCCCTCCTATTCCCAGAGCTACTTCAGGTCACTTGACGCAAATGGTGAACAGAACAGCTCAGTGTCCTGGGGCGAGAGCCGCGGGCTGTGGAGACACAAGGGCCACTCCAGGGACGGGCGTAGGTTTTGTTGTCAGGACAGAATACAGCCTCAGAGGCAGAGAGCCCAGCGTAGTATTCCACCATAAGATGTGAGCCACAAGAAGAGGTACCAGCCCCGGCCTCCGCGGACAGGCCATGGGGTGGACAATGGGGGGCCAGCGTGTTGGAGAAGCCTAAACTGGACCAGATGGTCAGAGAGCAGCTGAAACCTGGAAAGCTGGAAGGAAGGACATCTTTTATAACCAAACACATAGCATGCCAGTAACAAAAACAATTAGCCAGAGGGAATTTCAGTGGGGTGATGGTTTTCACTCTAGTGTGATTTGTTTTGTTTGTTTCTTGGGTTGGTTGGTTGGTTGGATGGTTGGGTTTTGGTATTCATTGTTTTTCATTTTTTATCTTAATGGGGGAAAGATTTGACTGAATTAATTAGTTGTTCTAGCTTGGGAAAGACATAAAGATAGGTTCAAGTTTCACAACAAAAATTTTAAAATTTACAGTGGTCATATAATCAGAAAGTTTGTTTTTTATAGGTAATATTTATATTGAAGTATTTCTTACAAGGCATGTATCAAAAAAAAGCTCAAATGATGAAAACCAAGTCTAGCTAAGAATGAGTTATCAGGTCTGACCCGGGAGGCCAGGCCATCCTGGAAAACGAGTTATACAGTCCTGAACTTAATCTTTGACTTGGTCACCTACTGGCTGTTTGCTTTCCAGCAAGTGTAGCAGTTTGATATTATTGGTGAATTCCAAAAGAAATATTGGATTATTTTTGTAAAGCTGTTCTTTTCCTCTGGGCATATTAGAGTGTATTGGATTTAGAGGTTTTACTTTTACTTGATTAAATAATGATTAAGGCTTTCATTGGGCCACATCAGTAGGACGTTGCATCCTTGTCCCCGTGGTGGGCAGGGACTCACAGAGAAACTGCACTGAAGAGAAGGGAGGTTGGAGTTTTGATGTTGGAATTTTGATGTTGGAGTTTTGATGTTGGAGTTCTGATGCTGAGTTTTAATGCTGGAGCTGGGGGAAATAAGCACACAGAGGAGCTTGGTGGTGAGGCAAGAGAGAAGGTGCCGGGAAAAGAGATCAGCCATTCACCTGATAGTCTACAGCTGGCCTTGTGGAGAAACGCAAGCCTGAGCCCAGAGAAAGACAAGCCCCAGGAAGAGAGGAAACCAGGAAGCCTGAACCCTTGCAGAAGTCGGCAGCCATCTTGCTCCAACACGTGACCATAGACTTTGGTGAGGGAAATAAGTTATGCTTTAGGGCCTGGTAACTGTAAGCTTCTACCCCAAATAAATACCCCTTATAAAAACCAAACCGTTTCTAGTATTGTGCATCAGCACCCTTTTGGTTGACTAACACAGCAAGTTACCTTCAGATTCCCCATAGACATATTTGGGACAATATAAGTATTGGGTGAGGTAACACAAGTCAAGTGTTCAGATAGTGCTTCGTATAAAAAAAGACATCCAGTAAGTCAGAGCCATTCGTTCCCTCATTAATAAAGTATTAAGTTGTATTTTAAAAACAAATGAACTAAAATTTAGAAAAAGGTATATGACAAATGAGAATAAGAATTTCCTACATTTAATCTAAGAACAGTCAATGGAAAGTAGGATGCACTTGTCAAATATTGAATACTGTCACACTATGTAAATTTTTACCATTAATGTAAAACATAGAGAAAAAGACTAAGTTTCTCTTTAGACTTGCTTTAGCTTGTGCAGCTTATCAGTAGCTAGAGATACCTTGCATGCTTTTGACATGGGATCAGTGATCAGTTCAGCACAAACGTCACTCGTCCCTTGCCCTATTCTTCAAGCCCCACTAACTCAGTGTACACGCAGTCGATAAATAACTATTGAGCAGTGTTGATCACAAATATAATCCATGGCTTCATGAAGAGAGATGTAATAAGAAAGTAAAGATAAATATAATGGCAAATATCGGGAAGTCTTTGAAATAAATAAAAGTGTGAGAAATTCACTAAAAGCAAAGAGACGGCCCCATAGAAAATAGTGAGCAGCATGGCTGAAAACTAGGCTTAAGATGGAAAAATATTCAGGTGACTCAAAACTTTGCAGGCCAAAGTAACTATTATTGATTTTATTTTCTCTTCACTGGCAACTGGAAAAGGATTTTAAATGGGACTCTAAAATCATCACTCTGGCTTCTGAGGAGAGAAGGGATGAGACACGAGAAAAGATGTGGGAAACTTGCATTGGGCCACAGAAATAATTCAAATGGCAGTTTCAAGGAGGGCAGGGGCAGTAGCAGGGACAGGTGCAGATGCACTTAAGACATATTTTGGAGGGAGAGTTGACAGAAATTGCTGACACATGACATGTGGCCAGCATGGAGACCCAGGAGCCAGTGGTCCAGTGTCCAGAGCTTCCCTTCTCACTTTCTCTTTATCCAACTTCCAAGCCTACCTTAGCAATTATATGTATTACATCCTTCCCTCAGTAGTCTGTTAATGTTCATTCTAGTTAACTAGCTACACATTAAAAATACTTGGTGAAACAAGAGATCCCCATCCATCTGCCCCATGGGATCGCAGCTCCCTCTCAATTAGAGGTGGAGTGGCATCACCATCCCACAATCCTCAGGATTGGGGAATTACTTTGGACTAAAGCAACTTACTGGTATTCTACTATAGACTTATTGTGTTTCCAGCAATGGAAGAAATTATACCATTGATGTGGAGGCAGTGGCCACTGGAGGTCCTGAGGGCAGGGAGAGGGGAAAAAACAGGTGTAATGTGGGGCATTTTCGGGACTTGGGAATTGTCCTGAATGACATTACAATGACAGATACAGGCCATTACATATCTTGCCACAACCTACAAAAATGTGTGGGAGAGAGTGTAATCCGTGCTTAATGCCAATGCTCCAAAATGTTTTCAATTGTAATAAATGTACCACACTAAAGAAAGAGGTTGTTAATGTGGGAAAATGTGGGAGGTGTAGGGAGTGGGACATATGGGAATCCCCTAAATTTTTATGTAACATTTATGTAATCTAAATAACTTTAAAAAATATATATATATATATAATACTTGGTGATTTGCTCTGCTTTCGCTTCAATTTTAGAAGTAATATTCCATGAGTTTAGCTGAAGAAAGACAAAAGCTTTATATGGAGCTGATGCCTACATTTTTATTTTAGGTCATAAACACATTTGGATCCACCTCAAAAATATCACATTCCCAAGCTACAAAGATTATTTCAGACATATTTCTTAAAAGACTAGTTTATACTCATGGATGTTAATCTTTTCCATTCTGATTTTCTCTTCAATCCCCTGAAAGAGATTGTCAAGCCCCAACATTCCACCAAAATTCTCTAGCTAAAGTTATCAATGATCCCCTAACTTTGCTTTGTTAATATATGCATTTAATGCTACAAATTTCCCTCTAAGCACTGCTTTTACTGCATCCCCCAAATTCTGACAAGCTATATTTTCACTTTCAGTTAGTTCAAAGTATTTTTTAATTTCTCTTGAGACCTATTTGACCCATGTGTTATTTAGAACTATGTTGTCTAATCTTCAAATATTTGAGAATTTTACATCTATCTTTCTGTTATTGTGGTCTGACAATATACTTTGAATGATTTCTATTTTTTAGTTTATTAAGGTGTGTTTTATGACCCAGAAACTGGTCTATATTGGTGAATAGTCCTTATGAACCAGGAGAAAGATTTATATTCTGCTATTGTTTGATGGAGTCTTTTATAAATGTCAATTACATCCAGTTGTCTGAAGGTTCTGTTCAGGTTCTGATCATCTGCCTGCTGCATCTGTTTAATATCAATAGAGGGATGTTGCAGTCACCAACCCTAATAGCTGGCTCATGTACATCTCTTTGCTGTTCTATAAGTTTTTGCCTCATGTATTTTGACACTCTGTTGTGAGGTGCATACATATTAAGAACTGTTATGTCTTCCTGGAGAATTGATCCCTTTATCATTATGTAATACCCCTTTGTGTCCCTCATAATTTTCCTTTTTCTGAAGTCTGACTTTTCTGAAATTAATGTATATATTCCAGTTTTCTTTTGATTAATGTTAGTGTGATATATTTTTCTCCATCCCTCTGCTTTTAACTTATCTGAGCCTTTACATTTAAAGAAAGTTTCTTATAAATAACATATAGTTGGCTCATTGATGTATTTAATTAGTGAATTTATTACTGAAAACATCTAAATTAGTATTGATACAGTCAGATTAATATATACCATGTTTGTAATTGTTTTCTATTCATTGCACTCATTTTCTGTGTTTCATTTTTTGCCTCTTCTGGTTTTAACTGAACACTTGATATGATTGCATTGTATCTTTTTTCTTAGAAAATCAATTAAAACTTCAGTATAATTTTGAGTGGTTGCCCTAGAGTTTGCAAATATACATTTGCAGCTGGTCTAAGTCCATTTTCACATAACATTAGATTGTTTCACAGGTAGCACAGTCCCTCATAACAAACTATCCTGGATTCCTCCTGTCCCTGAAGCATGGCAGTCCTTCAAGTCACTTCCATATAAGTGATTGTCACCCAAAGCATTGTTACCCTTATACTTTCAACAAATAGTTAACATTTAGTTCAATTAAGAATAACAAAAATAAAAGGTCTTATTTCACCTTCATTTACTCCTTTTCCAGCATGCTCCATTTCTTTATGTCATTTCTGACCACATCATTCATTTTCCTTCTCCCTGAAGAAACTCTTTCATCATTTCTTAAAAGGCAGATCTGCTGTGATGAAGTTGCTGTTTTTGTTCAACTGAGAGAGTGTTTATCTCTTCTTTACTCTTGAAGGATAATTTCACTGAATATAGAAGGCTAGGCTTGGAATTTTTTTCATTCATCACTTTAAATATTTCATTCCATGCTCCAGATTTTCGGGTATTGATGAGCACTGGAACCATAGTTCTCTGATGGGTCTGAGAAAAGTCACCAAATTTCAGTATGTTCAACTTTTTCCTTGTAAGGGCGGAGGTGATGACCTCCAAGGCCTTTCCCTGTTGGATCTGAAATTGGAAGTGCCTAATATTTCAGTCCTTATTTTAGTCAACAGCTTTGTAGAATTTGGCAAAGTTGGCCACATTTTTGTTTTGAAAGTTTCTTCTCTGCTATCAGCATTTACTACATCTTTCCTCCTCTTTCTCCACAGGTTCTTCTTAGTGTTCCCCTTCTCCTGACTTTTCCTTCATAGCATTCCTTACTGCTCCTTGGCTCTCAGTTTACTGATGTGCCAAGCAATATCACTGCACCCTGGCTTTAGCACCATGGAGGTGATGATAAGAATCCCCAATCTGTATTTTCCCCTCAGACAAGTTCCCCACTTTCATGCTGTTGGGCTTTTTTTAATGGCTGTAACAAAGAACCTTCAGAAAATAGATGTCAAAAATTGAACTCATATTCTTATCCCCACTCCTATTTCCCTTTGTTCATTTCCTGTCTTAATGGATAGCACAACAACTCATCAAACAACCAAATGAGAACACATGAAATCTTAAACGAAATACTCTCAAGTGACATTAACTTAAACACATTCACATTTGCAGTATTGACTCTTTCTCTGCATATTTTCTGGCTCTGATTTTGTTTAGTCCCTCTTCAGTCTCATTATTTCTCACCCAGACTATGACAAAATATTCCAAATAATTTCTCTTAGCTCAATCTAATCAATACTTCCATATTGCCACAAGATTTAGCTTTCAAACATGATAACATGGCCATTGCTCCTCTGTTCAAAGCTTCAGTGGATTTGAAAACCTACAGCATAAGGTGAAAGTTATTATGCAAGCAATCAAGACCCTTAACTTTTCATCATGAACCAACTCCCTATTTCCATTTCCTGTCATTTTTCTAAATACATCATGTGCTGCAATTATTTTGAACTGCTTGCAATTCACCCAATTGTACCATAATTTTACATTTTCCTTTTTCTCTTTAGTGTTCTTTCCTTGTATTTTTGCAAGCCCAAGTTCAAGCATCACCTCCTTATTTGCCCCTTTCCCACATTATCCTTCTTGCCATTACCACAAGAATTTAGCCTTCTTGGTGCTCTGTATTCCTCAAACATAATATGAAGTACTATGACAATCTGGATGTGTCCTGAAACAGATTAAAAAAAAAAAAAAAAAAAAGGGAAAAAAATGGTAAGCTTCTAAAAAGGCCTGGAGTTCAGTGAACAGCTTTCTTAGTTTCCAGGCTGCTATGACAAATACCACACAGTGGGTTGCCTTAAACAATGAGAATTTATTGACTTAGAGTATGGAAGCTAGGAGAAGTCCAAAATTGAGGTATCAGCAAGGTGAGGCTTTCCCCCAGAAGGCTGTAGCATTCTAGGGTCATCTGCTGGGGACTGTTGGGTTCCTTGGTTATCTTATCACATAGCAACATCCTCTCCTCACTCTTCATGGCTGCTGCTGACTTTCAGCTTCCGGCTTCTCACCCTGATGTCTTCCTAAAGCCTCACATAATCTGGATTAAGGCCCATGCTGATTCCACTGGCCACACCTTCACTAAAAAGAACATTCTTCAGAAGGTCTTATTTAAAATGGGTTGAGATGAAGACCACGTTTTTCTCCTGCTGTACACAATTTAATTTACCACAACAGTAATGTACCAATGTGCACTTCTGAGTTTGACAAATGGACCACGGAAATGTAAGGCAGTAACATCAGGAGAAATGAAATGTGGGTGACAATTATATGGGAGTTCTCTGTACTACATTTGTATTATCTAAACTTAGATCAAAACAAAAAGTTTTTTATTTGTTTGTTTTGCTTTTATCCCCCCCTTGCTGCTTGTGCTCGCTGTGTCCATTTTCTTTGCATTTTGCTCTGTCTGCTTGTCTCTCTCCCTTTGTTGCATCATCTTGCTGTGTCAGCTCACTGAGCCATGCAGGATGGATTGCCTTCACCAGGAGGCCCGGGGAATGGAACCCGGGGCTTCCCATATGTTAAACGGGAGCCCAACCCCTTGAGCCACAGCAGCTTCCAAAATAAAAAGGTTATTTTAAAAATTCACAGGAAAAAAATGCCTGCAATACTTCTCTCACAGCAATTAGCACACTACGTGAGTGATCTAGGACCCAATCATTAGCACAGCTCTTTGTAGCTCTAGTTCACTTTTCTACAGACTTTGGTTAATACTCACCTCTGACACTTTCTGGTGAGTATAAAATCAGAAAAGCCATGTGAAGGACCCAGAACAGCACCTCATACCCGGTAGACACTCCTGTAGAGTCATCTTTAACTATTATTATTGACAAAATCATGGATTTTTCTTGTCTGCCACTCACAGCAGACACAGAACTCCTTAAGTGCCTAGCATGGTCCTGGCAAGCAGAAAACACTCAGCAAGTATCTGTGGAATAAATATTGAATGAAAGTACAGATTCTGATATTTTCCCTCTTTTTTCCCTGGGTATACCTCTCATAACATGACAGGAATAAATATCCTGCCAGTTGGTTTACTTCAGTGGTCGGACTTCACTACAGTATCCCCACCGTATGCTCTCTCACTGAACTTTTCTCCACCTTGGACCTTGAACGAAACTGCATTTCATTTGTCATCCTAGGATTGTGCCAACTGTTCATTCGACTGCACAGAAAAAATCTAAACTGCAGAAGGATATTTTTTCAGCCAACACATCTTTTGGAAGTCAAAACTCTCCTTTTATTGAATTCTTAGCTTTATGCTAAATCAGAATTTTCAACTTGCCCCTAGAGAGATTTTTTTTTAATATTGGACAGTCTTCAGGATTAAAATGGGGAAGTTGTAGCTGTGAAGAGTCTAGTTATTCTGAAGTTGTGAAATTTGAAAAATAGAAATAAAAATTTTAGCCACTCAGTCTTATTGAGATAAAGTCCTTGAATTGCAAACCAAATGTAAATTACAATAATCTTAAGCTTAAATCACTTGCCTGAGGACATACACGCACAGGTACCCCCAAAGCCATTGATTTGTTTTGTTTTGTTTTGTTTTACTCTTCCTACTCTGCTAAGGGTAATGGATCCTATGTCAGTCTGAAATTTTTTTATGAATCCCAAAAGAAAAAGGTTATGTTGTTGAACTAATCCACTCCTGTGGGTGTGAGACCCTTTTGATTGGATGTCAGTGAAGCATGAGCCAGCTTGAGTCTGCAACCTCTTGCTGGGTCTGCTGTCTACGGAGACATCCAAAGAGAGGAAGCTGCCATGTAAGAGGACTTCAGGAAAACAGAGAAGACCCGAGATGCTAAGAGAAGTCCTGGAGTCTGGAACCAGCAGAGGACATAGGCACAAGAAGAGGCCCTTGAAGGGCTGGGCCCATGGAGCAGCTCAAGGCTGGGAGGACAGCTCTACCATATGCCTGATTGCCATGTGGCAGGACACCAGGATCATCAGTAGTTGGCTCTGATGAGAAAGCATCTCTGATGATGCCTTGATTTGGACATTTCACGGCCTTCAAACTCTAAGCGTGTACCCTAAATAAAATTTCCATTTTAAAAGCCAACCCATTTCCGGTACTTTGCAACGGCAGGTCTTTAGCAAACTAAGACAGAGCCTATATTCTATTTGTTATTCATTTATAAGCATAACTGTCATTTTTTCCAGGAAAAGTACACATATACACCACAAGCACACACACCACAAACATACACACATATATACACATACCAGAAACATACACACACATACACATACACTGCTGAAACACATACACACACACATACACTGCTAAAACACACACATGCATACACATACCACAAACATGCACACATGCATACACACTCACTCCAACCAGATTTGACGTTCCTATGAGCTTCCAGAGCACCTGTTCAGCCCCATCAACGTCCTCATGACACATATTTCAATGTCATCCTTGTTGTTTGCTTTACCTGCTAGATTTTAAACTCGATAGTCAGATAAACAAGTCTATTTGGCTGTTTATTGGATTTCTAGTTCCAAGAACAATGAGAATCTTTTAATAAACACAGAATGAATGAAGGAATGAAGGAATGAATAAATGAATAACAAAATCTTGCCAAAATTGGAAAACTGGCCCCAAATATGTATTGCTAATGGATTAAGTTTCATAAAATTGGCATTTGTATTTTTCTTCTCATTGTTCATGATCTCAAAGACACGAATGCACCAATACAGCCAAGAATTTGCCATCCCACTTCCACTTCCAACCACATCCTCTTAGACGCTTGGTCCAGATGATGGTAATATATCTTCTATAGACTTTTTCTTCCACTGAGGAAATTCTACGAATGAGTGGGATAGAAAGATGCTATCGTTTGAGAAATTGCTGTGGCAAAGGGTTGGCTACTTGCTCCTGTTACCCTTACCCTGTGATTCCAAATTTAGAAATAATTTATTCCCAGAATATATTTTATCCATAGGGAATCACAGGAAAGTGGAGAAGTTCTTTCTTTAAATATCTTTAAATGAATACAATAAAATCCTTTCAAATAGAAACATCTTTCAAAATATTCTAAGTAAGCAACACCAGGTTAACATAGAGTGTTTTGCATTAGAAATGCTGTCATTGGCACAGATTTTTCACATGTGTGAGGGTATAGAAATGCTTCTGTCAGGCTTTCTTGCTGAATTTGCTTTGTATGATTGAGAAATTTTCCAAAGCTTAGGCTGATTTATATCTCTTCCTCTTTTTGACTGATATTTGAGGCCAAAGTCTTTAGCTACATCCCTAAATGGCACCCTCCACTACTGTCTGAAAATACTATATGAACAATAGAGCTTAACTGCCAAGGCTGTCATAGAAGAAATCTTTCCTGCAAATCAGAGCCATGATGAGATAAAACCTGAGGACATCTATATGTTTTTCCTCCAAACTAAATAACACCAAGACGTTGAGAGGATGGATTACTTTTAAATTCCCTCAGCATTCTGAAATACTTCTACAAGCATTCATCACACTGTAAAGTGATTATTCATATATGGATTGATTTCCCTGCTGGAATAGAGACTGTTGGGGCTAGAGTCTGAGGCTTATAAGCCTACATCTTCAGGTTCTAAAACAATGCCCAGCACAAAACAGGTTTACAATAAATGCAGCTTCAGTAACTATATATTATAATCCTAATAAATGTCTCCTAACTGTTATCTTAATTTTATAACAATAGCATATTATAGTCGATTCATCCTGCAATAGTCCACACTGTAACATTTTCATAAGATCAATTACCTTTCATCTTCTATTTTTTCAGGGCCTTTATTCTTTTTTAAACTTTTATTTTTTTTATTTTAAAAGAAACTTTATATTACATAAGTATTACATAAAAAATGTAGCGGGTTCCCATATTCCCCATCCCCTCCCTCTTCCACAGTTTTCCCTATTGACAACATCTTTCATTAGTGTGGTACATTTGTTACAATTGATAAACACATTGAAGCATTGTTACTAACATTTCAATGTCCCCAAAATACCCCCATGTTACACCTATTCTTCCCTCTCCCTTAGAAATTCAGGTGGCCACTGTCACTATATCAATGATACAAGTTCTTCCATTGCTAGATTATAATAAGTCTACTTTAGTCCATAGTTGCATTCCCCCCTTATGTTTCTTCATTTCTCAGTCTTGAGGATTTTGGGATGGTGATGCCCATTCTGCTTCCAATTGAAAGTGGTTTAGATCCCATGGGGCAGATGGATGGAACTGTCTTGCATGCAGTTGTAGATACTCTCTGTTTTGGGGGAATGGGCATTGTCCATTATCATCCTTTTGTTAGTTACCCTGGGTGAGTCGGATGAACAGGAGAGTAAGTATTGGCTGAAACTCTGCTGAGATTCAGGGCTCAACTGGCATATGAACAGCCAGAAGATTCAAGTCTCTGGGACACATATTTAACAGGTATATAGGTTCAAATAAAAGAGGTGTAAGAGTCATGTGTAGGAAAATTATAAGTAAGTCTAACTCTGATACATTGGAAGGATACGTTGTCATATATTCCAAGGTAAGGCCCACTGACAGGGTGCCAAATTCCTGGAATTGTCTGCCCTGCCTATAGTGTTTAAAGGTATCTAGAACTCTCAGTAGCCCCCCTGCTTCAGACACAGTTTACTCTGACAGTTGGTGAGATCCTCCTGAGACATGCATAAGCATAAACTCTGGAATGACCTCCTGACTCACTTTGAAATAGCTTAGCCATAAAATCTCTTTTATATGTAATATTTCCCCCTTTTGGTCAACGTCTTTTCCCAAACGCATCACTAGTTGGAACTTGGTAAAAATTCCTCCGTGCCAAGGAGGTTCTTCCCGGAAGTCATGTCCCACGCCGGGGGGATGGTAGTGAGTTTATATGTTGAGTTTGGCTTATAGAAAGGCCACATTTGAGCAACAAGGAGGCTTTCAGGAGGTAACTCTTAAACAATATTTAATACAAGGCTAAGTTTCAATTTCACAAGAACAAAGTTCATAATTACAAGCATCAATATCAAGGTACTGGAGTGTTGTTCTGTCCTCCTTTGCTAAGCACTGCTCATGTACTTGGTGGATTCTTATCATTCTATTAGACAATGTAACAGGACTTCCCAGGACAGGAATTCAATATTCTTTTCATTATTGTGTGAGTTTTCACCCAACAAGACAACAACCCATGACCACTTGAACACATTCATATTCCATTAAGGCATGCCCCAGGTGCACCCCTCCCCAAATAAACCCCACTACTGACACTCCACACCAGTGATCCTCCCCTGCAACAGTTGCAACCCTTCTGTAATCCAAAACCTCCTCCAAAACTAAGCCAAAATAAAAATAAATAAATAAATAAATAATAGTAAAAAATAAATAAAATGCAAAAAAAAATTTTTTTAAAATTTTTGCACGGTTTCTTTCATCACCATAATATCTGTTATCTTTTATGTACAGTGACAATTTCTTCTGAATATTCCCCCAATGTCTTATTTTTTTTCACTTTATTTTCAAAGAACTTTAGGTTACAGAAAAGTCACATAGAAAATATAGGGGATTCCCATATACCTCACCCCCTCCCCCGCTCACATTTTCCCCTATTAGTAACATCTTACATGAGTATGGTATATTTGTTACAATTGATGAACCAATATTGAATCATTGCTACTAACTATGGTCAATGGTTTACATTATGGATTACATTTTGCACTGTACACTTTTATAGGTTTTGACAAAATGTATAATGGCTTATATCTTTCATTGCAAAATCATGCAGAATAATTCCAATGGCACTAAAAATGCCCTATGTTCCATTTATTCTTCCCTTCTCTTACCCTTGGAACCTATGAGAACCACTAAGTTTCAGCTTTTGGAGATTAATGTTCATAGTTACATGCATTAATATTGAATGCTTGACATATTGTTTTCTTTTATGAGGCACTGCCTATGTTCTTTTGAGAGATTCTTGTCCCTCTAATTGAGAACATAGCAGGACTCCCCGGAATAGGAGCTTAGTATTTTCTTGTTTATTGTGTGGGTCTCCACCCACTGAGATAGTAGCCTATG
Organism: Tolypeutes matacus; assembly: GCA_026826555.1. Classification (NCBI taxonomy): domain Eukaryota; kingdom Metazoa; phylum Chordata; class Mammalia; order Cingulata; family Chlamyphoridae; genus Tolypeutes; species Tolypeutes matacus. The sequence continues at coordinate 868,187 of JAKSZT010020074.1, read as the reverse complement.
ACAGGATGAACACTTTCATATTCCACTGAGGCATGCTGCAGGTGCTCCCTATACCACAAATTCCCCCACACCCAATGCCCTGCACCAGTATCCTCCCCTGCCATTTTTGCCAAAAGAATATTCCCTATTGTAGTTTTAACCACAGACCTACAAATCCCCAGAGTTCACCTTCTCTCTCCAGCCCTGCACCCAGTTCTATGGATAGTCCAACCCAAACCCCCACCCTACTCACTCTCACATTCCAGCACCATCAACCTCAATCACATCAATGTACCACTATCACATTCATCCACTACCTAACCACCCTTTCCACCTTATAAGTTTTGCCCGTATTGAGCATTGGCTCACCACACTCTACTACACACTTTGTCTCCTGATATCCTATCTTGCAACTTCCAGCTCTTTGAGTCCCTCAATTTGCTTAGGTCATATCAGTAAGGTCATGCAATATTTGTCTTTCAGTTACTGGCTTACTTCACTCAAAATAAGGTCTTCAAGATTCATCCATGTTGTCCAGTGTGTTAATACTGCATTCCTTCTTATAGCTGAGTCATATTCCATTGTACATATATACCACAATTTGCTTATCTATTCATCTGTTGATGGGCACTTGGGTTGCTTCCAACTATTGGCAATAGTGAATAATGCTGCTATGAACATTGGTGTGCATATATCTGTTTGAGTCCCTGCTTTCGATTCTTCTGGCTATATACCAAGCAGTGAGATTGCAGGATCATATTGCAGTTCTAGAGTTAGCTTCCTGAGGAATGGGCAAACCATCCTCTACAATGGCTGCACCATTCTACATTCCCACCAACAGTGGATGAGTGTTCCCATTCTCCACATTCTCTCCATCACTTGTAGTTCTCTGTATTTTTTTAATAGCTAATAGTCTAATAGGTGTAAGAAGATATCTCAATGTAGTTTTGATTTTCAATTTCTAATAGCTAGTGATGTTGAGAATCTTTTCATGTGCTTTTTATCCATTTGCATTTCTTCTGTGGAAAAGTGTTTATTCAAAAATCTTGCCCATTTTTTAATGGATTGTTTGTCCTTTTATTTTGGAGATGTAGGATTTCTTTATATATGCTAGGTATTAGGCCCTTATCAGATAAACGGTTACCAAATATCTTCTCCCATTGAGTAGGCTACCTTTTCACTTTCTTGACAAACTCCTTTGAAGTGCAGAAGCTTTTAATTTTGAGGAAGTCCCATTTATTTGTCCTTCCATTTCTCCTGATTTGGGTGCAAAGTTTATGCAACCATTTCCTACTACAAGATGTCGTAGATGTTTCCCTACATTGTTTTCTAGGAGCTTTATGGTCTTGGCTCTTATATTTAGATCTTTGGTCCATCTTGAGTTAATTTTTGTATAGGGTATGAGATAGTGATCCTCTCTCATTTTTTTTGGATATAGATATCCCAGTTTTCCCAGAACAATTTGTTGAAGAGGCCATTCTGTCCCAGTTGAGTGGGCTTGGTGGCCTTGTTGAATATCAGTTGACCGTTTATACATGGGTCTATATCAGAACCCTTAATTGGTCAGTAAGTCTATCCTTGTGCCAATATCATATAGTTTTGACCTCTGTAGCTTTTTAGTATACTTTAAAGTCAAGTAGTGTGATTCCTCCATTTCCTTTTTCCTTTTCCAATATGTTTTTGGTTATTCAGGGTCCCTTGCCCTTCCAAATAAATTTCATAATTATTTTTCCAATTCAGTAAAGAAAAAAAAAAAAAGCTGTTGTAATTTTTATTGGAATTGCATTAAATCTATAAATCAATTTGGGTAGGACAGACATCTAATGATATTTTATCTTCCAATTCATGAATATGGAATATTTTTCTATTTATATAGGTCTTCTTTGATTTCCTTTAACAAAGTTGTGTAGTTTTCTGCATTTAAGACCTTTAGATAATTAAGTTTATTCCTAGATATTTTTCTTTTAGTTGCTATTGTAAATGGAGTTTTTTTCTTGATTTCCTTCTCAAATTGTTCATTATTGGTGTATAGAAATGCTACTGATTTTTGCATGTTGATCATATATCCTGCCACTGTACTGAACTTGTTGATCAGCTATAGAGGCTTTGTTATAGATTTTTCAGGGCTTATATGTAAGGATAATGCCATCTGCAAATAGTGAAATTTTTACTTCTTCCTTTCCAGTTTGAATGGTTATTTCTTTTTCTTGCCTAAGTTCTCAAGCAAATACTTTTAACATAATGTTAAATTAGAGCAATGACAATGGACATCCTTGTCTTTTTCCAGATCTTAAAGGGAAAGCCTTTAGCATTTCACCACTGAATATGATGTTAACTATAGTTTTTTCATATATACCCTTCATCATGTTGAGGAAGTTTCCTTCTATTCCTATCCTTGAAGTATTTTTATCAAGAAAGGATGCTGTATTTGTCAAATTCTTTTTCTGCATTGAGCTGATCAAGTGATTTTTTTCTTTTGATTTGTTAAGTGGTGTATTACATTGATTGATTTTCTTATGTTGAACCATTCTTGCACACCAAGGATGAAACTCACTTGATCATGGGGTATAATTCATTATATGTGTTGTTGAATATGATTAGCAAGTATTTTGTTGAGAATTTTAGCATCCAGGTTCAATAGACAGATTGGTCTGTAGTTTTCTTGTGGCATCTTTATGTGATTTGGTATTAGGGTGATGTTGGTTTCACAGAATTAGTTAGGCAATGTTCCCTCCACTTCTATTTTTTGGAAGAGTTTAAGCAGGATTGGTGTTAGCTCTTTCCAGAATGATTGGAAGAATTCACCTGTGAAGCCATCTGGTCCTGGGCTTTTCTTAGTTGGGAGGTTTTTGATGACTAATTCAATCTTGTTACTTGTGATTGGTCTGAGTTCATCAAGTTCTTCTTTTGTCATTGTAGGCTGCTTGTGTGCTTCTAGGAATTTGTCCATTTTCATCTAAGTTATCCATCTTGTTGGCATACAATTTTTTAAAGTATCCTCTTACGATACTCTTTATCTCTTTGGGGTCAGTGGTGCTATCCTCTTCCTCATTTTTTATTTTATGTATCTGCATCATCTCTCTTTTTTTCTTTGTTAGTCTAGCAAAGGGTTTGTCAATTTGATTAATCTCAAAGAACCAGCTTTTCATTTTGTTAAATTTTTCAATTGTTTTTTTCTTAATGTCATTTATTTTTTAAATATTTTTAAATTTATTTTTAAAAGATACTTAGATAACATAAAATATTACATAAAAAATATATAGGATTCCTATATGCCCCATTCCCCACACTCCCACATTTCCCCACATTAACAACGTCTTTCATTAGTGTGGTACATTCATTGAAATTGATGAACACATTTTGGAACATTGCCACTAAGCATGGATTATAGTTTACATTATAGTTTACACTCTCTACCACTGTTTAGTCAGCCAAATGGGTGCTGATGCAAAATACCAGAAGTGGGTTGGTTTTTATAAAGGGTATTTATTTGGGGTAGAAGTCCACAATTACCAGGCCATAAAGCATAAATTTCTTCCCTCACCAAAGTCCATTGCCATGTGTTGGAGCAAGACAGCTGCCGACGTTTGCCAGGGTTCAGGCTTCTTGGGTTCCTCTCTTCCCAGGGCTGCGTTCTCTCTGGGCTTAGCGCCTCTGTTTCCTTCACAAGGTCAGTTGTAGACTATGAGGCTCTCTAGGCTTTGCTTCTCTCCACAAGGCCAGCTGTACACTATCAGGCAAATGGCTCGTCTCTATCCTGGGGCCTTCTTTCCTTCCTCACAACCAAGCTCTCTTACTTCCCAGGGCTCCAGCACAAGACTCCAACATCAAAAACTTCTCTTTGCCATGCCTTTTATATTTTATTCCCTACCCACCAAGGGGTGGGGCTCAATGCCCTACTGACATGGCACAATTAACACCCTAATCATAACTTAATCATGCCCAGATTAGCAGATTAGTTTACAAGCATAATACAATATATATTTTTGGAATTCATGATTATATCAAATTGCCCAATGGCTACAACCACTCAATTCTGTAGTTTATGGCAAGATATATAATGGCCTGTATCTGTCATTGCAATGTCACTCAGGTCAATTCCAAGTCCTGAAAATGCTCCCATGTTGCAACTCTTTTCCCTTCTCCTTGACTACAGCACCTCCAGTGGCCACTGTCTCCACATCAATGATATAATTTCTTTCATTGCTACAATCACAATAAGTCTGTAGTAGAATACCAGTAAGACTACTCTAGTCCCTATTTTATTCCTCAATCCTGAGGATTATGGGATGGTGATACCCACTCCACCTCAAATTGAGAGGGGACTTCAATCCCATATGGCTGTTGGGTGGGATTATTTTGCTTGCAGTCGTAGACTCTCTCGGTTCCTTGGTGTGGTGGTTGTCCATCCTCACCTCCTTGTTAGTTGTCCTGGATGAGTCCAATGAACTGGAGAGTAGGTTTAGCAACTCTGCTGAGGCTCAGGGCTCAGCTGACACATGGACAGCCCAGAGATTAAAGTCTTTTGGGCATATACCTACCAACTCCAGCACCAACTATAGGTTCAAATAAAAGGGACAGAAGAGGCATGTGTAGAGAAGTCACATCTGAGTCCAACTCTATCACACTCAGGAACACAAACTCCAAAGTAGGGCCCACTGGCAAGGCACCAAACTCCAGAGCTATCTGCCATGACTGTAGACCTGGGTGTCTCTGTAGCCCTCAGGAGCCCCACTATTTGAGGTAGTATCTACATTGGTCATCTATGAGATCCTGCTGAGATGTGCATAAGTGTTACCTCTCTGATGACCTCCCAACTCACTTTGAAGTCTCTTAGCCATATACACTCATTTGTCTTTACCTTTTCCCCCTTTTATTCAAGGTCTGTTTCCAGTTGTATCATCAGCCAGTGCTTGGTAGGAATACCTTGGTGCCTGGGAAGCTCATCCCTGGGAGTCATGTCCCTCACTGGAGGGAAAGTAATGTATTTATATATTGAGTTTGGCTTAGAGAAAAGCCACATTGAGCAACAAGGAGGCTTTCAGAAGTTAACTCTTATGCACTCTACAACACTAAGCTAAGTTGCAAATTCAAGAGGAAAAGTCTCATAGGCATAGTTTTCAATATCAAGAGCCCATCAGTTAACCATCTTTATTCTCTAGTCATTGCCCCTGTACTTGAGGGATTGTTGCTGTTCCATTGGAGAATGTGGCAGAACTCCCCAGGATGGGAATTCAATAATCTTTCGGTTGTTGTGTGATTCTCTACCCCCTGTGGCAATGTCCCATGAACCTTTGAACATATTTATATATCTTATATGTATGCCCAGGTGAACTTTCTCCCATGTATCCCCCATTACTGACACCCCACCCCATTGATCCTCTCCTGCCATAGTTTTAGCCCTTCTGTGATCCAAAACTTCTTCAAAATTGAGGCCAAGAATATTGCCAAACTCAATTAATAAGAAAATGAAATAACAACAATAGGTTTAAACGTGAAAAGTAAAATGCATAATAATTTAGAGAAACTAAAATAAAGTAAAAAAAAAATTGGAGTATTTGAAAAAATGAAAAATATTTTAAAAATTGGAAAAAAATAAAATAAAATCCTTTTTTTTTTGACATTTTGCCTTTCATCACTGTAATATCTGTTGCCTGTATGTACAGTGGCATTTTCTACCATTTGTTCCCCAGTGTCTCACTTTATATATATATATATATATATTGCCTTCAAAGAAGTTTTAGGTCATAGTAAGGCTACATACAGAATATAGGGGACTCCTATATACCCAACATCCTTCCCCCTTTCCCCCTTCCCCACTAATAATCTTTTTGCATGTGAATGGTACATTTGTTACAACTGATGTATAAATATAGAAACATAGCTACCAACCATGGTCAATGGTTTACATTATGGTTTACATTTTAGATCATATACTTTTTAATTTTTTGATGCAATTGAACATGGCCTGTATCCATCATTGCAAGGTCATGCAGAACACTTCCATTGCCCCCTAAATACCCCCTCTTCCATCTATTCTATTCCTCCCTCACCCTTCCCTCAGGGCCCATGATGAACACCAGGCTTTACTCCTTGAAGGACAAGATTCATAAATACTTGCAATAATGCTGAGGGCTGGACACATTAGTATATCCTCCCCTATTAGGAACTTGCCCGTGCTCTCAAGAGACACCCTCCCGTCTATTTGAGAACATATTGGGCCTACCCAGCATAGGAGTCCAACTCCTTCCCACTCGTTATGTGGGCCTCCCCCCACTGATAGAGCACACTCTGGCAAAATGATCACTCGCACATTCTCTAGAAGACTGTTCCAGATGTGCCCTGTCCCAAACGCCGCCCCCCCCATTCAACACCCTAAACCAGTAACCCTTCCTTGTCCTGTTGTCATAAAAGTCAATTTCATTTAGTTCTGCTCTAATCTTTGCTATTTACTTCTTTCTGCTTGCTTTGGGATTAGTGTGTTCTTTTTCTCGTTCCTCCAGATATGAAGTTAAGTCTTTGAGTTTAGTTCTTTCTTCTTTTTTATGTAAGCATTTAGGCTATAAATTTCCCTCTTAGCACTGCTTTTGCTGCATCCCATAGGTTTTAATATGTTGTATTCTCATTTTCATTTGTTTTGAGGTAATTACTGATTTCTTTTGCAATTTCCTCCTTGAGGAAAACTGATTGCTTAAGTGTATGTTGTTTAACTTCCATATCTTGGTGCCCCTTATTAATTTCCAGCTTCATTCTGTTGGGGTCAGAGAAATTACCTAGTATAATTTCAATCTTTCTGAATTCATTGAGGCTTGTTCTGTGAGCTAGTATATGTTCTATCCTGGAGAATGATCCACATGTGCTTGAGAAGAATGTATATCCTGATGCATTTGGTATAACGTTCTGTATATATCTATCAAGTCTAGCTCCTTTAACACATTATTCAATGTCTCTGTTTCTTTATTGACCCTCTGTCAAGATGTTCTGTCTAATGGTGATAATGGTGATTTAAAGTCCTCCACTGTGAATGTAGAGGCACCTATTTTTTCACTTAGTTTTTCCATTGTTTGCCTCATGTATTTGGGGTCACCCTGGTTAGGTGCATAAATGTTTGATTGTTCTTTCTCCCTGATCAATTACCCCTTTTGTTAATATATAGTGTCCTACTTTGTCTCTTAGAAAAGTTTTACATTTAATGTCTATTTTATCCAATATTAATACAACTACTCCCACCCTTTTTTGTTTATTGATTGCATGTAAAAATTTTTTCCAACCATTCACTTTCAACCTCCTTGCATCCCTGGGTCTAAGGTGAATTTCTTGTAGACAGCATATAGATGGGTCATATTTCCTTATCCATTCTGATAACCTGTGTCTTTTGATTCAAAAGTTTAATCCATTAACATTCAATGTTATTACTGTCAAGGTAGTATTTACATTAGCCATTTTTTCCTTAGGATCATATATATCATATTTTGTTTTTATTTCTCTTTTATCTTTTTATTTATTCTTACTAATATTCTTCCTTTCTATGCTCTTCTCCAATCCACTCTCTCCTCTTTTATTCCTTTTAGCCTTCTGAACACTTTAGTTTTTCTTGAAGGGCATGTTTCTTATTGACAATCTCTCTTAATTTCTGTTTATCTGTGACTATTTTGAACTCTTCCTCATTTTTGAATGCCAGCTTTGCTGGATACAAAATTCTTTGCTGACAGATTTTTTCCTTAGCACCTTAACTATGTCATACCACTGCCTCCTCACCTCCTTGATTTCAGATGAGAAATCAGCACTTAATGTTATTGAGCTTCCCTTTATGTGATGGATCTCTTTTCTCTTGCTGCTGTCAGTATTCTCTTTTGTCTTGAGTATTTGATAATTTGATAAGTATATGTTTCAGGGTAGGCCTGTTAGGATTTTTACTGTTTGGAATGTGCTGTGCTTCCTGGACATGTACATCCATGTTCTTAAAAAGAGTTGAGAAATTTTCAGCCATTATTTCCTCCAACACACTTTCTGCCCCTTTTCTCTTCTCTTCTTCCTTCAGGAGGCCTATAATGTGTATGTTTGTGTATTGTGTTATCACTCAATTCCCTGAGTTCTTGCTGAATTTTTTTCTATCTTTTTATCTATGTGTTCTACTATTTGTGCAATTTCAGATGTACTATCTTTGGTGTCACTAATTCTTTCCTCTGCCTGTTCAAATTTGCTGTTATGTTCTTCCAGCATATTTTTAATTTCTTGTTGTGTCATTCTTCACCATCAGATCTGTTATCTTTTTATGTGTGTTTACTATTTCTTCTGTATGTTCCCTGTGTCTTCTTTATATCCTTTATCTCTTCCTTGACTTCATTAAATTTATTCATGACATTTGGTTGGATATTCTAGATTAGTTGTTTCATGTACTGCAGCTCCTCCTGTTTTTTAGTTTGTCCATTAAACTGGGCCATGTCTTCCTGTTTCTTAGTATGGCTGTAATTTTTAGCTACTGTCTAGGCATTTGTTTATCTTGATGGGCTTATTCAGATGGTTAGTTTCTCTTTCTACTCTAGGGTTTATTTTGTTTTGCTTTGTGTTAAGTTTCCACTTGACACTTGGTTCCACTTATTCTATATCCTTGTAGTTGTCTGTGTTTCCCTGAAAAAAATATTAAGACCATAGAAAAGGAAAGACATAAGAAGAGAAAAATAATAATAGTAATCATTTTTTAAAAGATAGAAGAGGAAACATAAAAGAGCCAGGATAAAAAATAAGTAATAATATCATCACACAACATGAAGAACTATGTGGGAGAAAGTATAGACTACAATGTGAACTATGGCCCATGCTTAATGGCAAAGCCCCAGGATGTGTTTATCAGTTGCAATTAATGTGCCACACTATTGAAGGATGTTCATGTGGGAGAGTGTGGGGAGTGGGGCATATGGGAATCCCTATCTTTTGTGTAACATTTACATAATCTAAGTATCTTTTAAAAAATAAAAAAATAACTAATAAGAGTGAAAAATCATAAAAATTATAAAGGAATAAGAATAAAAAAGGTGAAAGACAAAAATGAAATAAGAAAAAAGTAGAATAAAATGAAAGACTGGAAAAATAAGAAGAGAAAAAAAAAAAAAAAGACCAAACAAGAGAAGGTGGAATGAAAGAAAAACAATGGAAGAGAGAAAAATGAAAGAAAGAAAAGAAATAATCTAAGCAGAAAAGAGAAAGAAAAGGGAAAAAAAGGAAACAAAGAGAAAAAATAAATAAACAAAAAACAACCCAGGAAAAACATGCTTCTCTCTTAGGCCACTAGGAACCATCTCAGGCTGCCAGTGATCAATCACCCTGCAGTCCGCCCTCCACAAGGAAGGTACCCAGTTTTAGTGAATAAAATAAAGAATAAAATAAAATAAGAATAACAATAATAATAATAAAATATAAAATAGATCAAATAACCTAAAAAAAAAAAACAGTGTATAATTTTCCTGTCACAAGGTGCTGGCTTGGTGTTTAACGAACAACCAGATCACTCTCTGGGTCCTTTCTCTTAGGAGGTACCAGGAATTGACCCAGGGATCTAGTGTATGCAAGGGAGGCATTCCTCTACTGAGCTACACCCACTCCACAGGTTAGGTGGGCTTCTGGAGACTTATTCTGCTCTCCCAGCCCGCTTTTCCCTCAGGCTAGTTGGGCTTCTGACAGTTTTGCTGTCTGTCTCTCCTGGCTTCCTTCTTTCCAGGGCTGTTAAGCGCCTGGCAGCCCACCCCCTCACTGACCTAGTTCCTCTCTCTCCCAGGGAGGGTGGGTGTGACAGCCTGCCTGATCAGATCCCCCTCCCCTCTCCCCAGGATGCTTCTGCACTGGCTGGGTATTTTTCTCCCCTTCTGCCTGCCTTATCTCCCCTGCCCCTTATACTTCTCTTTCTCTGAGTTTGCTGGGTGCTGTCCCATACCTTTTGCCCTTCAGCTCCCCCACAGATGGGTCTCTTTCAACCCCCACTTGCTGGGTTGGCTACACCCGAGATTCAAAGCAGACTCAGCTGGCCAAACTCACTGAAGAGAAACCACTCTCCACCCTCCTCCAGACCCCTCTTCCTCCCAGGCAGGAGGACATTCTGTCCCCACTCAGCTGGCTGCAGTGAGCCACGGGCTACCGGGGCTATTTGCCTTGAGGGTGGGGGGGATATGTGTTGTTCCCAGCTGCAGGGGCGAATAACTCAGGGTTTTCATTTGGCCTCTTTGTTTCTCTGTCCCTCTCCCTCCTGGATGATTGCAGCAATCTCCTGGTGCAAAGCAATTCCCTCGGAAAACTTTTTGCCCTTCCTCCATTGTTTTTGTAGGAGAGTTGAGTCTGGCCTAGGTACTCCAACACCATCTTCCTGATTTCCCGCCTTTATTCTTTAACAGCCTCTCTTCATGTGTTGCCAACCCCCTGGCATAAGATAATTATGTTTGTGAAATAAAGGACCAATCATTAGATCAGATAAAACCAGTGCTCTTTTTTTAAGGTATAAACTGACAATAATTTCTTAATAATGTATGTATCACTGCTCGACTTGGTAACGCAATATTTTTCTGAAAATTTTGTAAAGTTGTTGAAGAAAATCAATGAGACTTCAGTGGAAATGGAATAAAAACACTATACCAATCAAGACTGAAGAGTGCATTTTTTCTAATCTTGAATAAGCCCCTCACCCAAAAGAATTTACGTCTTACTTTCCTTTACCTCTCTTTCCATTGCCTGGGGCTGCATTACCTCTTGTTCATCAGAAAGAAATGTGAAATGCTGTCTTTTTTTCCTAACTCTCCTTCCTTTGCCTTCTCCTCTGTTCTCTATAGAAGAATCACTGTTAGCCTTCCTTTATCATGAATATATAGTATCTTCCTTACAAATTGCATGAATTATGCTCCCATGTTTATGCAAAAAAAAAAAAAAAATGCAATTTCATCTTTACCCTGACGCTTCCTCTAAGCCCCAGTGATGCATTTCTGAATATATACTTGAAATTATTTCTGGAAATTTGAATCTGTGATATTCAAAATGGAGCTCATCATTTGGTATCTGAAGCCTCCTCTTCCTTTTGTGTTCTTTACTTCAGCATAGTACCCTCTTTTGTAAGATACACAGCTCTTCTCTCTCTTACATGGTCCCTGGGACTCCTCCGCTTCCAAGTCTTCTAAGAGCTGTGTCTCGTCTTAACTCAGTTTCCTCCCAAATTGACTAACATCATCAGTTCTCTAGTGTAGGCTTCATCATTTCACATCTCTACTACAATATTCTCATAAATATCTACACATCACACAGCTGGTACACATCCAATGCTTTTCTATTCTATAATGAAAAATCAAAAACAAAAACAAAAACAAAAAACAAATCATCCATGATTTTTTTTTAAAAAAAGGACATGGTTCCAAGAAGATGGTGACCCAAGGGTAGTTTACTACCTATGTCAGACTGGATGCTATACATTCACCAAATCTGATTAATTTTATTCCCCAGTTGAAAGGAAGATGACTTTACAGCTTGTGTTGGGCTCAGGTGAGGAAATACAACTAAAGTCTGGACCCTGGAGTCTAGGTCAGTGTACGTATGGGACTTCAGACTTGGCCTAACAACCTCTTCCACAACCCTCCAGGGGTTTTCCTCTCCTTCTTTGGTAGTGACTGTAGAAGCCACGCATTGAAGCTGTCACAGGAGGGAAGGATGATAGGCCTCTTAAAGATTGCATGACACAACAGCCCCTGTTGACCACATTGGACTTTGATGATGTGAGAACCCACCTATTGTGTTACACACCTATGGTCTTGCATTTGGGATTGCTTTACAGCATTAAGCCCACTCTCAGATGCTATCCTCTCATCCCCATATTCTATACATGCCTCTCTTAAGCCAAGTGCCTGTTGGGACAGAAGCACCACTGTGTGCCACTGAGGACCTGGGCACTGTGGGAGCCTCAGCGGGGGAAAGGTGTGCATGGTTCTCTCTCTTCAGGTTGGGACACACCCTGGAGACCAGGAGGAGAAAGCACCAAGGTGAGGATCAGGATCCAGTGAATCACTAAAAGAGCCTGCGCATGAGACGTGCAAGGGTATCTCAAAGGAAGTCAATGTAGGCCAACAGTCCTGGCCCCGATGAAGTGGGTAGGAAACCGGGTGGCAGAGAGGCTTCTTCTTGATGAGTCTCAGGAGAACTGGAGTTCTGCTGCAGCTGCCTAAGCCCCATGAGTAGAGACCCCTGTGCCAGTCAACATTTAAGAACCTGGTCAACTAGACTTGCTTCCCAATGAGTAGACAGAGAAAATAGCAACCCAATTATGGATGTGTAGAAGCTATAAAGAGGAAAATGGGTCAGAAGAGACCAGAACCATGCTTGGTAGATGCAGGTTTCTGAATACCAGGCTCCTGAGTAATGTTCTATAAGCTGGACAGATACAGGTTTGGGGGGCCCTGAGGATTACAATTTTGGAGAATCCCTTTAAGAAAAAGAACTCAAACTGATGAATCTTCTTTTTCTTCTTTTTATCCCCTTATCTGCACTTCACAAATAATTTCTTTCATGAATGAAACAGTTTATTATAGAGGTGATATTTCAGATCAGTGAGGGTAAGGTGAATTATTCAAAAAATGCTACTTGGACACATATTTATGGGAAAAAATATAACTCATTCCCAACTTCATACCATGTATAAAATCAGTTCTAGGTGAAATAAATTTTAAAATGAAACCTTAAAAACGTTTAGAAGGTAATAAAGAAAATATATTTCTGACATTGTGCTATAAAAGGTTTTTAACCAAAACAAATCATAAAGAAAAGCACTGACAAATTTGTTGACAATAAAAACAAAAATTTCTATGCACTCAATGGCACTTAAAACATGAAAACACAATCTACAGACCAAAATGGATTGGTATCCAATACAGAAACAAATGCAAACAAATATGAAAGTAACTCATATGAAAAAGAACAAATGATACTTAAAACAATTCACAAATGGGGAATCCAGCAAAACCAATAAATTTGCATGAATATTCAACCACTTCATTAATCAGGAAAGTACACATTTAAAAAACAATATGGTATTATTTTATATCCAATCATATTGGCAACATCTTGAATGTTGAACAATACTAAGAGATGGCGAGGACGTGGGTCAAGAAGACTTCACAGCACTGGTTGTAGTGTATGTGTACTTTACCACTTTGGTGGCAATTTGGCAACATCTAGTAAAGTTGAAAAAACACATCCGTCAACTTAGCAATTTAACCCTAAAGAAAAATCTCATATATATGCACAAGAAGATATAGAGACAGTATTTGGAATAAGGAAAAAAGTGGAAATAACTATCCATTAAAAGTAAAAAATAAAATAAACAGTTCGTACAACAGGGCATGGTATCAGTGAATGCTCGATTGTTGGAATCAGCCAATTTCTTTGGAAGGTTGTGTTAAAGTTCTGAATACATACCGTATTGATGTCAACTCTCTATATTATTTCCTATTTTATTGGATTTTACTAGACAATGTTGTCTGTAAAACTTATACTGAGCAGAGATATTGTGTGAAAGTACTGAGCTGCTGCTAGTCCTGTTCCCAGATGCCCTTACTGAAGGCATTGAATGGGCAACAATTTTGAAGGTGCCCTTGGAATCAGACCCTGTAAGCTCTTGAGGGGCTTTGATGAGTCTGCGGGAAATACTGCATGTGATTCTTGGTGATCCAATCATATATAATATTTCTGAAAGTGTGAGTGGCTTTCTTTGGCTAGAGATTTCCAGGTATACTCAATGGCCTACCTGGTGGTCAAATGCTCCCCCACCCCATCCACCCCGCAAGCACATTTGCACACACCCCCACTTTACTGCTAATGAACCCAGAAGAAATATTAGGAGCAAACCCACTAATAAGTATGCAACACCAAGAAGATGAAAAGGGATCAGCTCAGATAAGGGTCTGAATGAGAAGGGACTGCCTTGCCAGCCCCCAGTGTTCCTGCAGCTCCACCTTGGCATATCAAGAGGCAGAGTGCATTCTGAAGGGAGAAGATGCCTTGTTTTATACACAAGAGCAAGCGGATTGTATATCTTCACAGAGTGGATTAAGCAGTTACAGACAATTGTTAAGCTACTGAAATAAACATGAAGAAGAATGGATGGAAGAAGGGATCCTTGCCACATCCCCGTGTTAATTACCCTCGCTGCTGGGAGATCAATTTGCATGGAGAGTCTTTGAAGCCTGTCAGGTAGGAATTAAACCACTGAACTGCTACATTTGATAATCCAGCCAGTGAGCTTAGTTTTTCCCCCTCGAAGACATTGTTTCAGCCTAGCAGGCAGCTTTCCTCATAGAAATGTCCTCATTTCTAATTAATTTGTCCTTGTATTTAACACACACGTTTGTGATATTTAAGGAAATTAACAAAATATTATCAAAAATGTAGATATTGTTAATTACATATATAAAAGAATAGCTTTCAAAATCTGAGAACTTCAGAGCAACGTGTCCAGGATCCATCTCTGCAGACTGCCTGTTGGCTGATGCCGATGATGAGGCGTCTTCTGAAAGGCTGTGCCTCACTTCACTCCCTTCCTCTTCACACAGCCCTCTGAAGTAGGTGGAACAGTTTTTCTCATTTTACCCAAAGGCAAACTGAGGCAAACAGAACTCTGCCAAATTGACCCAAGCCCCTCCATTAAGAAGAAGGCAGGGTCAGAATTTGAACCCAGATAAAATTCTGATTTTCTGCACATTCTCTGATCCACTCTGCTGCCTCTCCTAAGGAGTAAGCCCCTTTCTACCCAATCATACAAAGTTAAACATAAAGAGGAGCACCGGAGCTCACTGTTCTTATATTTAATCATTGAAATAACATAACCATTTCTGGGTTTTAAAAACTAAAGGACCAAGAGAGGTAGGATAGGATATGATAGGAAATAAGAAAATATAGAAAACTATCTGAGAAGAAAACTAAGAACTTGAATGGAACTCAATGGTGGTGGTGGTAGAGGGGTAATTATGCTTGTATAAAATGTAGCAAAGTAGGATGGAGGCAAGAGATTAATTTTAAAAGTTATAACCAAGAATCACAAAAAAATGATAGATGCATACCTTACCTTAACACTTATGAATCTATATTCATTCACCAATATTTTGACAATAGGACAAGGTCTCTTCTTTGAGTGTAGATCTGCTGATTGAAATTCTTGTTATCTTCCTTGATAGCCAAACCTGGTTTTAAAAACAAATCCCTGTTCTATGTGACTGAAAATGCTTGTGGAACTTTGCAAAAATATTCTCACTTTTGCTGTGGTTTCAATCCCACTGAATTCAAATTGCCTTTATCAAGTCTTTGCAGAGTAATCAATTTTGTTTTCATCAAAATGGCATATTTGCACATTGATATTTCTGAAATTTGCATAATATTCCATTAAATTTCATAATAACAAGTGCAAAAACATTGTCATGTTTGGTGCACGGGAGAAACAGGGTGTCAGTAATCACAGAAGTTACCTAGCAGATGCACAGACGCAGAGAGTAAATAGTAGAGACATCTGACTAGCCACAAAAACCCCGAGTGTCGCAGGAGCTCTTTGTGCAACAGAAAGAAAGAATGGGGCTCTCAGGGTAATCAGGAAAGCTGTTCACTGCATGTCAGTAACGAGGCTTTCCTCTGCACAAAATGTTTGGAAGAATTACCACATAAACATTACACAAATATATGTTAATGTTCAAACATTCACAATATCATTATCTGCATGTCTTGAGGCCACTCATGTGCACTAGGCATGCGTCTCTAGGTTCCTGTCACAGAAACCTAACTCAAATGAGCTTCCGTGTTAGGAATGACATATTCATGCAAAGAACCTGAAGGATAGGGCTAGAGCTTGCCACCGAGTTTGGATACTGCAGGGGAAGAAAGGCAGAGCTAAGTCCCGAGGAACAGAATATAACTTTAAATGTGGCTAAAGATTTGGAAAAGTAGTAAGAGGTATTACTAACTCAGAAAAAGAAATACAATTACTAAGTACATTTTATTAAGTGACTCTTAAATTTATTCACTTTGCATAATATCCCATTACGTTTCATAATTGGAAATACAAGAATATTGACATTTGTGGGGGGAAAGAGAAGTTGCCAGGGCTCAGTACACACCTGGGAGACAGCACCCAGTGCCCCTTGGGATGGTGCTGCAGAGACCTTTCTCCACAGGCTCCAGAAGCTTTCCTCACTTTCTTACAAATCTACTCATTTCAAATTCAAGAATCCCAGAGAAAGATCTATCATACAATCTCAGGTTGGATAACCATCAGTAAGCCAATCCCTGAAGCCGTTTGAATGGGTTCCAACTGATTAACTGTGGCACAATATTTAGAAATATTTACCCAGATGGAGTAATGTCCCTGCTAAGTCCTGTCCACAACTGAAGGTCAAATATATGTAAGCATGTGTCCTAGATGTGGGGAGAGGCTAAGGAAAGTCCGAAGAACTGATCCCTCAAGCCAAGGCATCCCGAGTGAGGAGAGGGTGGCCTAGGGGCAGGTGTTCTGTCCAGGAAGGACTTGCTGGCAAGCAGGTGTGATGCCGTGCTTAAAGCCACAGGCTTGCAGCCGCAGGTGCCGGTGCAGACTAGGGACGCACGGCCTCTGCAGCAAGATGGGAAGGGTTCTATAAGTGAGGACAAGAATCACAGAGATGACTCTGCTTTTCCAGCAAGGCCCATTGTCCTACCTACCAGCAAGGCCCATTGTCCTACCTGCCTCCTCATTTCTCCCAGGGGGTGGAACCTTGAAGTGGTGTTTCCAATCAGCCTTCTGAGGTGCACTCAGGGGCAGTGAGAGTATCCAAGGGGCAATTTCAGGCCCAGACGGGACGCTGGAGCTTCCAAATGGGAGAAGATTGAACAACACAGGGAGTGCAGGTGAGGCTATAACATGCCGAAGAATCTCTACAAAACCAAATTAATTTGAGATTACTAGAATTCAATAAAATAGAGACTCTATGGAACAAGATCTGAATGATGAAGTGATAAGGATATGAACTGAGGATAAAAATGAGATGACTGAATAAGAAGAACTTCATAGGGGAATCCATGTGCTAAGAAAGGTAAAAAAAACATAAAAGAAAATAAGAAAATTATTTGAATAATCAATAAAATTGTCCTTTATAGATTTCTTTGTGTTAAACTCCACATTCTAATAGAATCCCTCTCTCTTAAAAAACCCCTTGGAATACTTATAAAAACTAATCACATAATAAGATACGAAACAAACTATGAAAGCAGACACGATGCCAACAATCTTTCTCCAATATGTCAAAAAAAATTTTTTTAAATAACAAAATTAGTAACATCAAAGGAAATGACATGATAGTTTTCTTGTTTTTAAATTTTCATATAAAACCTTAGGTCTAAATGGAAAATCAAAACTAAGTATTTATAATTAGAAAGAATGTTGAGAAAGACAAAATGAGTATAGGATCAGGAATAATAAATTAATAATTAATAATAGATAAGAAATTGTTATTTCTTAAATAATAAATGGAACCAAGAATAAATACTTTGAATACAGATTGGATAGACAAATCTGGAAAGTTAGAGTTATTAAAACAAATGAAAAATCTAGATACATACCATTAAATGTAAAACAGGGACTTCAACCACAGGGGGAAAAAAGTGATAAGTTAGAAACTCTTAATGTAATAGATTATTTTGATGCAATTAAATAACCATTTTTGACTCAAAGAGATTGTATTCTGAATAGTCAAATGATCATGTACAGGAATTGAAAAAAGATTAAATAACATTTCAAAACAAAAGTCACCCAGAGGTATAAAATTTTAAGTAAAAATTGTTTCTAATGCTAAGGCAAATATTCATGAGTATAGGACACATTGAACATTCTTGAACTAATTTAATGAAGCCCATGTTACCCAAACTACAATCTTGACAAAGAGAAGGGAAAAGAAGCCACGCATTAATCACAATTATGAAGATAGATACAAAAATTCTAAATAATAATTAGCTAATTAAGTTCAATATATCAAAAGAATATTTCATGATCTAGTTTTTTAAATATAGAAATATGTCTGTTTTGCCAGTAAACGGTCTATTAATTTAGTTAGAAGTATCAACTTGACAAAGAAAAATAAAATCCAGAGATCACTGTAATAGAAGGTTTTCACAACTGAAGAACTTTAGATAGTAATGAATGTTTGTAGCTAAGGACCAAGAAGAATGCTTTCCTCAAACCTTTGGCCAATATTACTCATAATGGGAAAACTTGGACTCACTCATTAAAGTCAGAAACAGCAACAGTTACTCTAAGTATTAATATTTTGTAGTTCTCTGGAAATTCCAACCAAAGCAAAAAGAAAACAAAAATAAATATGGGTATAAACCACTATAAAGGAGAAAAAAAATATTATGTTTGCTGTTTAATTATTCTAAGTGCAAAAAAATAAAGTCAAAACACATTTTAACTAATATGAAAATGTTCCAAACATATGGTGGGAACTGATGGTTACTGATGTGTAGAAACTATTTTATACATACATGTGCGCGCACACACACACAATATATATAATATTAAACTTAAGAAGAAACATGCAATATCTTATTGGAGAAATATTTTGAGCAATAGTGCTCCTGAAAGAAAAAAAAGAGCCAACTAAACAGAGATCAACCAAAATATGTGAATGTATGTGCCCAGTCTCCCCCAATCAATGCATACATTTAATTTTTAAGGGTGTAACTATAAAGCCCTTCTGGAAGAAAAGCTGGTACCTGGGTTATTGACAAAATTATTTTAAAATTAATAAGCAGGGACCTTGCTCTTTCATATTTTAAAACGTACCATAAAGGTCTGCTAATTTTTAAATGAGTAAATGCAAAATAGAAAGATCAAGAGAAATTAGAAACAATAGCCAGATGATAGGACATTTGATTCGCTCTGTAGAACTAAATAAATTCCCTAGTTTACATTGTACATGAGGGTTTCCCTCCACAATTATACAGTTGGACTTAACATATGCACATAAAAATTAAATGATAAAGGAACTAGAAGAAAATGTGTCTGATCTCAGAGTGAGGGAGATTTCTATAAGCACAAATGTAGAGGAAGAATCTTTTAAATAAAACTTAGAGGTCTTTATATACATGGAAATTTAACACTTCCATCTGCCAAAATAACATTACAAACAAAATTTAAAAGCAATAGAAAACATGGAAAATATATCTAAGAGCATAACAAGGCTTAATAATCTTACCATGAAAAGATTTCTAAGAAATTTATTTGTAGTGGGAAAAAATGTCAATCAGAAAAATTGTGGTGAGAATATGAACAGAAATTGCACACACTCACGAGATAGTAAGCATTTGAAATGGCATCAAACCATCAAGTAGTCTTTAATAAATACGTTTTCAAGTAAAATGTGTCCAAATTCATTCTGGTAGAGGATTTACCCCTTCAAGTGACACCTCAGAGATGCTGGAATAGCAAAAGAGAATCCGTCACCCCCTCCCCAGCACCTCCGCCCCCCATCCCACCCCCTCAGTGTCTGCCTGCCCTCAGAGTAGTCTTTAAGGGACCCAAATTTGGAAATAACTGCTTTCCAACAATAAATTAAATGTTAAGTGAAAAATAAACAAGTTATAAAACAATACACACTTTAAATGTGCATATATGTATGTCTATGCATAAAAGGGTTTAAAATATTCTTTCAATCCATGGTGGGATGGATTTTTTAATAATTGTCTTTCTTGGGGGTTTTTCTGTATTTTTCAGATACAAAGAAGAGTGCATTATATTTTAGCAGGAAAAATATATTTAATGCCATTCCAAAGAGCCTGATTGTAGGAACCGTAAACGTACATGTGGGGATCTGGGTGGTCGGGAGCGTTCTCGATCCAATACCTGTCACCTGTGTGGCGACCTATTCTTTGGATCAGGCTGCAGTAAACTTTTCTATGAAAGCCCTCCATACGTTTCTGTGGAAATTAGGATATTAATGTTCTTCTCCTACCAAAGGAGCAAAACCAAAGCTTTATTCTCCTCTACCACAGGCTTGAAGAGAACGTCATTATTTCTTGTATAATTGGAGGGAACGATCACACAATTAGAGGAATACTGACTGAGATACCCTCAAGAGAAATGCAACAGAAAATGCTCACGTGATTTTGGGTGAGTTACTACTTCTTTACTAGTTTGTGAAATTAGAGAATCACAAGTATGTAACACGAGGAGCAAACCTCCCCAATCCTAACTGTCGCCTCCCTCTTGTACTCAAGGGGAATGGGTGTGCTGGCCAGGTACTTTGCCGTGAGTCTGCTCCTCTGTTGTCACTTGTCTCCTGACCCTTCAAATGCAATCTTCCTCTCCGTCACTCCTGCCAATTTCCGTCGAGTCCACACTGTCCGATAGAAGTGTAAAGTGAGCCATATGTGTAATTTCTTATTTTCTAGTAGCCACATGCAGCCAGCGGCTGCCATATTTGTCAGGGCAGCTCAAAAACCTCTTCCTGTCTTTCTGCTATTTCCTCCACTTCTATTTGGAGGTGCCCTTTTGTAAAGATCTCTGGCTTCTCTCCAAATGGCTTCCATACAAAAAGTCTAAATGAAAACTCTATATATGAGATAAGGAAAATAAAAGTATCTGACATTGCTCCAAGAAAAAAATTCCACATGGAGTTACACCTTTCCTGGGGAGCAACTCACTTCCTTACTGTGCCCCCAGCTCTCCTGCCCGTCCTTCTCTCAGAGTGTGTTTTCATCTTCTAACTTCCGCCAAGTGATTCTTCGCTCAGCAATTGGGAAACCCTGCCCCTTCCCCTACAAGACTGACCCCACCCTCGCACACCACTCCCACGTCAAGCTCCCAGTCTGAGATAAGAGTGGAGACCCAAACCCCAATCTAAAGTCACACTCTCAGAGAAGGGCGGTCCTTTGTGGTTTATACACCTTCAAGTCCAATAAAATACTGTGAGATGAGAGAAGGCACTTCAGTGTCACGCAGTCAGCGTGGTCTCCTAACACATACTTCATTCTTCTCCTTGGCAGAACATGGTAATCAGGGCACACACATGCACACACGCGGACACCCCTGCCCGCCCAGGCAAAGCCAGCAGCAAGCTGTTAAACCCAACTAATAGGCACACGGTTTCCTCTTTGCCCTCTGATTTGCAAGGCTACCCTCTCACAAAAGAGTCAGCCTACCCCCCACTAGAAACATTCCAAAATGCTCCCCCTCAGCCTTGCTAAAGGGTATGGCATGCCACTGACACTTACCTAACAAAGGTAGCCGGCTCAACGAAAGAAAAGCCATGCTTCAGTTAGCAGCCTTTGGATTGTGCCTCTGTGGGAAGGGGGTGTTGTCTTCTCATTCAAGAACCTTGTCGTTCTCCAGAACTCTTACTTCACAGGGTAATTGTGAAGATAAACAGAGAGCCTAGTGGGGAACATGGCAAGCAGAAGACATTTGGCGAATTGTACCTAATAAATTATATTGAGGAAGAGGATGGTGAGAATAACATGGTCCTTGCTCTAAATTAGTGTACAATTGAAAGCTATTTTGTTGTATTTTTAAAGCAACAATACAAAAGTTCCATTACCTTTACTGTAAAAAGAAAGCATTTATTGTTTCAGGCCCTTGTACAGTCCCTGCATGAAGGCATTTTGTGGCAAAACAAAGTGGGTTTGCCAGAAGAATTTAAAATACTAAATAGTAGGATCTTTAATCGTCAGGTTTAATTTTTATTTATTTCTATATTTTTTTCATAATTTATTTGGATTCCAATATAGGCCAAATGATATCCTTTTAGAACTCTTTAGTGGGACAAAGAAACAATATGAAAAAAATAATTTTATATGTAATGCATATCCTAAGATAAATGTATACATACAATTATGACCAATAAAACTGCCCTAATCTAATTCCAGTTTCAGGTAGTTTTAAAAGTAAATCAAGTTTAGTGAAATAAAGGTCTCTGTTTCTTAAACATTTTGTAATTGAGTTAGAGCTTGTGTTCTCTGATATAATGAAAGGAAAGAAATACATTGGTAGCAAACTTATTTCATGGCTAAAATACAAAGTTTTTAAAATGCAACATACAAAGAATGATTTTCTTTTTTCTTTTTCTTTTTTTTCAGATTTCAACTCTCATTTATTCATTTTATCTATTCATGCACCAAATATAATGATGTGCTAGAGACTGTGTTTGGAATTCTGGAAGACATGGGGATTGATAAGACAAAATTCCTGCTATCAAGGTATACATAATCTAATGAGGAAGCAATAGCTATAATATAGAATTAATTAAATAACCATTACAATATAAATATAAGCCTTAGGGAAGGACAGGAAACAAGGAAGACTTAATTTAGGAGAAACATTTTATCAGAGCCTTTTAAGATAAACAGGAGGATAAGATTTCCATAAGTGTTTAGAATGGGACAATATTCCCCAAAGAGTGAGAATTAAACATCATTCTTCCCCCAATATACAAAAGCCCTCGTGCACACATGCAAACACATGCACATACACATTGAATTCAGGTGTTAACCATAATATCAATGTTAATTATAATTCAAATGTTGTGCAATGAATTTTCCCAAACGTGATCTGTGTATTTTAGCACATATCTTCCAAAAAGATAAGGGCTCTTCTAAAAAACACAACCTCAATACCATTTCACAGCTAAAAATTTAACAATATTTCCTTAACATTATCAAGTATACATTCAGCATTCAAATTGTTCTTATTGTCCCATTATGCAATGAGTTTTAAACACAGGGTATGGGAAGATGGGATTTCCACACAATTTTAGGAAAAAATCACGGAAGATATGGAATCCAATTTAAAAGTGGAGGAATGGTAAATATTTTGAAATACAAAAGGACATTAAGAGGACATAGTAACACCATTGGCAAATGCACAAAAGTAGTTATTGTTTATGGGACGTAGAGACCACTAACAGAAAAAAAAAAAAATGACCAAGAAAACAGAAAACATGCTAAGAAGTGAGAGAAATAAGGTTTGATAGGTAAATACCAAAAGGATGTGGAAGGTCATGAAAATGATATAAAAAGGGAAGACAACCAGCAAGATGGCAGCAGCATAAGGTGCTCCTGGAATCAGCTCCTGCTGCAGGGCAGTTAGTAATCACCCAGAGCTAACTCAGGGATTTGTTTGGGGGCTCCAGGAGACCAGAAATGCATCCTTGAAATAATGGAAGGAGGAGATGACATAAAGAAGTTGAGACAACTAATCATAGATGTTCAAACAAATCTCCTTAATAAATTCAATGAAATGGCTAAAGAAATTAAGGATATTAAGAAGACATTGGATGAGCACAAAGAAGAATTTGAAAGCATACATAGAAAAGTAGCAGATCTTATGGAAATGAAAGGTACAATAAATGAAATTAAAAATACACTGGAATCATATAATAGCAGATTTGAGGAGGCAAAAGAAAGGATTGGTGAGCTTGAAGAAATTTCCTCTGAAAGTGAACATACAAAAGAACAGATGAAGAAAAGACTGGAAAAACTTGAACAAGGTCTCAGGGAACTAAACGACAGCAAGAGGCGTGCAAACATATGTGCCATTGGTGTCCCAGAAGGAGAAGAGAAGAGAAAAGGGGCAGAAGGAATATTTAAAGAAATAATGGTAGTAAATTTCCCAACCCTATTGAAAGACATAGATATCCATGGCCAAGAAGCATGATGTACTCCAATCCAAAAAAATCCAAATAGGCCAACTCCAAGACACATCCTAATCAGAATGTCAAATGCCAAAGACAAAGAGACAATTCTGAAAGCAGCAAGAGAAAAGCAATGCAAAACACATAAGGGATACTCAATAAGATTAAGTGCTGATTTCTCACCAGAAACCATGGAGGCAAGAAGACAATGGTATGATATATTTAAGATACTGCAAGAGAAAAACTTCCAGCCAAGGATCTTATATCCAGCAAGATTGTCTTTCAAAAATGAGGGCGAGTTTAGAATATTCACGGATAAACAGAAACTGAGACAGTTTGTAACCAAGAGACCCGCTTTGCAGGAAATACTAAAGGATGTGCTACAGCCTGAAAAGAAAAGACAGGAGAGAGAGGCCTGGAAGAGAATCTAGAAATGAATATTATATCAATAAAAGTAATTAAAAGTGTCAAAAGAGTGGTGAAAATAAAATATGACAGATAAAAGCCAAATATTTAGGAATAAACTTAACCAAAGATGTAAAGCACTTGTATTCAGAAAACTACAACTAATTGTTAAAAGAAAATTTTTAAAAGTGCTAAATAATTGGAAGAATATTCCATCCTCACAGACTGGAAAACTAAATATCATTAAGATGTCAATTCTACTCAAATTGATATACAGATTCAATGCAATCCAAATAAAAATTCCATTAGCATTTTTTAAATAAATGGAAAACATGATTATCAAATCTATTTGGAAGGGTAAGGGGTCCTGAATAGCCAGAAACATCTTAAAAAGGAAAAGCAAAGTGGGAGGACTCTCATTTCTGAACTTAAAATCATATTACCAAGCTACAGCAGTAAAAACAGCCTGGTACTGGCATAAAGACAGACATATAGACCAATAGAACCGAATTGATGGTTCAGAAACAGACTCTCACATCTATGGTCAAGTGATTTTTTTGACTAGCCTGTCAAATCTACCCAGCTCAGGCAGAGCAGTCTATCCAACAATAGTGCTGAGAAAAGCTGGATATCCACAGCAAAAGAAGGAAAAGGGACCCCTATCTTACACCTTATTCGAAAATTAACTCAAAATGAATAAAAAACCTAAATATAAAAGCAAGAACCATAAAGCTTCTAGAAGAAAATGTAGGAAAATGTCTTCAAGACCTAGTGGTTAGTGGTGGATTCTTAAAGGAGATAAGACACAGACTGAAATGGACTACTGATATTGTATGTAGAAGTTTTAATTAGCTTTACTGTAAAAGTGTGGAAATGTACAGAGTTGATAGTAACACATTATAGTGAGTAATAGCTGGTTCATAAATGGGGATGTGGATGAAAATGATAGTCTAGGGATGTAAATGCCAACTGACAGAAAGCTAGAGAATAATCTAAGGACTGAATAGCACAGCAAATCTAGAGGTAGATGAGAATTGTGGTTGATGGTACAGATGCAAGAGTGTCCTTTGTGAGCTAGAGCAGATGTACATCACTATTGCAGGGTGGTGGGAATGTGGAGAGGCATGGGAAAATACAACTGGAGTGTCCGATGGAGTGTGATTAACAGTAATAATGCAATATTCTTGCATCTATGCCAAAGATGTACTGTGTTGATAATGGGGCAGTATGGAGAGTGTGTGTCAAATGTACACTATGGACCTGGTAATGATCGGATGATATTATCTCAAAATATGTGGCAAATGATCCACCACGGTGTGGTGTGTTGATAGTGGGGTGTTGTTTGGGAATTCTACAAATGTGCATGATTGTTTTGTAAGTTTACAACTTCTCTCATAAAGATATGTTTTAAAAATGAAAATAGAATAGGTTGGGGGGAAAATACACCAAATGTAAGATAAGGACTATAATCAGCAGTAAGAGTTTGACAATATTCTTTCATAATTTGTAACAAATGTCTCACAATAATGCAAGTGTTGGTGGAGGGCTGATGTATGGGACCCCTGTATGATGTCATGAATGTTTGCTTTGTAAGTTCCCAACTTTTACTATACACTTATTGTATATGTATGTTCATGTATAAATGATATAATAATAATAATAATAGGATGGGTTGGGGGAAAATACTTTGGTTAGTAGTAATATTTTGAGGATGCTCTTTAATCACTAGTGAAAAATGTTTGACAACAATGCAAGGTATTGGTGGTAGGGTGAGGTATGAGAGCCCTGTATGATGTTATGTATGTTTGTTTTATAACTTCACAACTATTGCTATACACTTATTGCTTATGTATGTTTATGTATGAGTGATATACTTCAATAAATAAAAAAAATATTTTTAAAAAATGATATAAAAAGTTACTGAAAACCTAAATGAGAAGAGTGTTGTGTTTATGGTGAAAAGTTTAAGGAAAAGAAGCATCCCCTTAAGCTGACAGAGGGGCTATGCCGAAGCACAGATGCCAAGGCATGAATAAAGAAAGGGGCAAAGAGCTCCTCTGACCTGTGAGAATAAGCTAGCTCTCCATGGACAGGGGCTCAAAGGAAGAAGAGAAGCCAACGGAGCCTTGGGAATCATAGGGGAGAAAAGGAATGGAAAGGAAAGGAAGAAAGGTATCCAGAGCACAGCTGCTTCAGTGATCTGTTGTCATGTGAGAAACAATCACAAAGCTTAAAGCAGCCATTTTATTATTTCCCACAATTCTCTGAGCAGGCCAGAAATTCTCTGCTGGCCTTGCTTGAAGTCTCCAAGGAAGCTGCTGTCAGGGGGCAAATGGAGCTCACATATCTGGGACCTGGGTGGAAGTGGCCGGAAGGCTATCCTCAGCAGGGGTATTAGGAAGGTGATTGGGACAACTTGCCCAGGGTCCCTTTCCACCAAAAGGCCCTTCTCCAAGCAACCTTGCCCCATTCATCTCTCCATATGATCTCTCCTGCCCAACTTCTCGCAGGGTAGTTCCGAGCTCCTAAAAGCTGATGCCCCCAGGCCTCCTTACGGTTTAGGTCCAGACCTTCATGGCTATGCTGCTGGTCTTTGTCTTTGCTAAATCGCCCCTAACTCCCATCCACCTTTTAATATCTTGATGGTGCCCAAGTGCTTCACAAGGTCAGTCCCGATTCGGCGTGGGTGGCTGGCTACTCGAGTAGGCGGTTCTCTGGCCGCCATCTTTGGAATCTAGCTCCCACATCAGCACATTTACAATTTACAGTAAATATCAGCACAGCATGTTTCACAAAAACCAAATCAGGAATGAATTGTGATCCTCAGTGGACAGATGAAGAAACTGAGGCAACAAATTGTTAAGTGGTTTGGCTAAGGTCCCACAGCTAACACGTAGCAGCACAGAGCTTGTCCAACTCCAAGAAGCTCTAGCACATACGCTGCTTTGTGGGGAAAAAAGGAACTCCAGTTTTTATAAAAGCAAGGCCAGAAGAGGAGTGTATGATGCTTTCCCATGCTCTCGGTTTAAAGCAGGGTAGTGACAAGAATAATAAGCAAGGGGAAAACATGCTATAAAGATGCTGTGGCATTCTTTAGAATGAAAAGCCCCTCAAAGACACCATTCTCAATTGTGCCTTTGGGCAAGAAACTTGGTTTTCACTTTACAAATGAGAGTCACAGACCACGAACACCTTTTTAAAGGCTATTTTTCAAGGCTGAGAGCAAGCGGTCCAATTATAAAAGAATTGATCTTGTTAAACTTATTCTTAAATTTTTTATTTCCCTCCTTGGTTAATTCAATTTCCCTTCAAATGCATGAATCATCCCGACATAATGTGAACATTCAGCCACAATGGAAGAGGATGTGACATTATTTGGACGTACCTGATAGAATTCAGACAGAACGCATTGAGCAGGGTCAAATGAAATCATTTAGCTGCATATCCACCACAACCAAGATGACTCTTGTTTTCTTTGTTTGAGAGGACTTTACAAAAGGTTCTTTATAATAAAAGAGAATTCACTGATCTCTTTGCTCATTTTATCCAAAATGACAGCAAATTGAAAGAGAGATGGGAGGCTAATATATATCTATGCTAAGAAGGGTGTTAGGCATATTTTATTCATCGTTGTTTCTTGACAACTCTCTAAGAATAGGTAGCATTATAACATTTCTACAGATGAGGGAAAACAGTGCTCAGAGAAGCTGAGTGACTTTCCCAAGTTTACACAGCTGGTTAGTAGGAGCAAAGCAGTGATGGCCAGGCAGGACCGACTCACTTAAAGTCCTTCCTTGCGTCCTACCTCTGAAGCACTAAGCTACAGGTCGTGTTTTGTAACCACAGCCAAGAAATGGAATATTCATTTTAAAAAGTGACCCAGTATCATAAACCCAAGTGGGAGGAAGCTAGGAAAGTTTGCTATTTGGGGGCTTCTGATGGGTTGGGTTTTGAGACTAGAGAGGGCGGGGACTGAGATTTGGTTGCTTTTGTTTCTCAGAGAAGGAAATGGAAACAAACCAGGCTTCAGAGACCCTCCCTTTCATCAGGATTTCCCTCATGAAATATTTTAGAATTGTCCTCTTCCTCACCCCCTACCACTTTAACCCAGAAATTTCTGACTGCACATTTGCCAAAGGGGTTTTACTATGGTAACCTTCAGGCCGGCACAAAGAACACAGGCAAAACAAACAGCTCTCTTTAAATGTCATTATGGGGAGGAAAATTCTATGTGGTGTGTTAATGGGCCTCCCACAGCTAAATCCTAGCATTCCACTTTGAAAAATGTCCCCTGTGGGTATCTCTTAAACCAACAAAAGTGAGGGAATTTGAGAGTTAAGAGAAAACCCGATCTAGCTCTGGTGAAAATTAATAGAAGACAGAAGAGTATGAATAAAGAAGTGAGAAACCAGGGAAACAAATTTAATTTGCTTTGTTTTCATTCTTTTGTGTGTGTGTTATTTTAATATGGAAGGGCTAAAGAGAAGGCTGGCTTTTTTTTTTTTTTTTTTTTTTTTTTACATACAATTTCCTTATTTTTCAATTTAATAAATCTTTAATGAAAATAGAAAACCTGTCTTTGGCTTAAGAACTATGAAAAGGAGAGAAATATATACATTTCTTACCCGAGCATCAAACATTATAGCACAATATGCATAAAAGATCAGGACTGTGCCCTAAGAAAATAAGACACATAGTGTGCTTAACCAACATGCACTGCTTACATGAGAAATATATTGGCTGCCCATTTTTAAGGGCTTATTAAGGAATAAGCTCATTTCCAAAGCTTATTAAGGAATTAGTCAGCATACCTAATAGAGCTCTGAAGACAATCTGACTCATGATTTAAGTGTATCTTGAGGATAGAACTGATGTATGGTTAGAAATCTCCATGAACATATTTTAAAGCTTTCACTGGTTCTTTACGAAACCTACTTATTTGCTTTTTGTATCTTCTTCAAAGCAAATGAATTTGTTCTTGTTTTGCTTCCCCCTGCTTCGAGCCTGAGGCAGCATGTTTTAATCTCTGCCCTGACTCCCTAGGAGAGCTGAGAGACTTCACCACCCAAAGCCTGCAGGGAGAAAAAATGACAGTGAGCCTAATCAGCACCGTCTCCAGCCGCTTCTGACACCGCAGTCTTCCCCCCTTGCCTTTGTTCCCACCCCTTTCCTTTTCTCCAGTCCTCTCGCCAACAGCTCTATTTCTAAATGGTCTATACACAACCAAACATCAAGAGTAACACACTTTGCCCTTGTGATTGCGAAGGAGACCTGGCCTGACTGTTGCGGTGGTAGTTGGGTCTGAGTCTGCATTTCCAAGTCCTGTGCCCAATATACATTCAGTAAGAAAGGGACCCTCAGCTCCGACAAGACGGTCTGTGATTTCTTTTCTGGAAGTGAATAAAATGTCCCTCATTACCAATTTCTGAGGGAGGCATCTCTGAGAAAACAAAATTGACTCCCACGTTACTTTCGAATCATCTCCTATCTTCAGCTCTGGAGAGAAAGCGATAGTCTGGTGCAGCATTCGAGACTCATGTTCCCATCCCCCAGGAAGAGACCCCAGCACTTTCCACCAAGCTCTGCCAGGGGCCAGTGCCCACGTAAACACTTGCGGATTTTTGTCAGCACGTGTTACTGATTACCAAAGGAGGTATCCAAAACAGATTTGGAGATAAGCTGACTTGTATATGTTCACTGTCCTCTTCTATAACATCAGCAAATACCATATGGGTTAAGCTCACTTCTCACTGAAATGGACCTTGCCATTCTGGTAGCAGGTCCTTAGTGGAAAGAGTGTGGATGAGTGTCTGAACTGCCCCCCTGCCCTGTGCTTAAAGGCGTTTGGCCATTTCAGCTCTTAGAAATTTGCCTCTCAAATGAGATAATGATAATCTAGACCTTATAGAATTTGTGGTTAGAATTTGATTATGTAATATCCATTTATTTAACAAATGTTGTTTGTGCCACTACTTGTGTCAGCAAGACCCTGGTGATGAAAAAAACAACTACAACAACAACAAAAAAAAACACAATGGGGAACAGAAAGCTCTTCCCTTGGGGCCTTTTATTCCACTGGGGTAAAGGAAATAAAGGTGCATCTGTGTGAGGCAGACAAAGGGAGAGAAACTGGTGGCAATATCAGAGGATCAGGGTAGAGTAAAAGCTTTAAAATTATCTTTTACTATGTGCTGATTGAAGTAAAAGGAAGCAGATGAGTCATCTGATTTTACTTAACCTGTGAAAAGATTCACCTTGACTACAGTGTGAAAAGAAGCTTAGAGAGGCAAGACTCGAATTATGGAGGTCACTTAGGAGTCTGTTGCAATTGTCCGAGCAAAAGAGGCCAGTGGCTTGGATCAGTGTGTTAATGTGAAAATTCATCAGAAATAATTAAATATGGAGGGTATATTTTTTAAGAATGAGTCAACAGAATTGCAGATTATAAGGTATGGGGTGGGAGAAGAAAAGAAACCTGGTCTGGCTGATCGAGAAGTAGATGTCACTGCCTAGTTCCAGTAGACACTGATGCTCATTGGGCTGAAACCTCCACATGCCTCACTCGCACCGGACGGCTCTGGACCAGGCCCTAAAATGTATTCACAGGGCCATATATATATTTTTAAATTTTCCAAAATGAAGATGTGGTAACTGTGATTGGTAAAAGCCACTGTCTCCTTCCAGTCTGGCTTCACCTGGGCCTCATCACTCCTGATGTCAGGTGGCATCACAGTGGTTGCAGAAACCTCTGGGATCCATCTAAAAGAAAGTCCAGTAGGAGGCTGTGGTGGAATGCTAAACATGGGCCCCAATAAATGCTCCTCCCTCTGTCCTGAACCCCTATGCAATGTAGCTGTACTTCTCCTCCCTTCAAGGGGTGCCCTACATTTCCCAACCCCTTGAATTGGTCTTGTCTTGTGACTTGCTTTCAACAATGGAATGTTGCAGAAGTAAAGACTTAAAGTCAGGGCTTTAGGAAGCCTTGCAGCTTTCACTTTCAGTCTCAGAATCCAGCCACCATATAAAGAGGTCCAGCCTGACGTGGGCAGAGGGGGCCAGCTCGTAACGACAGACACACCATTGGGTGGGAGAAGCCACATGGAGGAGAGACAGCGTGACCCCACTGGCAGCCAGCATCCAAGCCCCAGGCATGGGCTTGAGGCCTCGTCGGTCTTCCAGCCTCAGTCAAGCCACTCCATCTGAGACTACCTGAAGCTGAGACTTCCAGAAGCTGAGACCAGAGGCCCCTCCTGAGCCTGCCCAAACACCTAAGCCACAACTGTACGAAAGAAAAAGCTTGCTGTTTTAAGCCACTGCATCCTAGGGCACTGTATGACAGCAGGAGATAGCTGGGACAAGGACTACCCAGCTGGGTTTAGTGGGATATCTTCACATTGCTTGCAACCACTCGATAAATCGCTGGGTTATTGCTTCTGTCCACGAGTAGGACCGGGCTCCAGGAGCCCTCCTCCCAGCCGACTGTGTGCACTCTGCCGGCACCTCGACCCGAGTGGGCTGGGCCTGGGACCCTACGGCAAAAGCAAATGTCCTCTAATGCCTGGCACCCAAACAATGGGAGCACTGAGAGAAAAACAATTCAAAGCCATACAGAGCCAGAATGAATGTGTGGAAAATACTGCCAAGCATGAGTTCTGCAAAATTCAGAGTCAAGCTCTGGGCTCTCACTGGTATCTGAGCAAAATGGACGTTCTAAAAAAATGTAGCCCATAAATTACAACTTCGTCATGTTTTTTTTTTTCTTTTTTTGATGAGAATTGCCCACAATGCAATTTATCAGCAATTCTGAGCTTGTAGGAATTAACCTACACCAGAAATACAAGATGCAGGCATATTTGGGAAAAACCTCAAAAAGTTTCTCTATATGACAACAGTTTCTAAATGTGACCACAATTTTTAAAATGCTCATGACATGCTAATATAATGATCATGAAGCTGAAAAAAAACTTCCTAAACTATCAAGAATTCAAATTTATTTTTAATTAAACTTTAAATTTAATTTTTAAATGTTTGATTTTGTTAAGAAAGATTTACCATGCTGGAGGAAATTATCTATAGGAGGTATTATAAATTTATAGTCATATGAGGAAGTAATAAAAAAAAAAAAATAGGCAGCCAAAAATGTTTTAAAAATGTACGATGAGAGATGTTTTGGGTAGTTCATTCCTAAAAATTCGAAGTGACGCTTCCAGATTTTATAATTTTGCAGAGTGTGCTAGCTTTTTAACATTTGTAATTTGTTGTTATTTCTCAGTCTAAGGGATGAGGCACTTCCTTATCTCATTTTGAATCTTTATTTTCTTAAAGAAAACTTCCCAAAGTCTGTAAGTTTCAGGCCTCACAAAGTCAGGGCAGACACTTGGCGGTGCCATTTAGGATAACTGGACCACTGAGGAAGATGCAGGCGGGCTCTGCCAATCCAAGGGGCCACCTAACCCTAAAGTCTTGTTCTCAGAGTTCCCGCAGCCGCGGCGCAGCCTCCGCGTGCCTGCTCTTGCAGCGCTTGCAGGGCGAGCGCTCGCTTTGGCTGTGCCAGGGGCGCTCACAAGCGCCCTGGGCCGGAGAGCGGAAAGGGGGAAGTGCAAGCACGGCTGACCAAAGCTGGGCGCTGCAGCCGCCCATGTGGGCCACCCACAAGCAAAGGCCCGGGAGCCCGCCTGGCGCTGCTCCAGCGCCGGCGAGGAGCTGCCCCCCGCCCCGGCCTGGGCTCCGCTCTGGGCCATCACGCCCTTCTCCGGAGGCTCCATAACCACCTCGCGCCCCTCCACCTCGGTTATTTCGGAGGAAGCCTTCGAGAGGCTATCTGGAAGTTTAAAGACAGAAGAAAAGAAGGCCAAGCACCCAAAGAACAGCACAGGGGCTGATACTTGCTCTTTGCATTCCTGCTAATTTCTAATCCTAAAAGCCATGCACAAAGAAGGGCAGAAGAGTAAACCCAAAGACTAATGTATCAATCTACAAAGCTAAGACAGACGCCCTGAAATGCATTTCACCAATTCCACATCTATCAGCATCACAAATAACGGTAATTGGCGTTCCTGGGATTGCATTAGAGAAGCAATGTGTTCACAGCATTTTTTTTTTTTTTAATTTATTTTTATTGTGGGTAAAAATCAAAATTCTCACAATACATACAAACATTTGCAAAATGATATATAAATATATATGCATATATGTGTATTTGCTTACAAAAATGTTATATATATATATATATATATATGTATATATATATATATATATATACATATATTTTAAGAGGTGCTTAGATTACCGAAAATATTACACGGAACCCACTGGGATTCCCATGTTGCCCACCTCCCACACAAACATTTCCCACAAGTGTTGCTGAAGATAAGATGCCTGCTTCACCTTGTCGAAGATGATATGGTTTAATAGCCAATCTCCCTGTTTTCATTGGGAAAAAACGCTCCCTACTCAATAGTAACCCAAGACTCCCAAAGACTAATGAGTCTGGGAGAAAAGACAACGTAAAATAACTAGGGTTTCTAGAGTAGTGGATGAAAACGAAGGACAAAGATTTAGATGACTTGAGTATAATCTACATCTTCCTGCTAGATTCAAATATGGTTTACATGTGTTCGACACTGAACAAATTTTTTTTTAATGTTTTGTGTTCAGTAAACCTAGTGTTTTCTATTCCTAGGCATACATTTCATTGTCCATATGCTTTTTGATGGAATTTGAGGCTTCTTTTTATAATAACTGGTAAGATTTTTCCCATCTGAATCTAGGTTTTGGCCAGTTCTTTGAAGTATTTAATTATTTTCTGAAGGCAACTGAAAAATAGAAGCATGTTCAAAATATAAAAGTTCAGTTACCTAAACCTTATGACCTCAAGAACACAACTGATACTAATTATAATGTTGAAATAAAACATTGAATTATATTTAAAGCCCTAGCTTCTGTTTGTCCAATGGCTAACCCGTTCTATCCAAGTGTGATTAGAATTCAACTTGATTTCTTACATTTATTGTGCCAAGAAAAAAACTATTCATTTATTAAAAATAAACAATAAATGTTATTAAGGTGGCAGCTTCATATTCTCATACAGTTTTGTTCTTCAGGCTAATCTTTAAAAGCTCTACCAATTATATTCCATAAATAGGTTTAAAGTCACATTTGCAAAGCCTATATTTCTACCAAATCATTTCAAAAGATCCAGACAGATGACTCTGTCTAAGCTAGCTAAACCGTGATAATATCTTTTAAATGCCAGAAAAATCCTTCTGTGAAACATTTGCGTCATTTTATATGTGTTTGGGTTTTCAATTTAAAAGCGAAAATTTTTAAATATTTGGACTAGAAGAGAAACAACATCGACTTATTAAAATCTGGGGATAGTTTGAGAGAGAAAACCAGGGTCCTCTTTCTCAGAAATGCCAAATGAGAGGATGGAATGTGAGATCTAAAATTTTGTCCCCATCATTGTAGAAGAAAGTTGTGGAGGATGAGTGATTATTAGGGAAATCATCACTTGGTTTTTGTGAGTTTTTTTGGTCAATGTCCGTCAAATTTTAATCCGCGGACCTTTCATATATATCCAATTTTTAAAGACATCAAAATATTAGTTTTGGCTTTTTCAGGACATCTTTCTCTTGGTCTGAATCTTTGTTTTCAATAGTACCTCTGTTTTTTTTCCTTGGTTTTGGAACAAATTATAATATGATCTCCTGTCTGAGTATTGCTATTATAAAATCAAAGCACCTTATAGTTCCAGGGGTTGAAAAACACTGGGGACATAAGGACATGAATTTTGCAGATATTGATGGGGACATTTATCAAGAAATCAAAAATGTAAAACCATCCTGAGTTCTTACATTTCGTTGGGAAGTTCTCCTTTCCATCAAATGCTTTTCTCTTCAGGCTCAGGGAAATTATAACTGCAATGCAATGACCTTGACTTTAGCAGGATTCAGTAGTTTATCATGTGTCCTTAAGTAACCCATCGTGATTAAAATAGTTTCTCTCTGCTTCTACACATATTAAGAGAAGCATGTCTTAAATTGGCCCAACTCAACGTAGTATACATTTCTGTACCTGCAGGCAGGGTATGTAGGGGGAGAAGCTGTGATAGCACAGAAAAGCCTTTGCCTATCAGTGAAGCCTACAAGAACTTCAGGGGGAATTTTTTCTTTATGTGTAGATGAGCACAGCCTACATGGTATGCCAGACTAACTTCACAACCTACGTCCTTGTCATGGCTAAAACTTATGTGGATTCCCATCATCTTCTAGATCCTTTCTATTTTCAGAAACTGAAGACG
The DNA here is from genome assembly GCA_026826555.1 of Tolypeutes matacus. Lineage (NCBI taxonomy): Eukaryota > Metazoa > Chordata > Mammalia > Cingulata > Chlamyphoridae > Tolypeutes > Tolypeutes matacus. Next base: position 832,832 of record JAKSZT010020074.1, on the reverse strand, counting down.
AAACTCTAGATTACAAGCTTCAGTCAGATGAGCAAGAGGAACGGAGGCAATGGCAAAAGGAAGAAAGCTGGACCTCTTCCAAGTCCCAACTGCCTCTCCCTTTCAGCCAGCTGGTCTTCATCCCATTAAACCTTCAGCAAACTTTTGAGGGTACTTAACACGCTTCCAAAAGAAAAGACAAGCTTGCTGCTCCAAAGAGGGCACACACTCAGCATATTTCTACTTGTGGAAGCTTCTGTCTTTGTTTAAAACCTGCCATTTCCTTCCTTTAGAGTTCAAAATCAATCATGTAGCAAAAGTTACGTATTTGCTCCCCTCCTCCAGTCATGATCAGATGAGATTATTGCTTTTCCTAGATACCAAGAATCATGGTGTTGGAACTAAAATAAAAATTAATTTAACAAAGAAGCCTACACAAAAATAGCTTTGTTAATTAAAAAAATTAAAATTCACGCCTTAGTCATGGAAGTCTACCGGGAAATTCACATCCTGCTTAATTAGTCTTGGTAAAATCTGAATATCATCAGCTTATTTGTGAATGCAGTGGAGCAGATGCCCCAACCTGAAGTTTAGGAGAACCGAGGCTATGCTGCCCAGGACAAACCTGGCATTCAATAAGCTGGAACCCAACTTCCCACTATGTCCCTCCCCTAATTCAAAACCTCTGTACGATTTCCAGGCAGCCCTGTAAATGGAGTCTATCAACCTATGATCACAAATAAGTCAGAACACCAGGCAGAAATGGTAGGGAGGAAAAACATCATTTTGTATGAGCATGTGCTTTGTCTTAAATTTCGAACTAAGATGTAGGAGAATAAATTGGCTCTACTTATCATCAGCACCACTCATCAGCATTAAGATCCAAGTATTATTTGTGCTGGAAGCCTCCCAAGAGGCCATCAAGCCCGGCCTTCTCCCTCTTAATCAAAGAGAAGCACAACATATACCCAGCATGCTCCATGATTTGTAATTTGAAGTTGACGTAGTATAGATTTCTTGGAAACTGTGAGTAAATTGCCCTACCATTTTATGCCTTAGTATCATCATCTGTAAAATGAAGGACAAGAATAACTATCTCAAAGAGCCACGGCAAACTAATCTAAGAGTAACAGAAGAAAAGACTTATTGATCAGTTAAAATAATAGATTAATTGGTGATAATCAACTTAAGATAGGAAAAAAAATGCATGCTTAAAAAGTACCAAGCACATTTGATTCCGTTTTCAAAAACAAAGCATCTGAGTTTAGAAACATATAAAATGATATGCAGCAGAGAAATACATGGAAACAATCTCCTTGATTTTTTGTATTTCTTGATCCATCTTTGAATTGCTTTTTCTGTCAACTTCATGTCTCTAATTTCAGAGTGTTCAGCAGAATAATAGGTTTCCTATTGTGGATCCAGTGTTAAAAATAGCACTGAGCACTGCAGAGATTTGGAGGGTGGCAATGAGAATATTTATTAGCCAATAATGGGCAGAGGAAGAGAGTTTCCTACATGGAAACATGGACTAGTGAATCAAACAGGACATGCCTTAAAAAATGATGACTTGACACTTAATCTGATTTTGCAGTTTCCTTCCTCCCCTTAAAAAATTGCCCTAACAGGAGCAATCCCTTGTTGGTCAGCATGGAAACTGACAGTGGGAACCTAGAGCAGGAAGAATGGCTTCCCATCCTCTGGATTTCCTCCTGAATGGGAGGAGGAACAGCCCTCTATGGAGCTGGCCACTGGAAAATTCTCTTCTGATTCAAGCTTTTCCTCAGCAGAGTTAACTCCAGCCACTAAAATGCATCAACATGGAGAAGAGAGAGAGAAAAGAAAAGGATGGCGTGATTCTGCATTATATTTCCAAGAGTCAGGGGGTGGGGGAGTGGGACCCTATAACCTCTGAGATTGCAGGTGACATGAGTTTTATAATATATTACTATTTTCCCTCCCTCAGGCTCCAGAAAAGGTGATTGTGGTAATAACCATCCGATTTTGCTGTTCACTGACTATCAAATGACTTTGTGGGCCCTAAATTCTGCAGAATGTGGGCATCAACACTTTACGTCACTGTGCTCTGTCAGCAGTAACATTACCCAGCTTCGCCGCATGGTTGAAGGAACTCCTCTGCCAAACAGCAGGGGTGACAGCATGCCTCCCGTCCCCAGTCCCCAGTAAAAACCCATTCGACATTCTGCATTTTTAAATATGCCTCCTAGTTTTCATTTTTATCTGAGCTTCTCGATTTGGTCAAATAAGCAATGAGGGAGCTAAATGAAATAAGTCTGGGTTCAGGTACCAGTATGGGGACCCATAAGCAGACTGATTCATCCCCAAAAGGCCCTTTGAATGAGAGAAGTTTGCCATTTAATTCAGGGTCAAAACCCATGGGTATGGCCCCTCCCCACCCCTCCCAGGGTGGACAGCACTGACCAATCACAAAGCAGAGTCCACCCTCCCTACCCCTACCCCACCCAAAGGCCTGGCCAGCTTCTCAATCCAGCATTCCGAGGAAAAAATTACTTCTCATCTCTGTCGATGGTTTGCCAGGGAAAGCCAATGTGGGCCTCCTGAAGCTTCTTGACCCCCAGGGCGCTTAGGATGATGAAATCTAGAACATTCTTTATGAATCATTAGTTTTTCATGTTCTGTAGAGATTTCTTCTTTGTAATACCCTTTGAATAAAATACTGACCCATATTACTTAAAGTTGAGTTATATTTCACAAAATTTGCATGCATTTGCCTTTATATTTCAATTGACAATGTATTTATATTGATAAATTTCAACTGCATTCAGTCAGCTGCATTATTATTACCATGGGGTATTGTAATAGTCATGAACCCTTCTTCCTTGTTTCGTTATAAGTATGATTGTATATGTACACAAAACAAATTTCTTGTTTTCTTCCCCAACCTTTTCCCCTATCATATGAAAAGTTGCATTAATTCCACATCATAATATTTAAGGATGTCAGGTTTAAGAGTGAATATTATCTAAGGACTTACACCCTATTCTGTGAGGAATTAATGCATTTCCCGTTGTACACAGGGGAGTTGAACATTGTTAGGCGGAAATATATATGTATGCTTGTCTGTTGTTGTTTTTCCTTAGAGACTAAGTATGGTTTAGGGTAATGTGTATGGTTGCCGCGTTGACAAGGGGTGGACTGTGACTACTCGCTAATGTGTCAACTCGGCCAGGTATTTGTGTCCAGTTGTTTGTTCCAGTAATACAAGAGCATTTATGGACTTCGATCACCAGTGAGTTTACTGCGTGAATGATTGATTACATCTGCATCAATCAGGGAATGCCTTTTATCCAATCAGTTGAATGCCTTAAAAGGGGAAGTGATTTCAACATTCAGAGAGAATTTCCCATCTTGTCGTTGGACAACCAACTTCTCCTAGAAACTCATCAAGAACCTTTCATCAGACTTTCATTGGAGCCCCTGGTTTGCAGCCTGCCTGTGGAACCTGGACTTGTGCATCCTCATGGTCGCGAGAGAGTCTCTTTTAAAATCTCATATTATTGACAGATATCTCCTGTTGATTCTGTTTCCTGAGAGAACCCTGACTAACACAGGTATCTAGAATAAATCATATATTTAAATATTTTTATTATTCTTTTCCTTTCGTGACTTTTAAATATGAAGTCGAGGTTTGCAATTATCTTGGCTAGCTGATTGGGATTCCTAGGTGGTGATGACCTTCGACCTTGAATTTCTGCCTCTAAAATTTCTTTTCTCTTCCTGCTGTTCTCATCTTTCCAGGTATCTAGTTTCAGGATAATTTACACTATCACGAATCGATCTCCTTATTCCCTCTCTCTTTTTCCATTTCGTTCTTATGCCTTATACTTAGCATTGTTACTAATAATCTCTTTTCATAAAACCCTGTGTTCAGTAAGCAAAATCTTTCAGGGATATAAAACACTAGTCTCTGAGGACACGGCCTCACTCTCTCTCTGAGTTTCCAGGTGCTCCTATTCATTGTTTATAAATAGAAAAGTCAGCTTCCATTTGACCATAAAAGAATATAAATCCATAATGAAAAATAATAACAAGAGGAGATGATTCCTGGCCCTTTAATAGATGAAATTTATTAAATCCATTTTGCTATATCCATTTTTAACCTCTTATTAAAGCTTCATGAAAAGATAAAGTTGACATTTTTCCCATAAGCGTGTGAATTTCCTTAATTAGAGAGAAAAGAAGGGACCCATTTTCAAACACCCCTGAAAGAGCTCCCCAACTAGTGAAAATCAAGGCTCTCCTAACTGCACAGTAGGATGGACATAGGCTGGGCACTAAAACTATGTAGCAATACAGGGAAGACTGAAATATCAAAAATTTAAAGCTCTCCTTCTCCCTATGGTCAACAAATTAAACTTTTTTTAAAAAAATTCTATTAATATAGATGATCCAGACAAACCAATATCCTGGAAACTTGAAGTGACAATTAATTGAATGTGTAGATGAGACCTGAAGTGAACCTTAAAATTAGCTACTTCAAAAACAGAGCAAAAAGACGATGTGCTTGGCATTACAAAGCATATTTTATTGTACTCCTTCTTCTTAGAAATAAATCTTTCTATACTGAGCCAACTCAGCAGCATGTTATAGAGGTATCTTAAACTGAAGAATAAACACACCGGGCAGTTGGCGTTAATATCCACTTCTTAAAAATTTCTAAAACAAATACATTCATTTGGTTAATCCTACTCTTTGTTTTCTATCAGAAAACCAATTGTGAGACGTTGGCTTTTTCCATTTGTGAGGTAGTTTATTTATCTTTTCATGTCAACCATACCAATGCACACAGATGTCCTAGCACCTTGGAGGATTTGCCAGCAAACAAAACGCAGTCTCTCCCTGAGTCACCTTGCACTTGCACTGACAGACTGACTCACAGTCAGACGGGATGCTTCATGGGCTTGTTGGCGGGACTTCCATCTGCACGGCTGTTTGGGGTCTAGGAATATCCGTGCCTTGGCCACTGTTCTTTCCAGCACAGCTTTGCTTGTTCAATGCCCTTTATTTAACCTTGATACAAAGGAGAAGTCGATCCTAGGCATTTTGCCTTTTACCAAATGAAATTTTATTAAATATGTGCATGTCTGGCCATGTGTGTGCGGTATGAATGGGCCTAGGAACAATGCCAAAAGGGAGAGTCTCAGCGCAAGTTTGAACAGCAAGTGTCTTTGACTTATTGCTGTGATTATACTAATTGCTCATCTACTTGGTGGGAGGTTGCAGGAAGCTGTTTTGAAGTAATCAAGCTGAGATGGGCCTTTCTATTTATAATAGTGCTGAAAATCTGTATACCCCCAAAAGATTTAATTGCATTTTTCTCCTCTTAAAAATAGATTCCATTCTTCCTTCCTCTCACTCTTCCCATTGCTTTGATCCAATTGTATATGTTCAATAGCTCCTTAGTTATTTTACAAATAAAGGTAAACTATCCTTCATTTCATAGATCTGAACCCAAAGCCCTTGTTGGGGACCGAATTACATACCCCAGAAAATCATGTTCTTACTCTCAAACTACTCCTGTGGGTGTGACCCATTGTAAAAAGGACCTTTGGAAAATGTTATTTTTAGTTAAGGTATGGTCCAATTGAATCAATTTTGGCTTTAATCTGGACTACTGAAGTCCTTTATAGGCAGAATGAAATTCAGACATGGAGGAAGAAGCCATGGGAAGCAAGACTCTGGAAGTCAACAGAACCTGGAAGAGAAAGGAGAAGACGCTGCCATGTGCTTGCCAAGTGATGGAAAAGTAAAGGAACCCTGAAGATTGCTGGCCCATCAGAAGATACAAACCTGGGAAGGAAGAAAGCCTCTAGTCTCTGAGACCATGAGCCACGGATTTCCCAGTGTTAAACCAACCCATTGTATGGTATTTGTTTTAGCATCTGGGAAATTAAAATATTCCTCAATGTTCATTAGTGGATTTGAAGTGCAATGACCACCTTCTAGAACAAATATAAAGCTCTTTATTGTTTGTGCTACTGAACCCTCCAATATGCACTTTTCTTTTGCTATTCTTCCCTGGCAGCCCAAGGTCATATTGTAATCTGGTAAGAGCATGCAGGGGCTTCAGAATAACTCAGAGCCCAAGACCCCATCTGTGTTACTTCCTAACTATGGATCTTGGGCTTTTCTGAGCCACAGTTTACCAGTTTACCTATAAGTAGAAATTGGATATTATTACCTGCTTTAGAGACGTTGGAAGAATTAAATAACTTGCAAACATAACATTCATGGCACACAATAGATGCTACAATCTACAATTGCTGTGACTGAAGTGACTTTCCTTTTCTTCAAAGCCCCCTCAAAAATTATGCTGCATCTGACATCTTTTAGCTCTTTGGGCTCCTGGAATGGCTCCTCTCCCTGCCTTTTGCCCACCTTCCTCCATCTTTGATACCTCCCTGAAGGCAAAGAAAGCATAACGCTAATTTTGTGAAACACGGTTGAGTCTGTATACAAGTGGGTACCCATAAATTGATAAATGAAAATGTGATAGGTTTCGTAAGATAAATGGAAGAACCATTAAATAGTTGGGCTTGGCAAAAGCTAAGAGACACCTACTCCAATCCCCTCATTTGCAGAAGAAGAAATTGCAGTCAGAAAACTTAACTGACTTGCCAAAAAGCAGACGGTTCCAACTTTTCTTTGAAAGCAGTGTAAATGCTGCATATTTCAAACAATTATTTCTTTTAAATTTCACTTTCATATTATTTTCAGAAAAATCCTAATGTAAAATGATCCCTATTTTCAGATATAATCCACAGAGTTGAAGGTGAGTGTTCATATATCTGTGGGATTTTTTTATGAGGTCAGGGTTTTAACTTCACAACAGTTACTAAACTTCACTGCATTTTTGGCCTATTCTCAATATACTCTTCCCTCCAAAATAGCTCTACTCTGGGCTTTTTGAGTGGCTGCCTTCATGGGCATCCTAGAACATAGCTGCATCTTAACCAGATAAACTTCTGAACCTACAAAATTCTAGAAAGTATCTAGACATGTTCCTTTGAAATAGAGTGAATAATAAAACATAGAGTTTAATTATAAGATGCTGTACCAGTCATGCACTGTCAAGACATCTTTGACAAAAATATAATTATATAAATACCCTCATCTTAGCTCACTAAATTGGCACATCTTTAGTATCATGTATTCAAAGAAAATAAACTGCAAAGAAAAATCAGCTATAGAAAACTAAGATGTCTCACTCATAAAACAAGACAATTTCGTTTATTTCATGACCATTTTGGGTATAATATTTATTGTTCTTCAGAATAATTGCATAGCAAACCATCTAAACATGATGATATTTGTTTTGCTCAATAATGATTTGCCACATAACTCTGCTTTTTTGCCCCTATTGGACTCCTTTGAAGTCAAAGTGAGCTCTGAGTTTAGAGAAGGGACAAAGAAGAGTAAAAATCAACCATTTTATGTTTACGTTTATCCTAAATTCATCATATTCTTTATTGGACAATGACTGTTTCCTTTGGAACTACCATGATACCTTGGTCAGAAATTCACACAGAATGAATATTCCATATCTGTGACTTGGTTTACTGGCTGATCTGTTTCTTCTTCTTTCCTCTTAGTGGTTGTTCAGTAAGTCATACGGTAACTACTATAGTTGTTGTATTAAAGTAGTCAAGTGGAAAAGAATATCTTTCCTCCCCTTAAATGTCATTTTCTGCTAGCACAGCACACTTGACAAAGTCCCTGAATATTTCAGTGATAATCATCACAGAAACATATAAATAACCAGATAAATAACTGACAAAACACTGTGCATTATTTGGGGATAAATGTACACACACAACAAACTGCAAGATTAATACATAGCTTCTTTTAGAAGATGCTTCTAACCTGAGAAGAATGTATTATAAATGTAAGATTATACATCAGTGTTTTTTAATACTTAGTTCTTGTTAGTATTTTATAGTTGTTAGGAAACAGTAATAATATAACATGGTTCAATTTTGTAAGAAAACTGGATGATTAAATAATTATCAAAATCAAAGACCCTTCTGTGTATGCTATGGAGGATAGGAGGTTGCTTGGTAAATAGGGACTGGAAAGCACGCATATGCCTCAGGTAGCAATCAAGACCAGTGGAACCTCATTTGCGCAGAATGCTAAAATGATTATGAGATTGAGTATGCAAATCACAATGTCCAGTTTTCTCAGACAGCTCTTATGGACACCCCAAACAGGATACCTATGACTGAGAAAAAGATAAAAATAAAACACTTTGTCCCTGAAACATGGCAAACCGGTGCAAAGGTAGGCTTTATATTGGGGGACAATTCTATATGTCAGAGGCCAGACCTGCCAGGTCCCTTGGCAGACCTGGCTGCTGTGCTCCTGCTCACTGGGACAGCCACCATGCAGGGATGGGGATGCATGGAAGCCAGGGAAGTTTCCACTGTGTGTCCTGAGCCTGAGACATGCAAAGCCCGGCTGCCGCTGGCAGTCAGCGATGGTATTAGCTAGCCTTCTGGAATGGCAGCAGCAGAAAATTTAGTCAACATATTTTAACCTTCAAAGTTATTCGAGCACATTCTGATCTTACCAAATGGGCTGATAAGAGTGAAGTACAAATGTGGCGTCAAACAGCTGTTTCCAAACAACCCCTGGGAGGCGGGGCAAAGGAGAGCTTTTCGCTGTTTTTAGATACAGTCAGTGCCTTTCAAGGCTACGACTCGAGCAGCAATTTTTCCATTGCATAAAACACGAAGAGCTATCCTTTTAAACATATCAGAACACAGCAGGGCAATGGGAAGAAAAAGGGAGAAGGAGAGAGAGAAAGAAAGAATAAGTTAAACGTTAGGGGTGCAAGCAAGCACGATCAAGGCCAAACCACCTTATCAAGATTAGATTATGCAGTTGATTCAATTCTAACTCTAGTCAAGCCTGTTCAGTGTTTCACTTACAATATTTTGTCCTTTTATGTTTGCTGCTTATCAAGAAATCTGATCTATTTGTAGATAAATGCAGAGGACAGGGAAAAAGCTGACCTGACCTTAGTATTATAGGGGATTGCACTAGATGTGGGAGTGAGAGCAATTCCACAGCTTCCTACTTGGAGATAGGCCCAGCTTCAAGAAATAGAAACAGAAGTGTCTGAATCCAATGAAAAAGCTCAGCCACATGGAATTAAGACGCCAGTTCTCTTTAGCTTTTCTTTTCTCTTTTTCTTCCAGTTTTCAGAATTCCAAAGCCCACAGATTTAAAAGCCCCTGCAGTCCAGTATCTCTTTTGGTGACCGTGACATTGATCCAAAACCACTGTATATACCTGACTGATCTCATTCCTTTAAACAATCAAACAATAATAATAATAAAACATGCTTAAAATGTACATAAAAATACAATAAGCTCTAGAAGTACTGAAACTTTAAGGCAGTACTTGGTTAGCTGATGGCTATCCTGATTTCCAGAATGCCTTAGAAACAACTTTCTCTTCCTACTAAGTAAACATAACATTTTAAATTGAAATAAGAAAAGAAATGTCCTAATGTTTTACCAACCTCTGTTTCTAATTTGCCCAACAGTCATATTTAGCATATTTTCAGTATCATATATTCAAAGTGGAAGAACTGGAAACAAAAAACAGATTTAGGAAACCAAGATATACCACTTGCATAAGATGATAATTTGTGTATCTCATGATGACTATATACATCAATTGTTTTTATGAATACTTCCACCTTTTATCTCCTGCCTTCTGAAAAACAGGTATGATTTCATGTTCTCAGAAAAACTGAAATCTCTCTCTTCCTCCACCATCCATTGATGTTTGACCTGAAAGGGACGTCTGAAATTAAGGGGAGCTCTTTGTTTAGAGGAAGTATTTAGGGTGCAAAGAAGAATAAGTATCTGACCCAGGCCATTTTAAACTCATGTTTATGCAGCCTTCATCATTTTCTCCTCTAACATATGAACACAGTTTCCCAAACCACAAACCTCACAAATGTTTAGATCCCAGACTTGTAAACAGGTTTGATTTCTTTTTATTGAGCGTCTTCCTTCCTCATCCCTTATTGCATTCAGATGGCTCTAATTCTTTTTCATGTTCTTAAAGAAATGAAATATTTTGTCTGAATTAGGAATAATCATGTGTTTGAGAAGATCAATCCTGAAACAATAGAGAAGTGAATTGTTTTCAAGGGATCTGTTTACAGTGCCTGAGCATCTAAGGCGAGATGAGTAAATAAAAAGGCCAGTAATTTTATTGAATTATATTGTTCAATTTCAATTGTGTCTCTTAATATAACCAGCTCGGTGATTGATGTGTTATTGAATATTCATGGAGTGTGTCTGTGATGAATGCGTTTATGGATGACCCTCTGAGAGTCAATCAATGTTAGAAAGAGCCCTCTGTTGATCTGGAGTTAGAAGATTGCAAATCAAACTTTAAAATGTCCAGATTTTAACATGGAGGACTTTAAAATCTTCAGGGGAAAAGAATTCCATTCAGAAAAAGAGCCAGGAGTTTATGGGGAAGGGGGAAGGGTGGAGGGCTCGATGCCTGTGACTTGGTCCAAGATACTAATAAATCATAAAGCGTATCCTTTAAGGCGGAAGGGCAGAGGGCTGTCCTCACTTCCTTTCTTGGTACCTGAGACCATTCTTTGGAAGCATCTTAAGAACATCACCAGAACATCAAATACACCAGCGTCTTACACAACCATGCCTTTCTCTTAAAAGTAGGCAGCTGTTAACAGTCAGGAAAATCAACTCATCACTCTAACTAATGGGCCAATGACCTCTCTGAGAATGTTGCTTTCAAAAAGTTATTGCAGCACATGTTCTCTTGAGCTCCACAGATGTCCAAGTGTCTGAACTCGTGACCAAGGCAAGGCATCAACATCATTTCTGCTGATAGCCAGATGCAGAATGCCTCACTTCTTCCTCCTTTTTTCTTTTATAAAAGTCACCATCTCCCTCCACTGCCCGATTTACCCAATGCCTGTGAAATGGTCCAAGATACTAATAAATCGTAAAGGGTATCCTGCATGTATATCTTCCACCATCCATGCTCATAAACCCCACAGGCAAATGCAGTGCCTCCAAAATACCCAGAGTAGAAAGAACGCCTGGAAAATCCAATAGACGGGCAGCCACCGCCATGAGGATGTGGCATCTGCTGACACAGCCCAGGGTGGCTAAGTCAGGACTCCATGTCCAGCTGCTTGAAGAAGAGCCATCATTTGATGAAGCGTCTTTCTTCTCACATCTTCCAAATATTTTCTCTTCCGAGATTCTGGGCTTCATCTCTTTTCTTTCTGTACACCCACATATTCAGAAATACCATTCAATCCCATGTGCACAGCTCCTAAATTGGAATCTTAAGATTAAATTCGTTTTCAGGCTTATTTCTGCCGTATGTGTTTCAGCTGCCTGCTGCTTTTCTCAAAATCAGCATTTCTCTTAACCAGCTCATCTTCTTGACTTTCCTATGCCCCAAATTCTCCTAGCTAGTCAACTTAAAACTCTGAGTTGTCCTGTTTCCTCTCGCTACCAATCCATTGCCATCCCTAACATTAACATTTTGCCAATTGTTTTTATTTGTACACTATAGCATGTTGAAGCATGAGAAAGAGTGGCTTAGGAACTTGCTGCCCACTGCCTGGTATGCAGACAGGGGCATTACCTGGGAGCTTGTTAGAGCACAGGAGCTCAGCTCCCATCCCAGACCACCTAACTCACAATCGCCATTTTAATAAGATCCTAGATAAATCGTACAGTACAGTATTTTAAGCATTATACTAGCAAAGGTATTAGAATCGCTTGAGATATCACAGCCAGAATCAAAATTGAAATCAAAATATCCAAACCCTAGGCCCCAAGCCCTAACACAGTGCAATTCAAAATGTCGTGCTCTCAGTACCTGAGAGCTTGCTAGAATGCCAATTCTTGGGCCTCGTATCTACTAAATCAGAATCTCAGGAAGTGGGGCCAAGGAATCTGTACATTTACAAGTTCTCCAGGTATGTCTTAGGTATGTGAAAGTTTGAGACAGACAACTCTAAAATGTCATATGTATATATCTAAATTTAAGTAGGTGCCAAACTGTCCCTCATTCCTTTCTATGTCCTTTATGGCCCCTACATCTAACTCAGTATTCTCATATTGAATATATGACAGCAGCCTTCTTATCCTTCTTTAGCCAACCAATTTATCCACATCTGTCTCTGGAGTTTTTAGTAAGCATTCGTTCACCCACTCAACAAATATTTCAGTGTCTTCTATGAATCAGATACCGGACTCACGGCAAGCACTTCAGTGGCTCCCTCCTGCCTCCTAATCAAAGGCCATGCACCCTAAATGGCCCTGTGGTGCACCTTCAAATGCCTTTCCGTTAGACTCCACACGGCCACCTGCAGGAGGAGGCTCTGGGCAAGGTCTGGCTTGACAGTGGCAAGGCCTTAGCAGGACAAAGGCTCTTCCTGCCTGGGGCCAAAATTGATCTCAGAAAAGGGTTGGATGTGAGCCCACTGGAAGAAAGTCACACTGGCATGCACGGGGACACAGGGTGCTAGGCTCTTTCTACCAGTCCGGAGGAGCTTCTTCAGCTGTCAATCTTTCTTATAAGCTCCACTATGAAGGCACGCGGGGAAGAACCCTCAAAATGGCTGGGAAAGACTAAGATAGGAGTCTGCAGTCTTGGAATTAGGGACTAGAGACCTTCAAGTGGCCCCCAATTTTACAAATGGGATGACTGGGCTCCACTGTAGTTAAGCATCTTCATTAAAGCCGCGTCTGCAGCGCCTGACGTGTCCGACTCTCGTTGAGGACTTTATCCTAGTTTTTCTCAGTCCTGGCTATACCCTACAATCAACAGGCGAGCTTAAAAAAAAAACAAAAAAACAAAAAAAGATACTCAGGCTGCAGGTCCAGAGATTATGACTTGATGGATCTATAGTGAGAAATGGGCATTTTTCTTTATTTTCTTATAAGTTTATTATCCAAGTAATCTCTGTGCAGTGATCCCCAAACTATAAAGTGTAGACAAAACAGCCAGACTTTGCTACAGTAATTTTGCGGCGGGGTCCTGGATTCTGCATTTCTAACAGTTCTTTGGGGGAGTTGCTGATTGTCTGGGATGTATGCTGAGTAGCAAGGCATTGCTGACTCCTGCTTCCATTCCTTATTGCTCTTCCCTCCGAATGACTGCCTTTTCTGAGTGCTATCGAACATGGAATCCTCCATTTAAACAACTCTCTTGCATCTCAGATACTTTATCCATTCACTCGACAGCTATCACGTCCTTAATGCATGCCATCCGTTGTTACGGGTGGCGTCTGAAGATGCTGAAAGTTATGGCCATCAAGATCTTTAAAAATAAAAGCCTGAAGGAAATTAATCAAACTATCCAAAAGCAAGACTCTGATAGTGGCTTACTATCTGGAAGAAAGAAATGTGCACATTCACGATTGTCTTGGAAATGAGCCGCAAGGCCACGGGAAGAAGTGTGGTACACGGCGGGGATTATACAACCCATGGAAAAACCAGCAGCGCAAGCGGCTGTGCATGTGTCTCTGCCCCCTCTCCTGTAGACCAGGGTGACGGAGGCAGCGCCAGCTCAGCATGGCAGTGAGAGGAAAGTAGGGAGTCTATTTAACAGCGTGTTGGAAGCAGAAACACATTGTATTATTCTCATAAACTGGCTCCTTACATTGAAATCCTGAGAAAATTTTCCAAAAGATTAACTTCTCATTTATGTGTAATTCCTCACAATAAGTTGTGCAAATATTTCTTTACCATTTAACTGCTTTATAAACTTGGTCTAAATTTTCTTTTTTTAAACAGTTGAGGAAAAACCAATAATGGCAAAGCTAATACATTTTTCCCAGTTACAAAGGCTTCATAAGTAAACACTCAGATTAGATATTCAGATCTTTAAGTATTTTCCAAATGAGTTCTTTATACATTTTTAGAGATGCTATAAGAACTTCAAAGCAGATAATAAAATATGCAAGGCCCAACCACATACACATTTACAAGTACATATTTATGAACAGATCATCTCTCTCAACTAAGGCACATGGAGCCTGTTAATGAAAACCCTCTACAAGTGATTTCCTCCCATCCAATTCTTATAAATAAAAGAGGCTTGCCCATCATACCTCATCAAAAACCAGAATGCTTCTTGCTCGATAGATCGTGCAGATGTGGGGTGATCATAACCTTCTCCTCAGTCTGAAAACTTTTTCAACATGCAAAGTTTATCAGAAACAGTAGCAAGTTAGTTCATTTCCCCTTTTTTCACCTTTTGCAACAAAAAAAAATAAATAAAACTTGAACTATTTGTCAAATACTCTAGTTTTAGAAAATGTTAACTCCAGTTGCTTATACACAATTTCCATTTTTTTCTCATCCCCGTGCTTAGTCAGATTATATTTTCCCAACTTCTCTTCTAAAATAAACTTGTCTTTAACTCTCCTGAAAAATGGCAAACAAGACAAGTTCGAATGTCTGTCAGGGTTTTGAAGAAACCCAACTGGAAATTTCTGTCTATTTTACAACTTTAATTGAGGGCATGTGAGTGGTTTTATGATTTTCATGCTTACTCTTTATGTTTTGATGAAATCAATACTGTTCCGCTATGTGATTTTTAAAAATACTGCTGACAAGTAAATGTTTCATTCTTTCCTGCTTTCAAATAGTCTTGAAATAAGAAAACAAATACACTGTGAAGGGTGAGAACACGTAGGAACACATAGCTCTGAAAAGGACAGGTGGCAATCAAGCCTTCCACGTCACCATTGCATGATTAGTTTGAGAAGCATAATGTTTGTGAACGAGAAACATATTTTGCCACTGATCAAATTCAAATATTCTAGCGGCTTGGAATTACAAACATTTGCTTCTCTGTCTGCCAGGGGGCAAATCCAGGCAGCAGCCAGAGAATAATTAGTAGAAGGATGACGCCAGGGAGTAACATCAAATATTATTAGTTAAAGTGACAGAAACGCAAACAGCGAGAACTCAATATATGCTCAGAAAGACTTAAATGGGAAAGACTTTCTAAAAAAGTTTAGGCTCTGACCCAAGAAAATTTAATCTGGAAATAATATCTTTCAAAAACTCATCCCAACTCATGTCATATCCACTGCCTCTTCGCAGGTCAGAATAAATTGTCCTTTTTCCTGGGATGGTGAATCTTGATAGTTCTGTGATGTAGTCTTAAAATAGACTTAGCTATCAAATGATTTAAAATAATGAATTCTAGGTTTCTTCCTCCTGCCATCAGTCAACTTGAAGCTGGGAAGTCAAAGAGGTGATAGTTGAATGTTGCTTTCCCAGTTCTTAGCATCACTGTCTGACCAGGGTGAGTGCTGAGGAGTTCCGTTTGCCATGAGTTTCTATGCAACAAAAAGACAAATATATATGATTTCCCAAGTTCATAGAGACAGAAAGTAAACTGGAAGTTCCCAGCGCCCGGGGGAAGGGGTTGGGAGAACTATAAAGACGGCAGAGTTTCGGGGGGCGGGGGGGGGGGGCATGAAAAAGTTTGGGTCATGGGTGATGGCGATGGAGCACAACATTGCAAATGTAAATAAGGCTGCTGAGTTTAACACTTATAAATGGTTAAAGGGGCACATTGCATGTTATATATATGTAGTGTTACAATAATTGTTTTTAAAAAAAGATCAAGTCCTTAAAACTAAATTCGTCATTTCTGTGTTACTTTGAGAAGACAGGCTTGTCAAGTCTCATCCTCACCTTCTCAAAAATGTCCTTTCTGCTTTTCATAATCTGCCAGAAGTATGGCCATTCCTTTGGGTTAAACAGAATTGCCAGAGGTCTCGTGACCTATGAATGGTCACATAAAAATGCCCCTTATTGAGTGGTAGGAAATACAATCTCAAGAGTCTCCTCTAGCCTTACTCCATTAGTTTAAACACATATATTAATTTCATAAATTCCACTCATTTTCATTCTCCACCCTGGCCCTAAGAATGTGAACTGAAACCAAAGGAATGTTCATGGAGACAGGAGTGATGGGGGCAGGGGCAGAGGGCAAGTCGCCTGGCAGACCCAGAGAGGAGAGGAGGGAGTCAGGTGTAGCTGGAGACCCCTGCGAATGGAAAGGCCCTTTATTCACTGAGCAACATTTCGTGGGACAAGCCTCGTAAGAGTGGAGAAGCTTGCCCTTCTATAAGGAAATCTCAGTCTGGCTGAGGTGCCTCTCTGTACAAAGCAGAAGATTCTTCTGCTCGGCTTTCCATCCGGGGACCACAATTCACAGAGAAAGAGCCGTGTGATGGGCCCTGGTCATTTATGAGGACTCCATCCTGAAAAATCCATGATTTCCTAAATTCACAAGTACTACTTTTATAACTAATGTCCTCATAACATGCAATCAAGTATAAACGAAAACTTCAAGTCAGTCCTTCAAACCCTTGATGGGTTGGAGAATACAGAACTAATACAATCCATAAAGCAGTTTTCTAGCTTAAAAAATCATAAAGCCCACCCCCTTTTTTCTTCTCTTTCATCACTGTCATATCTTTCCATCCCTACTTCCTACTCCCATCTGGGTAAATTTCAGCCAGAAGCCCTAGTGTCAACACTTTTGGCCTGTTTCTGCAATGTTTGCAACGATAGGGAGAGGGAAAGGGCTTCCTGAGGGTTGGGGCCAGTTGGACACGTTCTGATTACAGAATGCAAAGCGTCCCAGTACTATCTACCACGTTGCTCATGAATAATCAAATGTAGGTTGAATTTGTAAACACCAGCCAGATTTTAAATACTTCATGTAAACTTGATTATTCTCCCTTCTTATCTCTCCTCACTGGAGAATGGGGGAAACTGGTGGCGGACAGAGGTACTTCTGTAGGGTCTCCCTTTGTACCTGGAGTCCCATGCAATCTCCACCCACCAGGTTTTCCAGGAAATAGGCTTTGCTTTTACCATTTTGTTGACTATTCACTGAGGATAATTCTCACTTCTGCATTTTCACAGCCTCCAACTGATCAAACTGATGCTTCCAATACAGTCATCATCTTTGGCATTTCTACGTCAGTTTTCCTTGGCAGAACACGGCAGCTGCCAGTCCTTCCCTGGCATGATTTCTCCATGTGCGTGGCATTTCAGCTCTTCCATTATGCTATGAACAATTTCTGATCCCCATCTCTGAACCTCTCTCCTCAGTATGACAATCTCGCCCATACATTCCAAGCTTTATTGTAGGAAGGGATTTTTATGTAAACCACTGGTAACAAGGCAGAAAAGAGCAAGCTGAGTTCTAACTGGAGAAGGACCACCCTCACTGAGCAGAAATTATTCATTCCCTGATTGTTACCATCCGATACTGGAAACCACTGGCTCTGGTCGTCATTGCCCAGTGTTTACTCTCTAATTATATCATGCTCACACTTATGTGGTCCAGAATAGCACCATGAGGCCAGGAAACACCGACGGATTTACAAGCAATGCCTGCCTTTTAGTTTAATTAATGATGAATTTCTTTCATCTAAAGGTAAAAATAAGAGCAGATTATTTTCCTCTAACCTAGAGGGCCCTTTCATAAGAAACACAGACAAACACAGCTAAAGCAAGTATTTTTACTTCCTGGCACCCCTAAATTGAGAGGTGAAATAGGGGAGAGTCAACCTTGCAACTCAGCTCAGCCCCACCTGCCCAGGCAGGCTACAGCCACCTGGGACCAGCTTGGAGGCCTGGGTCCCACAGAGGGGACTTTCCCAGTATATTTTGATATAGAGAAAAGAGGTACATCCACCATGTCTGTAAAGCAAAATGCCTTTTTATTGAGCCCTCTAAGGCTTTTTAAATGGAGGATTTGAAATTCTTCTAGAAGTTTCATCATCTATCTTATCACTGAGGAATTCTTTGGTTTGGGATGAGTTCTGGACCAGAAATAGTTTCATCAAGGAATATCTAACTAATATAAAAAATAACTGATATTTAATGGCATGCATATTGCATATCAATTTTAAATTACTTTAAAGCAAAATTCTTACATATTAGTACATCCCTAGGAACAGAGGGCACAACTGCTGTCCATACCCCATTGGTGAGGAATTTATTTGGAGTTTTTTAACTGATCCTGAAGTACTCACACCATTTCAAACTAAGTCACTCATCTTGACACTGAGTAGAAGTATAGCACCAGCCTAAGAAGCCAGTGGAATTTTTCACTCTTCAGAGCAGATTTTCTAGTTTTGGAATCCAGGTAATGATTTTGACCTCATGGCATTACGATTTAACAGCCGAGTTGAGCTACCCAGATCTCCACGTTCTGTTCCGTCAAGTTCTACATGTACAAATATTAAGGTTATGCCAAGTTTAGGGTTCACACCCAGAGTGTTTACAAGGGGTTTTAATTCCTATAGAACCTGGTGTCTGCCTCTCTTGTTTTACGTCTTGCCCTGAGTAGTGATTATATATTTCGATCACCCACACCTGGCCTTGTAGTTGACTGCAATCAGGAAGTTTGCCTTACACATCTTGCTCTCTTGTGGCACTGTAGGATGCAATAACGCTTGTTAAGGAACGAGTGAACAAAGAGGCACAAAAGACATAACTTCCCCCACAGAAATCCTCTCACAACAGAAATGCAAAACCACAAAACCAAATTAGCTAACAGTTTGAACTCCCGTTTAAAACCAACGAGCCTCTCTGAATGAAAAGGCCTTCTCTTTGGAACAGCAACGTGACAGGTAAATTCATTTCATCATAAGCATTTCATTATGCATTACTATCTGCTCATTTGGGGAGGTGCTAAGCTTGCTGAGTGTATTTCAATTTTAAAAGAGTACAGATTCACGGAGGAAATTAAGAAATTTGGGCTTTTAAAAGTAACTAATATTTTGTGCAAACCACACAAACCTCTGAGTCCTATTAAAATCACTGATAAGCAATCTTGGAAAGAAATTCTCCCGTAATGGCTAACTGGGCTCTTGCAGCAAAGCAAATTGTTTTTTCTTGGCAAACATCCCACAAGCAATAGGCAGCAAGAAATTGTTTGTTCTACACATACAAGTTCTCACATGTATCTGCAATTCTAATGCCAAAACTGGTTCAACCTCAAAAGCCACTTTGACTGCAAAGAAAACTGCCAGAGACTTTACCAGGATCTCTAATTGATCCTTAGTGGAGGCTCCCAGGTCACCAGAATGAATTCCCACATGTTAATATGGCCAGTATAAGAAAATCGCTCTGTCCATTTGGCTAAAGATTCCTAATATTTTCTTCCCCTTTGCCCTGGCAAGAATTTTTCTTTGGTCAGGGACATCTGGTAAGCATGCACTACACAGAAAATGTTACTGCTTTCCCTTCAGAAACTTAAAATAAAAAGATGTTAATATCAAATAAAAGGAAAAGAAGAAGAAATGGGCCTTAGTGCAGTGCCATGGGTCATTGGACAGCTTGCAGCGGCCAAGCCAAATGGGCTAAGCTAGAAAGATCAGTGAAGGTCAAGAATTTGAAGTAACATTTTGAACCAGAGACAGATATAACTAAACCCCTGGAACTTAAGTAGCTATTTCACAGGAAAGGGTGTTCTATGCAATAACTAGGAGGACAGACTGTGAGCACGGTCACAGGGGATTCTATAAATGTTCCTCAAGGGTTATGGGCGGGGGCCTGGCTGAACAAATAGGCAGAAACACACACATTGGAACCGTAGACTCTGACATTGAGACTCTACTTACCAGTTGATGTGGTCTTGCTCTTTATTCAGAGGTAAGGAAATGACCTTCAGCTGTTGTAATCCACAGAGATAATGTCTGGATTCTCTGACAAAAACTTAGGGTATCTGAAGTTAAGCAAGACATCAATAACTGATATGCAGGATTTCTCTCCATTCTTGGCATCTTAAAATGGCCTTTGCTCTGTGATGGAAGAGTAAGGCAATGATGGAAGGAATAAAGGCTGGAGAAGGGGTTAGAAAGCAGAGGAATCCTGCCATCAGAATCTGCATAGCTGATCGAATGCATGGGCTACGTGGGAGATCACCCAGCAGTGAGTGTGCACAGAACTTGACAGTGTGTGCCAAGCTGCCATTTTCCCTGACATCCATCCAACTATCCTATTCCAGCGCTTAGATGCCCTCTGCTTTTTGACATCAGAAGTCATACCCAAGGAAAAGTGCTTTATTTTATATTTATTAATTTAGTCTTATTAAAAAGAGCTTTAGGGAAGCAGCTGTGGCTCAATCAGTAGGGCTCCCGTTTACCATATGGGAGGCCCCGGGTTCGGTTCCCGGGGCCTCCTGGTGAAGGCAAGCCCGCCCGCACGGCGTGGTTAGCTGACCCAGCGAGCACAAGCAGCAAGGGGGGGATAAATGAATAAATAAATAAATAATTAAAAAATAAAAAAATAAAAAGAGCTTTATGTGGTGATAAGGCAAGAAAAATGAGAACCAGTATTTTCAATAATTCACGCCAAAGAAAGGAGCAAATTAAGGAAAATTCTTGAAGCTTTAAAAGACTTTAAAGTTAAGTTTATATGAGTCCTCACATTATTTCAATGCTTTTATAACACTTTCTTAGAATACTTTTAGTTTCAGAGCAGGTAAATGAAAAAAAAAAAAAAAAGCAAGACAGAAAATGCACTTGAAGAATAAAAATGAGAATATTATTATTACTCTGTGGTTAAAGAGTCTAAGTAACAACAAATCATGCAGATTAAAAGTGGGTAGAAATTTTGCAGATGACTTGTCTACTATTTCCAGTGGACTTGGCATTGTGAAATTCTAAGCTCTATATTCAGCACCATGAAGATACATATTTTCCTCTATGATAGGAAATAACCAGAAATTTATAGACTTATAATTGCTTTTTGAGACCCAAACTCTTATTCCTGAATGAATTTCAAAAGATTTTAAAAATGTGTTATTGTCAATTCACATATTTATTTGTAAACTTAAAATGGAAAATTTTCATATTTATTGCCACAAATATATAGAATTTCTAAGTGTTCACTGCTATACAAGGTAATAACTTCTAGAGGGAGTCACTATTTCAATCCAGCTGGAATGCCATAGAATCAAATTTGGTATTAGAAGAAACTTCAGGTCTTTGGAATATGTCAGTAGTTGGGCAGGGAGAAGAAAAAAATATACATTCCATGAGCTGTATTTAGAAATAAGGAATGCTGAAATATGGAAAAAATCCAAGGAATGAAATCAGAGGCAAAAAGAAGAAAAATAGTGCTAAAATATGTTCAAATGAAAATGAAATGCCCATGTGAGACTACATCTAGCAAACATAGTTTGCAAAAACCAATGTCCTCTGTGCCCACTTTGCCCCACAAACCTGGTCCCCTTCCCCAACAGCTAACTGCTATGCTTATTGCACTTATTCTCCACATGAACAGTGGTCACGTTTTATAATGGAAGAAAGAGACAATGGGATTACGTGCTTGGAGATTAACATTGCAGCCATATGCACCTTATTAAATGTACTGCTGGATTCCTAAATGGGCATAAGGGTTGAATTGTGTCCCTGTAAAGGATATGTTGAAGTCCATATCTCCTGTTCCTCAGAGGCTGAACTTCTTTGGAAATAGGGCTTTTAGAGATGAATTAGTTAGGTGAACGGTGAGCAGGCCCTTAATCCACTATGACTGGTGTCCTTGGAAGAAGAGAAGAGACAGACAGACACAGGGCAGAAGGCCATGTGAAGATGGAGGCAGACACTGGAGCCATGTGTCCACCAGCCAAGGAAAGCCAAGCATTGATGGCCACTGCCTGAACCAGGAAGCCTCACCCCCAACGGGTTTCAGAAGGAGCCTAGTCCTGCCCGTACCTTCATTTCAGACTACCAGCCTCCAGAACTGTGTGACAATGTGATTTCTGTTGTTTCAAGTCACTGAGTTTGCAGTACTTGGTTCCTGTGGCCCTAGGGATTGTGCTCCAGATGTGGCTCTACAAACACAGCAGGGCTCTGCACCCATGCCACGTGCATCCTCCAGCATGGGGAGTCAGGAAAGAGCAACTAGAAGATTAAGGCACTACTTCTGGAGGCACCTCAGAAGGACCCTCACTCAAACCCAACAGGGAGGAGAGATAAGGAAGCCTTGGGTGTGGGCGGCCTCTTTAATCAAAGGGGCTGAGGTTCCAACTCGTGCAGCCTTCTTCAAGGGCAGGAGGACAGGCAAGGAGAAGCCTCGTCTACCTCCTCAGCCACGAGAGGAGGGAAAACTTCAGGGACTCCTCAAAGTGCTTCTTTAAGAAAAATGCTCCCTGAGCCCTTCTGCCTCACTTCCTAGCTTGGTCCTGGGCATGGAATAGCATCACCTTAGACTTGGCAGAAACGGACTGGAGTATTGATTAAGAGTAGCATTGGCTTTAGGTTCTGATTGCCTGCACTGAAATCCACTCACTGGCGGTGAGAGTTTTGACAAATTGTTTAAAGTCCCTGTACTTCCGTTTCTTCATCTATATTATGGGATAATAATCACCCCTCTCTAATAGCAGTGTTAGGTCCATTTAGTTAAGATTCCCATATCTCACATCAGAGTGTCGGAAACACTGAACATGCTTAGCCACTGTTAGTAATTACGATGCCTGACCCCTCCTGTGAGATCCCGAGAGTGTGGCCATCACAGCTGTCCTCGCCGTTCTCTCTTACTCCCTTGTGGCCTCGTGGCCAGATCTTCTGCACTGTGTCACGTTGCCTCTGTCTGTCTCTGCAGGGTCAAGCATTCAAACAAACCACAGACAGGAGCATGTTCTCTTGCCGTTCTGCTCTCACCTTACCTTGTGATCTCATTCATCTCTTTATTGTGTATTTTCTCCAACTGTAAAGTGATGTGAGATTTTCTAAAAGTCCCACAGAGCAAAACCAGATATATTGGTATTTGTACTTCCAAAGCATTCTTAATCATAGTTTTTGAAAACAATTTCCAAGCAGCAAGTTTTGAAACATAAGAAACTATTACAGGTACTGCTGCATATCATTATGTAATTCTATCATTTCTAAGTAGCCTATTCATCCATTCCCAATTTATCATGTGTACAAAACTTCCAAGTGCCATGCCCAACCTAAAATAAATGTGTGTAAATGAAGACATAGCCTCAGCTTCATGTTTAAAACATCTTAACTAACTCTGCTGTAGGAAAAAGGTTACATATTAAAAACAACCGAGAACATTTCTGCTGACAATCAGATTCTTGGAGCTGTGCTGCCCTTGCACAGTTGGCTTACAGCACACAACAGAAAAAAATATGTAAAAAGATCCTATTCAAGTTAGATAATGTTCTAAGGCATATGACTTTAACCTTGAAATTAAAAGGAAGGGCTTTGAAAGCTTTCACAGAAGTGATGTATTTTTAAGTTTTGGGTTTTTTTCTTTCTTTCTTGATTCGGTATTTGCCCTGTTACTGCAACCCTCTAACTGTTTTCTGGAGCTTTGAGAAGGAAGGTCCTGCCAGCTCTTGCCTGTTGCTTAAGGCTTATGTGTAGGGACTGAACCCTGGAGTGGTTTACTTCCCCATCTGGATAACTGGAACCACAGATACACGTCTAGAATATGCTTTTCAGAACCATTAAACAGCATGAGATTTCTGCTCTCAACAGTCATTTACGCTATGACATGTAAAACATTTATATACATATATATGCAATATAATCTCTACATATATTTATATATGAAAGAGTGGGTTGAGAATATTCCATGTAATCATATAAATATACTGAATTTTAATTAATTGGATGCTGTTTTGTTTTATTTTTGACATGAACTAGCAGAATATAATATGCAATTTGGAGCATAAGAAATATTGAATATCAGGCACTTGGCTTTTAATCATGGCTACTATTAGTATTCTTTTATCTTTCTTTACTGGAGAAGTTGGGGATTACAGAACAATCATGCATAAAATATAGGATTTCCATATAACACCCTACTATTAACAACTTACATTGATTGGAACATTTGTTACAATTGATGATAGCACACTTCTATAATTGTGTATTACTATAGTCCACACTCAATGAACCCTAAGTTAAACACACATGTTCTGTAGTCTATCCAATAAAAGAAAACTGCTGTTTCTTTCTTAAAAGCTCTTTCAAAGAACAACATCCTTTTAGATCCCTAGTAAAGGCTTTGAACACAAACCTTGGGTCTCCTTTGGGTAAGAGACTGAAAAATTGGGAGATGGAGGTGGAATGGGCAAGAACTAAATCCTTTATCCTGAACCTACTAACCAACTCTCTCATAGTAGAATTGCGAAAACTCTTACCTAGATTTTGACAGGTTCCTAACAAATCAGAGTTCCAGTTAGAATGCACAGGAAAAGCCACCAGCAGCAAGGAGCTAATTGGCCTGAAAGAAAGCTCAACCGTCCTGAATTCTCTTTTCATCTCTTCTCCAACTGGGCATGTTTGGGAATTGCTTTGCCTGCTCCAGCTCAGAAAGGATGGGACAAAAGAATTCACTGCCTTTTCCATGAAATGAATCAGAACGCCAAATCTCCCAGAAGAGTGCCTGCCATTAGGACCAAGATAAAGCATACCATCCAGTGAGAAGGCAAACTTTTCCACCTTTCCCGTTGTTCGGGATTGAGGACTCACAGCCCTGCCGTCCTTTTCCTGAGCCGGTCAGCCAACAGAGTCGACTTTGTCCTCCTCCCATCACCCATCTTGATCACACGGCTCCTTTCTTCCATGGAAAACCCAGTAGCCCACGTCTACTTTTTATAACCAAGAAAACCCACTTCTTTCCTTATGGGAAACGCTTTCAACAGCCAACTGCCAGCTTCCCTAGCAGGTAGAAGCTTTAAAATTTAAGGTGGCCTGTTGTTAATGGAAATGGATAAAAGAGACTTGAGTGAGTAAGCCTGTGCTATGTAGGCACCAAAAATTACTGAGTTTTGTGTACATTACAGTGAAAATGTATATTCTTGGGCATTTTTTATATATGAGGAGAAATACAGAAGAGAGTTATCTACAACCTTTAGAGAGTTAACTAAAGGATGCAAGTACATTGAAATTTTCTGAGAAGGGATGAGGCTCATTCATTTACAACAGAATGAAACTTCCCTATGAAAAACAGAAAATTCTGCTTTTCTGAGTTTAGAGATGTAAATAAATAAAAATTCCAACAGAGTTTATTCCCTAACTTCACCATACCGATGGGCAATTGTGTATATCCATTAAGCTCTTGATTCTCCTGAGGTGGTCATTAGAAGTTTCTTTCTTTCCTTCTTTCGCTTTCCCTCCCTCCTCCCTTCTGCCTTCCTTCCCTCCCTCCTTTTTGCTTTTGTTTTTCTGTCTTCCTGTCTTTTTATGTTTCTGTCTTATTTTCAGTCATATTTTGGATTGTTTTCCAGAATGTTTAGACTCTTTTCTTCACGTTGTCATGAGCTCATTACCACAGAATTACATTTCACAAACAAGAGCTTGCTGGGGAGCCAACTTGCCTTCACTATGCTGTCTAAAGGAATTATTAAAAGGAGAGATTTCTTTCTTTTTGAAGAGACAAGCACATAACCAGGGGCAGGCAGGGCCATGGCCTATTTCTCTCCTCAGTGCTGCCTCGTGGCCTTGGGTTCTTGGAGTTGCTCACTGATGAAGCGCGGTGGAGTTTTTCTACTTGGAACCAAGAGCCAGGTGCATGTCCTTCACAGAGCTGATGTGCCTGGCTTGGTGACTTCTGCTGCTGCCACATGCCCTAACAGTCAGGAGTCCACGGTTATACCTATGATACGCACAGACACCTGGGGAGAAGAATTGGCCAACCTCATATTTTACTTAGGAAAATCAAGTGCAATTTTCATTATATTGTTTCTATTAAGACAAGGTTCCTTAAAGCATGGCACTGCACCGTGATTGGAGATGACACCCTGAAAGTTGTATGTGTGTATATATATATGTACAGCCATGAAACTCATGACTTTCAACACAGTGTTGCTTTCCTTTTGAGATGATTTAAATTAGCAGAAAAGAAAATCTTCAAAACTCCCTGGTAAATAACAGCTAGGAAGTATGCACGTAGGACAAACATCATGAAAGTAGTACAGGAATATTGAATATTTGGAAAATCATTGCATAAGAAACCCTTCTTTCTGCACACACATTTAACATTCAAAGGCAGAAGCTAGAGCACCTGAGAAGGTCATCAGAAGTGGAAGACATTGCTCTCGTTTTCTTTCTTTTTATTTTATTAGGAGGTACTGGGGATTGAACCCAGGATCTTGTACTTGGGAAACAGGCACTAAACCACCTGAGCTACATCTGCTCCCCTCATTCTCACTAGTAGCGTCAATGAACATTTGACAAGAAACTGTAACACCGTCATTGATTGTAGAAAGAAAATTCTAGAAGCCAGCCTATCCTTTACAAAGAGCTCTGGTAGATTAAGGAGAGGCTTTTATCTTAGAGAAAATATCTGTGGCTTTTTAAAAAATCTTTGGTTATACTGCCTTCTTTGTTTACGTTCTATTGGTTTACCAGACATGCAAAAAAAGAAGCTCTAGAACTCTTCTTATAAAGGGAAAGAGGACATAAGTCATGTTAGCAAGGCCTAATGCAGGCAGATACTGCTGTGGCAATTGTCTATCCCTTAGCAAAATGTGGGAATACTGGGATAAATGCCCTGCCTCCTAGCTGTGAGCTGGAAGCACCACTAGTATGTAGACGTCAGAATCTGCAGAATGACTGGCACCAGGATGATGCGGGATCAGGGCTGAGGGGCAAGTGATTTGTGTTCACCACAGTAATTAGCCTAGACTAGAGGACCAAAATGCAGCCAGGGACACCCAAGAAAGGGCAGCGTCCAAATAAAAATCACCTCATACTTTTACCTTGGCTCTTTCACACAGTTTTTATTCATATCTCCTTTGTCAGACCTTAATAAAGATACGAGTTATTTTTGAAATAGGTTTTTGTCGTTTTGCCAATATCTTAAAATCTTAGAAACTTACTGCAAATGTGAACACAGAATTTGAACTCCCTGGCAGCTGGCCAAGCACAGAAGATCTTTAAGACAAGAGTAGTCAGCCATCCCTTTTAATGTTTTGATTTTGTGCATGAATAAAAAAAGACTGGACTAGATAACCTTCCAACTCTAAGATTCCAGGAATCTACTTTTCAAATATCCTCATCTTCCAAGTATTCTATAAACAAATGTTCTACAAGAGAAATTCTAAAACAGTTGTGGGTTGGGGTTTTTGCTCCTCTCTCTCTCTCTCTCTTCCTCTCGTGCTCTCTCTTCTCCCAGTTTCTCATCTTTCTCTTCTCCATCCCACCCACTCCCAACCAAATATGGTGCAATAACAAATTCTTTCACCAAAGCAATGGAGTTATTAGTTATTACAATAAATGTTTTTTAAACTCACCATTCACTGATGAAAACATGTGATATGAAATACTGAAGAAATCTCAAGGGCATTCCAAGCATTTATGGAAAAAAGTCAAGTCTTGTGGTATGTACTTGTCTTCAAAATGCATGTGAACTGAATCAAAGAGACCTAAGAATTTATATCTAAATCTTCTGAACCCAAATAGATGCATTCAGTCATTGGCAATCCCTGAATAGTATAATTCTGAAATGACATAAACTTTTCTGTCCTCTCCTTGTCGCCTGGCAATCCCCGGGTGCAAGCCCTCCTGATGTCTTATCTGGATGAAGAAAACAGCTTCCCAAAGCCCTTTCCAATCCTGCTCCAGGCCTCCTTCACATCAAGACCAGGCAAGACTCCCAAAGTCCTGCTCTGATCCGATCTCACCTCTGCACAAATCAACATTAGCTCCCCTACTAAGAAAATGCCTGGCTCAGGTATTTAAATCTTTCTGTGGTTTTGCCTTGCCTGATTTTGTCAGCCTTGACTTCTAAAATTTCCTGTATATTGCTATAATCCAGTATTTCTCAAACGTGTCACGACTGGTAGTTTGAGTCCGATAACCCTTCGCTGTGATGGACCTTCTGCTCATTGTGAGATATTTAGCAGCACCCCTGCTCTCTACCCAGCAGATGCCAATCGAAACCCCTTCTTGTTGTGGTAACCAAAAATATCTCCAGACATTGCCAAATGTCCCCTGGAGGACAAACACCCCCCACTGTTGCAAAATCAGATCAAATCACATTATTTATTATTCCTCAACAATGCTTTCCCTCTCTAATACTTCCTAATAATGTATTTTTCATGATCATGATTCCTGCTAAAATATTTCCACGACGACATCCGCCCCCCTCCCACACACACAAACACTTTAATTTCATGGATTGATATTTCAGGGGCCCTCCATCCTGATGTGCTCACTCCTATGAATCCATCTTATTCATTAAATACCTATCCTCTTTGGGCCTGCAATAGCCCCACTGATATATTTGTCAAGTTGCCCTTGCAGTGTATTAATCCATGGTCTTATGATTTCTGAGCCCAGCAATGTACAGAGTGTTGCAAGTACTTGTACCAGCAAGCTCTCTGCCCTGGTCAGATCACAGGTCTGAGGTAGGGTCTGGGTGCCCTGTGTGTGTGTGTGAGGAGAGCAACAATACATGAGCAAAATTAGATAAACAACTATGACTTTGGATAGTTTTTATTTTTAAAAAGAATGCTGCAATCGCCTATAACAAGTGGGATCCCTTTAGGTATAGCAGTCAGTGGAAGTCATGCCAAGGAATATTTAAGCTGAGGATTGAAATAGGAGAAGGAGTCAACCTTGTATCTTTGCCTTTGGAGTTACTAGCATGGGCAAAGGCCCTGAGGCAGGAATGGGTTTGGCTTAGTTGAAAACTTGAAAGGATTTTCTGAGACTAGATTATAGTGAGCAAAGGAGATTAACACAGAAAGGTAAGCAGGGAGCAAACTGTACAGGTCTTTTGAGCTGAAGGCAAAGATTCTGGGTTTCTTTTTAAATATTTTGAGAAGCAAGTGAAGGATTTTATGTAGGGGACTGGCATGATCTGACTTACACCATTGACATATCACTCTGAATTCTATATGAAGAGTGGGGAAAAGGAAAGCTTCTGTTTAGAAAACTCCTCAGGATGGAGACTATCTTAATTTTTCCTATAGCTAAAATTCCAGAAGGATCGAGTCCCCCATTCTAGAACACTCCACATGTGCCATGAAAGAGTCAGAGAGGGATAAAGTACTGATCCCTTCAGCCCTCGGCACAGGATGCTCCTGGTTGTCATTTCATTGTGTCACAGAAATACTACCAATTTCTACGTGTGCTGTGATATGAAAAAGAGGAGAAACAGTGCTGACACAAAGGACTAAATCTGTCATCCACTTGATGTTTTACCACCTCCAAAGGATGGGGCTCATTACGCCCAAAGAGAGAGCACATTCCAGTTTTGGAAAGCTCAGGCAATTAGAAAACTCTGATTTTCATTGAGCTGAATCAGAAATGTGTGGGATATATGGAGTGATTCATGAGAAGATGCATTTGGCTCAGGCAAAGGTTCTTTTAGAGAAGGTTCATCTAACTCAGCAGCCCTCCTCCTATGTCTACCAAATTACCTGCTTCTCTGCCATGAGCTTGCTCCCTTCACACCTGCTTCTCTGTCTGATGGCAGGGACCACTGAGCTCCCCGCTGCCCTGTCCCCATCGTTAAAGTCGGTTGACCTCCATGCCTATAAGACCCCTCAGCATCAGTCAGGGGTGCCCCGAGAAACAGAACCAACCGGATATATGTACACACACACAGAAATGTATTGTAAGGAATGGGTTCACACAATTAAGGGGGCTGGCAAGTCTGAATTCCAAAGGTCTGGCTGGATTCCATAGGGCGGGGAAATTTCTGTAAGAGTAATGTGGCATTCTTCAGTACAAAATCCTAAGGGAGGCTGTGGCAGGTTGAGATTATTTATGAATTCCAAAAAGAGGGATCGGGTTTGTAAATTGGTCTATTCCTCTGGGCCTGATCCCCTTTGATTGTATTAGATTCAGTTGAGATGTCTTTGATTAAATTATGTAAAGATTAGGGCTTTGATTCCACCACACCAGTAGGGTGTAACTCAGGTTAAGTCCCCACCCTCTTGGTGGGATATATAAATGGGCACTCCCTCAAAAAGACACAGAAGAAGATACACAAGAGGAAGAGAGAGAGAGCTCCATAGACACAGCAGAGGAGAGAACTCTGCTGCTGCAGCCCTGGGAAGAGAGATGAGCCATTCACCTGATAGTTTGCAGCACTAAGCAAGTCCAGAAAGACACAAGCCCTGTGCCAGCCTGGAACTGAGAGAGAGGAAGGCTGAACCCTCACAGAGATCGCCCACCATCTTGCTTCAACACGTGGCAACTGACTTTGGTGAGAAAGCAGCGTTGAGCTGGACTCTTTAGGGCCTTGTCACTGTAAGCTCTTACCCCAAATAAATACCCTTTGTAAAAGCCAGCAGATTTCTGGCACTTTGCATTAGCACCCCTTTGGCCGACAGGCTAAAATCTCAGAGAGGAGTAGAGGGTGTAGACTTGAGGCAGAATTTCTTCTTCTTCCTGGAGGAAGACAACCTCCAAGTGATGGGATGAGGGCTCCCACTTTATGGAGGGCCCTCGCCTTTACCTAAAGTCAACTCGCTGGAGATGGTCGTCCCATCTCCCAACTCCTCCCACAGCCACAGCTAGACCAGCCTTGGCCAAACGCCTGGCACCACCGCCTCGCCACTGGGGCACACAGCGTCACCATCACAGCATTTCAGGTATCTTGTCCACGAGCGACTTGAGGGAAGGGCCTGGGCCAGCCAGGGAAGCACAGCGTGAGCTCAGTGTCTACTGGTTAAATGAACTATTTCAGATAAACATTTGGGTGCGCAAGCTATCTGTGGAAAATGTAGCAGTAAAGCATTCTAACACATTGAATTTTAACTCTTCTAAAGTAAAAATCATCTTCTCATTTTATTTAATTGAAGAGGCAAAGCATGCGGTAAATTAAGTCCAATTTGCATGCAATGTAGCTCTTATCTTTAACTAGGGAGCAAGCTGTACACAAACTCAACGCCCTTGTATTTGAAGTTAGCATCAGTCATTTGCTTATATTTTCCAGTAGTTTCCTTCCCTTGCTTTCAAAGAAAAATATCACAGCATTTCTCTTTCTAATTTAAAGTCCGCAAAATCCATAACTGATAATAAGAATGCAGCCCCCAGGGGCTAACTCATTTCTCTGATATTATAGTGCTAATGCCTTCAAGTTCTGCAGCAAGCCTGTAATTCTGTTTTTAAAAAATATCTTCATGGCTTTAATTCATATGGTGTTGCTCTATTTAATTATATCTATCATCCAAAAATATTCGGTAGTTGTAAAATAGCGAATGGTGTGTAGCGGAAGCAATGTACTGTATCGTATTTTATGAAATTTCATATGCCATGTGTATTGATCTTGGTATAAGCTAGAGAACACACTTTGTTTAAATTAAGGCTTTAAATTCAATTTTATGCCAATCCCTTCAACTCATTGTCTGTAATATATTTGTTTACATCCATGGGACTGTTACCTGGTTAAACTATGCATTTTACCTAATTCAGATTGATTTATATCTCCTGTCGTCTCAATTTGTGTGATCCCAAGTTGTCATCACTAAATAACAAAAGAGTAGCCCTTTGATCAAATTAATATTGCTGCATAGGAAAGTTAAATATGCAAAGAAAAATAAAGCAGAAACCAGGTCAAAGAGAATGTGGAAATGTTTGAAAATGCTGCGGCGACCCCACAGCGGTTCCCATGGGAAGCAGTTCTCGGGCATTTAGGGGTGCACACCACTTCAGGGGAATAAGAGACCCCCTGGCACACATGCTGTTTAGTATCCATCCTTAGAAACTTCCCTAGAGTCCTCTTCCTGGGAATTCTCTTCTTTAGACACTCCCAGAATTGTCCGCCACTCCTGATCTGTTTTGACAATTACTAGATTCCTGGACCCTGAGAAGATCCACTGAAAGCAGAAGCTGGAGAGACAGAGCCCATGCCTCTGCATCTGTAGCAAGCACTCTGGCTGGCCCTGCTGCGGTTGATCTGAACCCAGCTGTGCCCTGGGCTGCCTCCTTCCTGTTTTACAGATACTGTGTCCTGACTTGCCTTCCCATGTCCTCTTCTCCTCTAAACATCACTTAATCTGGAGGACTATCTGGGGCAAATGGGGGAGTGTTGGAAGCCCCCCACCCTCCAATTAATACAGATGCTTCTGCATAAAGCCCCAATGGAAGACGTTTTAACCTAGACCAGAGACCAATGGTGGGACCATGATCCAGGTGGAACTTAGTATCTCCCCACACCCCTCAGGTGAGGCGTTGTCGACATCTGCAGTTTGCACGGAGATGAAGGAGGCAGGGGCTATCGCTGACAGGTCTTGGCACTAGGTAGAACTCAGCTTGAAATTCCCATCTACCGTTCACTGCCTTCGGCAATTGGGTCAAGTCAGGGACCTCTCCAAGCCTCGCACTTATCAGAAGCGATAATTTACTCTTTCCAGAATTGTTTGGATTAATCGCAGTGTGTGAAAAATGCCCAGAACATAGCACTTGCCTAATAAATGGAAGCTTGTTAGCATAATTTCTACAAAAAGATGAGTCCCAGTTACTTCAGTGGTCCATGCAATCTTTGTCCTACCTGCTGGAGAATCTGCCCCAAGATCTCAGCCGCAGCCCCCAGGGTAAAGGGGGTCACCGTCAACACAAGGATAAAGGCAAGAGCCTTTAAATACATTGAAGCTCTTGGCCAAGATTTCTTCTCTTAGGCACATAATGATGAGGAAGAGGCCAGAAGAGGGATGGCTCTTTAAATTGGCAAGGACACCATACCAAAATGCCCCTTGGTGAATACCAATCAACACAATTCAAGATGAGAAAGTATTTTACTTATTTCTTTTGTCCAAACTAGAATACTTTGGCGGCTAGCCATTGGCAGTTTACGGCATCTCAGCTTTTCCATTTCTGGACTAAGGCGGAGGCTCTTGGATACACAGATTGCTTGTGTTTTTCTTTCATTTGTTTGTTTAATTTTCCATTACGAACTGGGCATGAAATGCACACCTGAAGTCAAGCATTAATGAGCCCTGACATCAGGGGCATCCCATGTGCATCAGCCATCAGTGAATTGAGGACCGGTCTTGCCACAAGGGAACAGTGGCACGTTTCAGTGTGCCCTACAGCAAATGACTGAAGGTTTCTGCCCTCCTGCAATTTGAGGAAAGCACCAGTCAAGTCATCACTGAACCCTGGAATTAACACGTAAGTAAATTCTGTGTTAGTTGCTATTGCTCTGAGGGAAAGGATAAAATTACACAGCACTAGAATCCTGGGCCAACTTGCCTTAGACTTCTGTGAATTCATGTGGCCTTTGGAACGTTGGAAAGACATGCAACTGCAGCCCCTAGTTGCGGCCTTAATGGTCCTCAGTCTTGAAACATGGATGCAATTCTTATTTTCAAATACATATCTTCAAAGCATTTTGATGCCTGTTTTTCATAAAAAAAGCATTTACATTCTCAAGTCCAAGGACCTAGGCATACAGCTGTATCTTATATTCCACTGGCCAAAGCAATTTAGATGGGTTTATTGCTCACAACTCTGCAATATAAAAAATACTAGAATATTGACTTTTTAAGTTTGCGGACTAACTGGAGGGAACTGAGCCTGAGGATTGTCCATAGACTAAAGGCAGCTCATGGCCTGTTTTCCTAATAAAGTTTTATTGGGACACAGCCACGTCCATTTGTTTAGGCATTGTTGATGGCTGCCTTCACACTAAATTGGAAGAGTTGGGCAGTTGAAATGGAGTCCTTTATGATCCACAGAGCCCACGATATTTGCTATCTGGCTCCTACAGAAAAAGAGTGCTGACTCTTAGACTAGAGCACAATCCAACAATCTTTTGAAGGTCAGTGACTGCAGCCTCCCACAAATTGTCATTTGTTGCCAATCCCTGGACTATGGATGGAGTTTAAACTTACGCAATCTGGCTATTTTTATCTTCTGAAATATGAGAAGCTGTCTTGTTTTTGGTTGTCTCAAATGTTGGGTATACTACCAGAAGTGTATCTAATTCACTGTTAGTTGCCATGCTTTCCTAAAAAACGCTACCCTCCTCATTACTCCTCTTCAGACCTCTCTGTAAGTACTTTACCAAATAGAGACAAAATGGAAAATAGATGTCTAAAGTAGTACTTGGACAGGAATTGTATTATTGTGGTAGCACGTGCAAGAGAAAGAAAAGAATAACAAGGCAATGCACAGAGAATGTTTCTAGATTTTTTATTAGCTCTGGTTCTGATTTGATCTTCCAGATAGAAAATTCAATGCAGGTAATTGCAAATTACAAGTCTGTTAATCTATTTAAGTAAATGCTTTTAGTGCTTGACATTATACAGTATAGGCTGGTAGGATCGGTGTAGGCATATAACTGACTTTTTTAGAATTGGCTTTTCTCAATAAGGACCAAATATTCTCAAAAATTAAAAACAGAAAAACAGATTTCCTTATGCTCAACATACAAAAGAGAGAGAACGAGAGAGACAAGCAACACTATCTTTCAAGCTTCTATTTGCCTTGTGATGGGTCCTGAATTAGATGGATATTGAGTAACTTTGTCTATTCTTAATCCAAAGCCACAGCAAGGCAGATGAAGGATAATGCCGAGGGATTTGAGACCAAGGCCACCTCATAGGGTTCAAGTCAGAGAAGAGGCTTTTGAGATCTTTATGGTTACATGCCTATGTTCTTATGAAATAGAAGCTCATCTCTGAGCAATTGAATCCTCCTACCAACTTAGATCCTTAATGCAAGAACCTATCTAGGGGCCCAGAAATAACTACACAATTAAACAAGTGCAGAACACACTCTCACTGAGTGATCAGGTGTCGGGAAATATCCTGTGTGCTGAGGGGTCAGCGCCACAAAGAGCAAGTCCCTGTGTCAGGGAAGCTTATAGCCTAGTGGGAAGGGAACAATGCAGTCCAGGAGAGTGTGGAGAATGCTGTACTCTACTGGCATGCAAAACCAAGCCCCTCACCCAAATGTAAGCTGAACAAGTGTCAAATATTTTACTCAACTCATTAATTAATGAGTGTGATGCTATGACAAGATCAAAGAGCATTTCAGAAACTAGATTGATGGGTAGATACAAAACTAGTTCCTGTCCAACAGAGCCATAAACTTTTAGGGTTATCTGTTCCACTAGAGATGCAGAAACAACATGCATCTCCACCATGAAGAAAACTGCCCGTTAACATGTCATTTCCCTACGTCTGCCAACTTTAGCTACTAGTCAACAGTGAGGCAACCTGAGGAAATTCCCCTAGTTAAGCCTTGGGTGGCCTCTGCTCCCACTGCTCACCAAAAAGCACGTTGCCCGAATGTTTGCCTTGTTTCTCAGATTCAGAAGCAGAGAAGAAGGCACCTTCATCAGTTGGGGTCGAGATGGGGTGGGAGCAAAGGTGGTAATATTTGACCTGAAATTTCAAAGGTCAGTAGGAAAAACCAGACAAGGATGGGAAAATGGGCATTCCAGGAACAATGGGGAAAATGTGACAACTTGGTGTTCATTCATGAGCTTCTCAGTAAACCACATGCAGACTGGCTGGTAAGACAGGACACCACGGTGGAAAGAGAAGGACATGCAATGGTCCTTTTCTTTAGAACGGTGGATAAAGTTGCCAACTTTTGATGTGCATGGATTAAGGAATAAACGCCTAGAGTGGCACCAGAAGCTGGGAAAGGACCGAATGCCTTCACAAAGCCTCGGCATACCCCATCTTAGACGGTGAGCTTAGCAGAAGACTGAGAAAGGGGAAAAAGGCCTGTAAATCGTCTATTTGCTAGCCACATGTGCTGCCTGTCAGAATCAGTTTGTGGTCTCTCACGTACTCTATTTAGAATTCTGTACATCTGGGTGTGTTTTTTCTAGTGTTTCCTATCATATCAGTGACAGAATTGCCAACACAGAGGTATCCATAAATTATACTGCAGTCTCATAGTTTCTAGTGTCTGGAAAGCTTGGAACAAAAGACAAATGCAAATTTGAGCTGCTTAATTCAGCGAGTATTTGTGATGTTACCCAGGTGCCAGTGACATCTTTCTGACCAGTGCAGAGGCACGGGGGACTAACCCAGCATACATTTTTAATGTGCTCAGCTGTGACGGCATATACACAAAGAGACCTCACGGCCTTCAAGTCATCCTCTTGGAAACCACTGCACTTTTAGGGACCCAGAAAAAGCAGTTTAATTAATCTTCTTTTTCAGGGTAGGTTCTTTTGATATAAATTATGTACACTGAAAACCTGCCAATTATAGCAAATTAAGAGACTTGGCAAATACATTCCTAGGAGGCAGATGGTAAATAATATTCAGATTCTGACTTGAAATAGGACCAGAGATTATCTGGTGTGGAATGTAAAAGTGATCCAGATAGGAGAAACAAACAGAGCTGCTGTGAGCTCAAGAGAGTTGTTTTGTTGTGTGTTTTTCAGTTGAGGATAGCTATAGAGATGAGCTTAAAATGGAAGACACATGGGCATTACGTTCCCATGAGAGGATCCACTTCTTAGAGCTTCTTTCTGGAATTCTTTGAAGAACAATTATTTATTGTGTTCCTATTTTGTGATGCTACCCAGATACCTCCGTTTTCTCATCTGTAAGATGAGTACAGCGGTTGGCGTGAGTTTTTAATGGCATCACCACATAATGTGCTTAGTGAGGTTCTTGGAATACGGTGCCTGCTCACAAATTTTAGCCAACCTTGTTAGTGCTCTTATACTATGACTACCCAAAATAAATATCAGCTCCATGCCCCTACCTTCTGGCCCAAAATAATAGCTAATACGTAGTGGGTGTCGATTGTCTGCCATGCACTGTGTCGCCAACTCCATTCTACAGGTGAGGGAGGGGCGACGAGGAGAGATTGAGTACATAGGTAGTGAGTGGTGGGGCCTGGATGCTCAGTTACCTGGACACCCTGCTATCTCTCATAGACGGACTGCTACTTAAACCCAAGGAGATCTTGAGATGGAAAGTCTTCAGACTGATGTCTCCTTCAAAGTGACAAGAACCCATGGATCCCAATGGTGGGGACAAGGTAAGACAAAGTAAAAGCTGGAGCTCTGCTTCCCTTTTCAGTCTTCCAAACTCAGTTGGTTTCTGGATTGAGCAGTCACGGTTAAGGGGGTGGTGACCTCAACTTACTTGCCTAATAACTCACTTTCTTTTTCACTAATGCACCAGAGAACATTTTGAACAATACTAGGCTCCATGAGGCTTGGAATGAGATGGAGGGAAACGGGCAGAGCTCTCAGGCCAGGTCCCTGCCTCTGCCCTGGCTCGGCTGCCCCAGCCCAGGCAACACTCCCAGCACCACCGTATCAGCCCATCATGGACCAGGATCTTCCTGGTGTCCCAAGTCACAGAGAGGACAGAGGCAAGCGTGTGTTCATCATGCCATCATGCCCAGCCTCAATTGCTGAAATTAGGAAGTGGCTCGGCTATTCTCAAGGTGGTCAGCAAGGCAGCCCAGTGGCCTCTGATGCCAAAGCACAGCCCAATTAGCTTCCGCAAATGCTCTTCCTGCAACGAGACTGTTTCCCAGGAGCCTTCAGTCTAATTGCAAGGTTTGATTCTCCCGCAGGAACTGCCTCTCCGGATGATTTCATTTTGCTTTCAGACTCACCTTTGCCACCAGTGATGTCATGGGAGTGTTCCTTCTCCTGAGAGGCTCCTAGTCACACACTTGCAGGTTAATTTGTTTGAGATTTGGTTAAAGAGACTTTCCTGCCAGGGTCCTTTTGGCTTCCCAGAGGTAACGGTGCAGAGCAGCCTCCTGCAGAAGAAGGCAATTTGTGTCCAGAGAGCAGCATCTCTACACGCCCACTACCCAGAAGCCACTCAGATGGAAAGTAACTGCTGGGAAAGAAGACAGGGAGGACATTCTACAATTCAGATCCTGCACTCATGGAGACTTCGCATATTTCCTAGTGGTTTTCCTCACAAAAACAAGAGTTGCAAGGCTCAGTGGGAAATGTAACCATTTGCACCACAGGAAAAACTTGCATTCAACCATCTTAAATCTTCAGAAAAATGAAGGAAAAAGCACAAGTAACTTACACATAAAAATTCCATTATCATTATTCCCCAAAGTGGAAACCTAACTATTTTCTATGGCGGTCCTCGCACTGTCTCCTGCCCTCGCCTGCCCTCCCGCTGAAAGTAAAAAGCA
Source organism: Tolypeutes matacus (assembly GCA_026826555.1). NCBI lineage: Eukaryota > Metazoa > Chordata > Mammalia > Cingulata > Chlamyphoridae > Tolypeutes > Tolypeutes matacus. Next base: position 794,686 of record JAKSZT010020074.1, on the reverse strand, counting down.
CCGCAAGTGAATGTTTTTCATGAGCTACCTGATGAAAAATGAATGATTCCACCAATTGTCTTCACTTCTAATCACACACAAACTAGCCGTTCTAACTTTGCTTATCTTTTCTTCTTAAGCCAACTTTTAGTAATCCTCTTATGTATCACAGCCTCCCATGGCACCCTTCTCCACCTTCCAGTCACATGGAGGAGATCATTATTTTTGTTTAATCAAATAGAAGCTCAACTACTCCATCTGTACATTTCAATTGTAGATGGAAAAACCTTTGCAACATAATGCAAGTTTGAAACATGATATGAAAGCAACAAATGAAAAGTTAAAGACTCTTAAAATATAAAATACAACAAGGTCCATGATCAAATTTGGTAAAATAATAACCATATGGACAGAGTGGACATAGACTTACACAATATTCCCCAACTACAAGAATGTGACTTACACTGAAATTTGAAAGCTGCAACATGAAGTTAAGTAAAAAAAATTCTTTTGTTCAACAGGTAATAAATATATTGGACTCATTGTCTAAATACTTGGTTAGGCTGAAATATTAAAAATACATAGATCTTTAGATAAGTTTGTGAATAACAGAGTAAAAGTTGCCTGTTGAAGGTTTGGGTAAAGATGGCAGAATGAAGCCAGCTCATGTCATTTCCATTTTCCGTTCTGCCTTTCCAAATGCACAAACTTAACTAACAACAAAATAAAATAAAAACACTAACTTTAGCAACCAAAAAGGAAAGATGCACAATTAAAAGTAATAAACATTAGTCATGGTGGGTGGACAATCGCACAATAAATGAGGGAATCTGAATTCCTAGCCTGGAGAGCTCTGCCACATTCTCCAAGGGAGCAGCAACAGTCCTCTGAGTGCAGGGACAGTGTCCGTCAAAAGAGGATGGCCCACTGATGAGTTCTTTTTATTGATGACTACCCTTTTGAGTCTTTGCTCTTGTAACTGAAACTTAGCTTACTGTTATGGGGTGCCTAAGGATTGCCACCTGAGAGCCTCCTTGTTGCTCAAATGTGGCCTCTCTCTAAGCCAAACTCAGCATATGAATGCATTACCTTCCCTTCAACATGGGACATGACTCCCGGGGATGAGCCTCCCTGGCAACGAGGGATTAATACCAAGTGTCAAATGGCAACACAACCGGAAAAAGACCTTGAATAAAAGGGGGAAAAGGTAAAGACAAATGAGTTCAAGTGGCTAAGAGACTTCAAAGAGAGTCGGGAGGTCATCCCAGAGGTAATGCTTACGCACACCTCAGTAGGAGCTCATAGAACATCAAAGTGCATATCACCACACACAGAGGGGCTCTGGAGAGCTCTGGAGACACCTAGGTCCTATATAAGAGGGGATAGCCCCAGAGACTGACGCCTTATCAGTGGACTCTATTTTGGAATCTGTGCTCTTGAGAGTGACAGAATTGGACTCAAATAAGTCCTCCCTGCACATGGTTCATCAGTCCCTTCTATTCAAACCTATATGTGATGCTGGAGTTTTTAGGTATACTTCCAGAGACTGGAGCCTCTGGCCTACCTATGTGCCAGGTGTGCGTGGAATCTCGGTGGAGCTACAACTCCTACCCTACAGCTCAATGGACTCATCCAAGTCACCTGGCGAGGAGACAACGATGGGCAATGGCCATCCCATCCCAGGGAATGGAGAGGGCCTGCATCTGCAGGCAGGATCATCCCACCCACCATATCCATGGGATATAAGCCCTCTCTCACTTGGAGGTGGAGTGGACATCACCATCCCAGTCCCCTCAGGATTGGGGGAAGAACTATGGACTAGAGTGGACTTGATGGTATTCTGTTGTACACATATGGTGATTCTAGCAACGGAAGAAATTATAACAGTGAGGTGGAGCCAGTGGCCACTGGACACTTTCGGGGCAGGGAGGGAATGTGCAGTTGAAATATAGAGGCTTTTTCGGGATTTGGAGGTTGTCCTGAGTGCCGTTGTAGCAACGGATGTAGGCCATTTTGAATCAGCACACACCACTCAGAACTGTGTGGGAGAGAGTGTGGTCTACGATGAGAACTGTGGTCTATGGCTGATGGCAAGGCCCCAGGATGTGTAAGTCCATTGAGGGTGATGGGCCACACTTCTGGGAGATGTTTGTGTGGGATGGGGTGGGAGGTGTGGGAGGTGGGGAACATGGGAATCCCAGTAGGTTCTGTGTAATATTTTAGGTAATCTAAGCACCTCTTAAATATATATATATATAAATAACATTTTTGTAAGCAAATGCACATATATGCATATATATTTATATATCATTTTATCAATATTGGTATGTATTGTGAAAATTTTGGTTTTTACCCACAATAAAAAATAAATATATATTTTTTAAAAGTAATAAACATTAAACAAGAGACCTAAAGCAAAGCAACAGGAGATGCTAGAATAAAACAAGGCAGTGTGGGCCAGTTGGTTGGTTTCTAGCTCTTCAACAGCACTCTAGAAGCAATACTAAGTCAACAAAATACTGATGATTTTCACCAATACCTCCAAAATTTGGAGAAACAAATTGAGAGTCTCCTTGTATTTTCCTTCTTCTAACTAGAAAACAATGGAAATATTTCCTGAGCAGAAGAGTAGAAAGGAGAAAATGATATCATAGAGATGATTAAGCTTGCATGGATTTACCCTGAAGTAGGATCATCTGAATGGGAATGAGATATAAATTCTACTGTTTAGAGGAAACCACAATTGAAGATATTCATCACAACCTCATAAGAGAGTCCCAAAAAAATGGTTTACCCAAACAAGCTCTGCTTAGCTGTTGTTCATCTCCCATGCTCTCATGCCATAGCTCCAAGGATAAGCAACACAAAGACATAGCAATCATGGTAGGAAAAGAGGAAAATGTCCTTGCACCACATCAGCAAAATCAACAAATCTGATCATCGGCACCAAACAACTCACATTAAGTAGAAACGAGGAAAAGAACCTGCATGTCAACGATTCAAGGCTATTTCAGGGGGAAAAAATCACCAATAAACAAAACTAAGTAGAAACAGGAACAAAACATGCAAAAGACAAGAAAAAAAATTCTTTGAAAGAAAGCACCACGCAAAGGACAAAAGATTTTTCTGTAAGTGCACTGTGCTATTGAAAAATTTAATAAGATCATTCTATTTTAAAGAGAAAATGGAAGGAAATAAAAGTGCTAAACATAAAATTGATTTCCAATACAATAATATTATAGAACACATTAATAAATTTAAAACAGGAAGGGATAGAATAGACAAGGCTAAAAGTAATATCACTCCCCTAGATTAATTTTTTTGGATAATCACAATCAATATTGTGAATGAGGAAAACATATCAAAAGAGAGGGAAAGAGAAAGAAGGAAAAAGAGAAAAATGTGTTCAGGACAGGTAAACATGAGGGTCCATAAGATAACTGGCTTCCTTGAAGAAGAGAGCCCAATTATAAACCAAAAACATACTGATGGATATAAAACAAGAAAATTTCCCTGAAATTATGGGGAAAATAGCTACAAAAAAGACACCCTTTGATGGAGGCAAAATTAATTCAGAACAATCAAAGCTGAAACATATCCTGGTTTACAGTTGAACTTCAAAGATATAGACATCCACAGGCTACCTCCAGAAAACCCAAGTCACACATCAGAAGACAAAATCAAGATGCTCTGAAACTTCTTCACAGCAACATCAGGGCTCAAAGACCAGAGAGAAAATTCTACAACGATCTGAGAAAACGTGTCACCTGAATTGGATATCCAGCCAAGTTCCAGATATAAAGGTGTATTAGTCAGCCAAAAGGGTGCTGATGCAAAGTACCAGAACTCTGTTGGCTTTTATAAAGGGTATTTGTTTGGGGTAAAAGCTTACAGTTACAAAACCCTAAAGACTCCAATTCAAGGTTTATTTCTCACCAAAGTCTGTTGTCACGTGTTAGAGCAGGATGGCTGCTGGTCTCTGCGAGGGCTCAGCCTTCCTCTTCCTCTTAAGGCTCGTGGTCCCTGCTTCTTCTGATCTCAGCTGTAGGCTGGGATGAGGCTCATCTCTCGTCCCAGGGCTTATCTCTTTCTGGGCTCAGCTGCTCGGCTCTCTCCACAAGGCCAGCTGTAAACTATCAAGTGAACGGTTCAGCTCTCTCCCCGGGGCCTCCAGCATCAAAACTCCAAGTTCTCCCCTCTGCTGTGTCTTTTTCTGTTTGAGTATCCATCCACCAAGGGGGCAGGGAGACCAGTTTACAAACATAATATTTCTTTTTGGAATTCATCAATAATATCAAACTGCCACAGAAGGTAATAACAAAGACACTTAGAGCCCTACGGGAACTCAAAAAATATAGTTTCTAGATGACTAATGTCTAGGAAAACTATAATAAGCCATTGAGATCCACTGTACATTTTTTTGGTCATTTTTAAATAGGAAAATATTTAAAGGAGATTGTCAGAGTGAATGAACTTTGAGATTACTAGATTGAAGTTGGTTGTAGTATTCAAGGACAGATAAAATGCAGGCATTCTAAGCTAATGATGATGTAAGTGGAAGGGAAGAGACGCATTTATGTGTATAGCTACAAAGTTTGCAAACAATAGTGATTAAATCAGTGTTTATTTCTTATATGCACACATCTTTCAGCTTCACCAAAGATTTAGCAATCCCAGAATGTTAAATAACACTTTATACTCTACATTCTGCACCCATTTTTACCACCTTCTAAAGCTTGCTTTTGTTTGCTGAAAATATTTGCAAGTCAAATTATAACACTTTTTCCTTCCAGAAATTAAAAAAATTATGCAACTTTTAGAATTGGTAATGTAATCTAAACAAAATAATTGCAATATCCATTTTAACTTGTGAAAAATGGTAAAAGTTGGAGCATTATTCCATTTCTATTCCTACTTCAAGGTTTAAAATGCCATAATTTAGAGTAGAAATTCTAGTTAACTTTATTGCCTTAATATTGTATGTCTGATGCAATGGCCATATAACCAGGTCCCTGAGGAATTAGCCTGGTTTTGTGTGAAATAAAATAAGTACATTCGCAGTCTCTGTAGAGTAATTCACTTCTAGAAGAATCTATGGATCTGTCTTCACCCGTTAGTAGGAGTGCTTGATGATGTCTTCAGAACCTTCACACAACCCAAATTCAGTCCCGGCTGCCTCTCTGTAGATGTGAGCTTAGTCCCTGCAGACCACAGTGCAGAACCGAGCCCTTTCACTAGTTTTCCAGAGAAACATACTTTCAGGGAAGTGCTCCAGGACATCCGGGACTAGAGAAGACCCGGCTGATCACGGGAGGGGAGGCTGCGATTCACGCCCAGCTTTCCCCTCCCTTGCTCACCCCACTGTCCCTGTCTTCTTTCTCTCCTTCCTGCAGATCCCCAGGCTTTGCCCTTGGACCACTGGAGCCCCCCGGCCCGGCCCAGTCCAGCCCTGAGAGGCTTGTCAAGGCATGTTTTTGCAAAGGCGGGTCTCGCAATAGAGAATTCTCGGGGCACAGACAACGGGGCCACCTCTTCCCTGCAAAGTGGCTCAGAGATGAATGTGGGGAACTTCACCTGTAGTCAAGACACAACCCAGTCTTCAGTGATTCATCCAACCAATATCAGCTGAGCCTCCACCGTGTACCAAGCCAACTGCTGTCCATTCAGGAAGGCCTCTCGGGGAGCTTCACTGCCCTAGTCTCTGTTTCCCAATTCTCCAACTACACATGCCGGGCCCAGGCACGCATGTGAGCATGTGTGGATAGGCATGTGTGTACATGTGAGTGTGTGTGTGTTCAGCTCCCCAGTGAGCCTGCTGGGCAGCCAGGGATGAGGACCGTTCCAGGTGGGGAGAATCTCCCGCCTGCCGTCACCCTGACAGCCCTGGCCGCCACATGTGATGATGGCTTGTCTGGGTTTGATGAGATGGGGACATGTTTAGAAACACCTGTGGCACAACACCTTCCTCTCCCTGTCTTTGGACTTTGCCTTTCAGAGTGTCTCCTCCCGCACGGTAAGCCTATTGGACCCAAGACATGCCTGTCTTGTGGTCATAGCTCTGGAGCCTCGCATCTCTTTCTGTCCCTATGTGAAGCAGGTCTAGGCAGCAGTTCTGGGTAAGTGTATCTCCTCTACAGACTCAAGTAGGCCATCCGTTGGGTCATGTAAAGGTCTGTTCTTGGTGAAGGGAGAGAAAGCCTGATACGGCAATATTATGGCACTCTTAAATCCAAAGCTTTGACAGTAATAAACCTAATGATTTAGCCTTCTTTGTCTACTTTCAAAAATTACTTCCTGAACCACAGGAGAGATGTATGTGATTATCACTCCCTAAAACCCCTATAATCTCCAAGTCTACTTCTGAATGCCAATTAAATGTAAGGAAAGAAAAAAAGAGAAGATTTACCTAAATGATTTTTTCATTGGCGTAATGAGGAGTCCATGAAATTGACAAAAATTTCTCTCTCCATTCCCTCTTCCCCCTTCCTTCCCTCACCATCATTCTTTTCTCTCTCTTCATCTCTCCCTCCCTTCCTTCCCCCTTCCCTCCCTTCCTTCCCCCTTCCCTCC
>JAKSZT010020074.1:443921-788127 GCA_026826555.1 Tolypeutes matacus | reverse complement strand
CCTCCCTTCCTTCCCCCTTCCCTCCCTTCCTTCCCCCTTCCCTCCCTCCCTTCCTCCTTCCCTCCCTTCTTCCAGCCTTCCTTCTTACTTTCCCTCCTTCCTTCCTTCCTTTGTCACCTTTCCTTCTTTCTTTCAATCCCCAGCTTATCTTGGGATGTGTGAGTTAAACATGCCTCGTCCTGGCAGCCACCACCACCCCAGTCACAGGGGGCTGCTCAGTCCTCAGGCCACCATGCAGAGCCAGGCATAGTGGTGGAAGCCTTGCCTTGAAAACTAACCTTCTGCCTCTCGATAGATATCAGCAATGCATTTATTAAGCACCTTATTTGTCCACACTCATATCCCCAATTAGGATTCAATTAGCATTCGTTAGTTTGTGTGTTCTGTAGTGAAAGACATGGTTGCACCAGTGCATCTGATGGTGACCTAGGTGAGGAAGGAACGAGTGATTACTTCCCCTACTTTTCATCCTTCTTACCAGCTCTTCACTGATCCCCAATAAAACTCACCAACCCAATGATAAACCATGCCAAACAGTGGTACCGGCCCTTCCTGTATTCTAGAAGAGAAGACACTATGCAGACAATGACATTTGTAAAAAAGGCAAAATGATACATGAGGAAAAGCATTTTCAGGAAGCACAAAGCTAAATCCGATGCGTAGTTTCGGAAGCTCTCTTTAGCCTGTATAGCCTGGCATCTTGACCTAGGATGGCCCATAATCACATTCATTTGCCCTTGCTTAAATAGTTTTAGTATATCTGTATCTTTTTTTTTTTTTTTTTTTTAAGATTTTATTTATTCATTTATCCCCCCCTTGCTGCTCGTGCTCGCTGGGTCAGCTAACCACGCCGTGCGGGCGGGCTTGCCTCCACCAGGAGGCCCCGGGAACTGAACCCAGGGCCTCCCATATGGTAAACGGGAGCCCTACTGATTGAGCCACAGCCGCTTCCCCTATCTGTATCTTTTATTATAGCTGCTCCAGATATTTTTGGAAGTAACAAGCACGATTTACTTCTAAAATAATACATTAAGCGTTAAAATATCATAATTACATTATTCACACACTCTGAATAGGGAACAGTGCACACGTGGAAAAAAATAATAATGAAGATGAAAGGCAGCTTTGTGGCTCAAATGTATTTGGGGAAGCAGACATTAGCAACTCGATCACCTGAACTGAGAAAGGGCAGAACACCAAGGTTACACTCTTAGCTGCCTGTGAAAATGAGTGCATGGTCTTTACTAGCGGCCCAGGCAGGATCTGGGAGTTCAGTGACTCATCTGAGAGGCAGCCCTTCCTTTAGCTCCCCTACCATGACCCCAAGACATTCGTTCAATTCTGACTCACATTGTTAAATGCCACGCACTGAATCACCAATCCAACTGCAGAAAGCACCGGGCTCAAATGTCCTCATGAAGCATTTATCCAGGCTGAAATCTCCACTGGGGCCTGGGAGACAGTGGAAACTGCCATTATAGCCAGTAGTCTTGGAAGCCACTTACAGGTTCAAGTTCACTGACTCTCTGTATGCAAGATAAAACTCAAATAGTCAACAGACTTTGTTTCTGCATGGCACTTTATGATCCCATGCATACCTTTTATTTTGTGCAATAAAAATTTTCATTAATAAGTATTTCTAATCATTTTGACTTTAAAATATTCTTTCATTGTATAACATTTTTCTGCTTACATTGTTTTCCAAAGAGATGCCCCAAATATATGGGGAAAATACTACAAGGGCCTTCCATGAAATGTGTCCTCTAGCCATCCAGATGTTCATTTCAATGCACACATCATATAAATCTAAGCTGATGAGGACAAAAACAGCCCAGCTCATTCTGTATTGCTTGGTGGACTCTGAAGCAAGAAAAATAAAAAATGTACTTCTTCTGAAGTTATGAATTTCAACAACTCAAGGAAAGAAAACTTTTTTTTTTTTTTTTTTTTTTTGGTATTTTACTGTTTTGATTTTGTAGACAATAAAATTGATTCCCACCTTGGTCTCCTTACTATGTGTTGAACAAATATCTTCTTTCTTTCAAAATCAGGTCTAAAGGTTTCCTCTATACTGAGGCTCTTTTTGGAAAATGACAAATAAAAGCCCCAGGCCATCCCAGAACAGATTCTCAAATATTTCCATTGCTTTCCTTTCTGACAACTCTAATGGACCCTCTGCAAAGTTTCATCCTTCCTCATACATCTCAAGAGGGGGCCAAGGCGACCATCTTCATTTCCTTCACCTCTGAGAATTTATAGGCCAGTAGACTGGACCAAAGGCAGCTTCACGTGTTGTCTGACGTCCTTCCTGAAGGGGCTGGCAGGAGGGCTCCGAGCAAAACCCGGCGTCAGCACCCACAGGGACGATTCCTCTGATTGACAGGGTGGCCCGGGACCCTCAGAACTCGGTTTGAGAAGGGCCAGCACCCTGGATGCTTCATCAGGCAGCTGGGCTTATCACTTTCACTCTAGGGAGAAAAGCTGCTGTGAATTGAATCGTGTCCCCAAACAGGCTTGTTGAAGTTCTACTCCTCAGTGTCTCAGAAAGTGTCCCTGTTTGGAAATAGGGCTGTTACAGATGGAATTAGGCAAATTAAGCTGAGATCACATGGGATCAGTCTAACATGACTGGTGTCCTTGTAAGAGGGGGAGACGTGGCACAGACGGGGGAGAGTGCCACGTGATGGCAGCGGCAGAGAACGCTGTGCAGCGCCGGCCAGCTGCCACCAGAGGCCAGGAATGAGGCGCGGCTCTACCGACACCTCGATTTCGGACCCCCAACCTCCAGCATTGTGAGACAGTAGATTTGTGTTGTTTCAAGGCACCCAATTGGTGGTACTTAGCTCGGCAGCCCTCGGGAACTAAGACACTGGCAGACAGCAGCGTGCTCCTGCCCATCTTCCCCCCGAGCAACCGTGGGAAACCACAGGTGAACCTGGAGTGACCTGAGTCTCTGGGCACAGCCCTTCGTGCTGTCCAGGAGTGGGTGCTGCAGGGCTGACATTTTACCCTCATCTCTCCCCAGAATACAGCATTTCCCTAGGTGGGCAGGAGAGAAACTCTCAACCTGGCACACGCAGCTGCTTAAATCAGTGACAGCCAAATGGACACTCATGTTGACCCAGCATGTCCAAAGACTGGGGTGCTGACATTGTACCCTAAGAGAAGAATATTTTCAAGGATTCTACCTTAGACATCGCCGACAGCATACACTTTTTATGCCTTGCACTGTGCCAGACGTTAAGCTCAGGCTGCCTGTGAAGTGCTATACGCCCTTCCGCACAGGTCTAGGAAGAACCTTCTGGCTAGCTCCAGCTGCTACAAAGCTTTCCTTCACTGGGTCTGCCCTCGGAGGTATGTGCATGGACATGGTCTTATGGCTGGCCATTGATACTTCCTTTCCCCTCCCCAGCTATGAACTTAGAAACCCCCAATGCAAGGAGTGGTCAAGAATCTATGACCTTAATAATCTCTCCTCAGGTCTTAGCACAGTGACATGGACACTTAGAATACTGGTGATAGAACAGGGGACAAAAGAATATGCTTTTTCATGAGGGAGAACAACTGCCAGTTTTCTTGGCTTAAAGAGAAGGTCGTTGGGCATGAATTTCAGTAAAGACTATTTTCCATGGAGTACATTTATTGTTATTACATAACTCAGCTTAATTTAGGAAGTTAGTCAAATAATAAGGATATTTATGGTTTTGTATACTGCCAAATTAGCACAGTCAGATAAAAACTTAAATAGAAAGATCTTGAAAAATTTCCTGAAACTGCTGAAGGACCTTTAAAGGCTGTAGTTAGCAACTGCTCTTGTGGCATTAAAATTCAGTGTGTGGTTACCATCGAACACAAAAGCACTTCCCTGGATTTATCTCTAAGTCTTGGGGATGGTTTCAGAGGTGACTGTCGAAAGACAAGGAGACAAGCTAGAAGCTCCCAAAGCCTCCCCTTGCTCATCCTGGGGCACGGCGTTTATTCCTCAAGTCCCACGGCAGGCATGGTGCATCTTGGCCCCTGAGCATCTTCTCGCCCACCTTCTCACTCAGCTGCAGCCCAGCCATCCTGACCTTGACCACTAGCTCAAGATCCGATTGGTCTGAGACAACTTGGCGCCTCAGAGAGCCTCCAGAGCCCTCTGTGCTGAGGGCTCACCCTCGCCATATTCAGTAAAAGACCTCAACTCCCTTTGGTACTTTCCTGTCAACACCTTCCTCTACACGTCCAATAATGATGCTTTATTTTAAGAGTTTCTAAGCCTCAAGACCTACCCGTTTTCACAAACTCATCTCATTAACACTTTCTCACGGCAACTCCCAGGAGAGATATACGACTTAAGCAAAAGGCGCTGTGATTCATTTCCACGTTTTCTTGTGGAGTGATAAAACCGGCCTCGAAGGCTCAGATTTACTGAGGAGCGAGGGGGCCTCTTCATCCTCGCCCATTAATAACAGCCCCTTGTTTTCAAGGAAGGACACTCTTTGGTACACGGGTGCTGCTGGAGGGTGCAGGAGGATTCGGGGCTGCTTTCGGGGGCCAGGTGCCTGCTCCATGTGCTACTGGCAAGGTCTTGAAGGAAAGGCCTTGTGTCTCTCCTGTCTGCAGCAACCAGGCTGATTTCTGCCCTGGGCCAGAGGCCCATGCACATACCTCCGAAGGCAGAGCAGGGCCTATGCGCAGTCCTGCTCTTACATATTTAATAAAGAGCTGGAGAGGAGGCTGACTAGAGCTCCATCTGTTCGACTGCTGGAGACAGAGCGGACACTGACTGACTACAGAATAGGCCCATTGTACCGTCAGGGCACGGCAGAAGGACGCACAGCGCTGACCCCACACTCGGCTGGAAGGAAGCTGCGGTGGGAAGGAAGCAGTCAAGAGGGGACGAATACAAATTCTGCCAGCGAAAGAATCAAATTCCTTGTGCCAATCAGATGGTGATGCTCTGACCACTCCAAAGCAATACCTGTCTAAGTGAAGCCAGAGTTTTCAAACTCTGATTTCAATTGCCTAATTCCATCGCTCCATGCTGTGGGTCCCACTAAGGCAGATGCTGTTTGTCTTTGGAAGGTCAGGATGTCTACTAAAGCACAGGTCGTCAGAGCAGGTTGTGCCAATGTCCTTTAGGGGAACAGGCCATGGTGGCTAGCATGTAGGTGGAGACGGCCTGTCTTGAAGCCATGTTTTATCTCTTTTCAGCTTTCTATCCTATTTCCCTTTCCAGGAAGATTTAAAAAAAAAAATAAGTAAGCTCAAATAAAGAAAACTGCAAGCTTTTGTGTACTTACAAAGCATTTTTTTTTCCTTTTCTCCTGCCCTCAAAACCAAATTTTGGAAAAGAAAAATACTTCAGTGAGAGGCAACGACAGGGTCAATTTCTGGCCCAGTATGTTCCCTTTCTCCAGCAGCTGACCATTTGGTTCTAAGGAGGAATCACATTTATTAGAAGAAGCCCCCAAGGCAATTGGGGCTGGGCCGGGCAGAAAGAAAAGCGCTTGACATTGAGAAAATAAGGGAATGATTTAAAGCTCTCGGTTACATTCTGATTCAAAGGCCAAGAAGGAGAAATTGGCTCCTCTCTTTCCATCTCCCCTTCAACTTAACACATGCACACACTCACACATGCAGATACATGCAGAGATCACTCACACAGATGTCATGTGCACAGACATGCACGGAGATGTCATGTGCAAGTGCACAGTCACATATGCAGACACTCATGTGGATGCCATGTGCACACACACACACAGATTTGCACATGGATTTCATGTACAAATGCACACACAAAAAGACACTTGTGGATGACATGTGCATACACAAAGATATGCATGCAGATGTCATGTGTACATACATGGAGGCCATGTGCATGGATATGTGTCCCAGCGTGCATGCGGATGTCATGTGCACACTCACACATGCAGTTAAGCACATAGGTGCCATGTGTGTATACACAATCGCACACACAGGTATGCACTCGGATGCCATGTGCACACTTGCACACACACAGACATGGATATGGATACCATGTGGGCACACACGTGCACAGACAAACGTGGATGCCATGTACACATGCACACTTGGACTCGCATAAACACATGCTGATAGGATGTGCACACTCACATACAGAAACACGCAAATGCATGTGCTTGCATACACACAGGCATGCACACGGATACAGTGTGCACATTTACTCACACTTGCGTGCACATACAACACTTCTTGCTGAATGTGAGATCAAAGTCAAGAAATCTTTTTTATCTCAGACATGGTGTATTTGTGTAGAACCTTACCCCAAATTCATGGGCATCTTTCCTTTGGTAGTTTGCTTGTATATGCTAAGTCAAAGCACCATCAGTAAACAATCTATTAGTATTTTGGACAATGCAGCAAAGACATTTTTCAGTGCCATTTTATGATGGGGAACTAAGAAAACAGGAGAGGAAAAGAATTGTAGTCTCTCAATAAAGAGGATCGTTGTGGCTGCTGGACTGTATTGTACATTTAAATGTGCCTATTTGCAGATTAAATACTCTATATTATAGATGGAAACAGATTCATACTGCTAAAGAGTGATTACAGCTCCATTTTGGTTGCGGTTGCAAAGGATAAAAACAGACCCCTTTTTCCATGGAGGACTTTAGAGAGGCGCAGATCACGCTGTCTGAAGCTAACTGAAGTCCCCAGCACAGGCTTGTTCACAGGACATGAGAGCATGACGCAGAAGCTCAACTTTAACAGACTATAAATCAAAGGTTTTTACTATTGTCCTTAAAGAGTAAGTAAAATAATAGTAATAGTATTAAAATTTTCAAAATCCAAATTCTATTAATGCCCAGGTTTCAGGGGAAAGTAAGTTCAATAATGTATTTCTGTAACATGTAAGATCATTTTAAAGTCATTATAGCTGTAACACAGGCAAATCTGTGTTGTATGTAAGGTAACGACACAAAGAGTTTACACCAGGTCACTGGCCCGCCTCTGTCCTTTGCACTGGGAAATGGGTTTCCTGGGGGTGGGGTTGAGGCTAGGTCTTGAATTTCTATTTCTAACAAAAGGGGAAAAAAATTCTTTCCTCATGCATCAGGTTTCTGGCCTTGAGAGACCACCAAATGGGCAGCTGTGCAAAGCCCTCCTAAAAGCTGGTGCTTGGGGACAGATTAAGAAACCAGCACCAGGCTCGGAGACGCATGCCTGGTGGGTCGGTGCTGTGGCCCACCTGTGCATCTGCCCCGCCGTTGCCTCCATCCTCACATGTCTTCTCACCAGGACCTCTACCGGGAGGGTCTGGATCAGGGAGTATAATCGATCAGAGCTGAAAATAGGGCCCCATAAATCATCCTATCTGTATGAGTCAGTGTTCTCTAGGGAAACAGAATCAACAGGACATATCTGTAAACAGTATGAGATTTTATAAAATTCTCTTACATGACCGTGGGGACACACAAGTCCAAATTCCACAGGCAGGCTGCAAACCAGGGGCTCCAAGGAAGGGTTCCCAGGAGAGGCTGGCTGTCCAAAGTCAAGCTGGAAATTCTCTCAGACTGCTGAAATCACTTCCCCTTTTAAGGCTTTTGTGGCAGTTTAAGATTATTTATGAACCCCCCAAAAATGAAGGATTATGTTTGTAAATTGGTCTGTTCCTCTGGGTGTGATACCCTTTGATTGTATTAAATTCAAAGGATTACATTTACTTGATTAAGTCCATTTAGGGCCTTTGATTTGACCATGTCGGTAAGGCTTGTCCCCATCCCCTTGGTGGGCTATATAAGTGGACAGTCACTCAAGGAGATGCACGGAAGTAGACATGGTAGAGAGAGCTCCACAGACACAGAAGAGGAGAGAACTCTGATGTTGCACCCCCAGGAAGAGAGACGAGCCATTCACCTGATAGTTTGCAGCTAAGCACCTGAGGAAGCCCAGAAAGAAATAATCCCTATGCCAGCCTGTAGCTGAGAGAGAGGAAGGCTGAACCCTCACAGAGATCAGCAACCATCTTGCTTCAACATGTGGCAACTGACTTTGGTGAGAAAGCAGCCTTGAATTGGACTCTTTAGGGCCTTGTAACTGTAAGCTTTTACCCCAAATAAATATCCTTTATAAAAGCCAGCAGATTTCTGGTACTTTGCATCAGCACTCCTTTGGCTGACTAATACAGCATTCAACTGATTGGATAAAATGTCACTCATTGCTGATGACAACCTCCATGGTTGATTGTAGATGTAATCAGCAATCTATTCAATGAACACACTGATGACTAAAGTCCATAAATGTCCTTATATTACAATTAGCCCAGTGCTTGCTTTGACCAAACAACTGTGCACAATTACCTGGCTGAGTTGACACATTAGCCTAACCATCACAGTTCACCCCTTGTCAACTTGGCAGCCATACACATGACCTTAAATCATACTTAGTCTCTAAATAAAAACAACAGATATATATATCCTTTGTAATTCTGCTACTCATACAACGAGACTCTGAGTCTGGTTTTCAGAAATCCCAGTCTGTGGTTGCATGAAACAAGATTTTCTTTCAAAGCACACATAGAAACTTTCATATCATCCATGCACTGTTTAAGTTGCAAATTTGAAGTCTTTACCTCATCCCTTTCTTTTGTAACTGTAGCCAGAGTGCTTAGAAAGAGCCAACCAACATCATTGTACCTTTTGATCCCACAAAACTCTGTTAAGGTGTTGAAAATACTCTCACCCAGATCCTTACCTCTTATAAGCATGGACATAGCAGAATCCAGTGGTGATATTTTGCATATTTCCATTGCCAACTCGGGACACAGACTGTCAGTGACCTCTTGATTATTGGAAAGGGAGTCATTAGTACCCTTGAGTCCAATTAGAGTAGAGAGCCAATTGCAAACTCCCAGTACCACATCAGAAATCCCATGTTTAAGATTCTGTTTCTCAAGAACCTCACTCCTAGTACCAAGCTGTATTAGTCAGTGTTCTCTTCAGAAACAGAATCAACAGGAGATATCTGTATATAGTATGAGATTTTATAAAATTCTCTCAGGTGACTGTGGGGCTGCACAAGTCCAGATTCCACTGGCAGGCTGCAAACCAGGGGATCTGATGAAGGCCCTTGATGAATTCCCAGGAGAGATTGGCTGTCCAAAGTTGAGCTGGAAATTCTCTCAGAATGCTGAAATCCCTTCTCATTTTAAGGCATTCAGCTGATTGGATAAAAGATGGCCATCTCCTTGGTTGATTTTAGATGTAATCAGCCATCTATGCAGTGAACTAACTCATGACTAAAGTCCATCAATGTCCTTATGTTACAATTAGCCCAGTGCTTGCTTGACCAAACAACTGTGCACAATTACCTGGCTGAGTTGACACATTAGCCTAACCATCACACCATCCAACCTTCTCACCTCAGAGATGAGGAAATACAATGGACACAATAAACGACATGCAGAAGGTCTCACAACAAACGTCTGTCAAAGCCTGATAATCCATTCTCTAGACTCTTGGTGTGCAAGGCACGGTGCTCCGACCAGAAGATCTGGCATGGCCTGGGAACTCATTAGAAATGCAGAGTTGCAAGACAAGTCCCAGACCTGAATCAGAGTCCTCATTTTAACATCATTCCTAGGTGATTCTTGTCCACATTAAAATTTGATAATCTCTGATTTAGATATTTGTAAATATTTAGGATATCACAGCTCTAGTGAGGTAACAGAGACACTTAATATAAGAGTGCATTAAGTAAGAAGTTTTTTTCTCTCTCTCTCACTAGGAGTGTGAGCATTGAAGCCTGAGGCAAGGAAGGATACTTGTAAATCACCAGGAACCCAAGTGCCTTCTAACTCTTTGCCCTGCCATTATCAATGCATTGCTCCATCTCATGGTCCAAGGTAACTGCATCAGCTCCTGCCCTCGTGCCTTTGTACTCCCAGCACAAAGAAGGCAAAGGAATGGAGCATACAAACCTTTTCCTTAAGGCCATGACCCAGAAGTTACAGCCCAAATCCCATAGCACAGAAATTGGTCTTATGGACACATCCAGCTGCAAAGGACTCTAAAAAAGAAAGTCTTTCTAGAGAGTGATCATTTATTCAATATTAACTCAGTAAGATTCAATAATTGTGTAACAGAGAAGGAAGGGTAGACCTGCAGGTGTAGGACAGCTCACTGCTCTGCATCCTAGCTTTCAGTCCATTTCCATCCTGCAGTCTCCTATAGTAGGGAAAATTGAATGCAGCCTGCCACAGTATGATGGGGAAAATCATGCTGATGGCAGGTCACGTTGCCATGGAAACCATTGGCCCCTTCCTCAAAAAGGAGCTGCTACTGGCCAATGTGCCAGAGTGCAGGTTTCCCTTCCCCCAAGGAGGTAGCACTGGGGAGGAAGGGAAGTTCTAGACTCTAGCTCATTTTACATTTCACTACTTCCACCGCCTCACTGCCACCAAGGATGACTCACTTCTCCCTGTTTCCAAGGCCAAGAAGGAGCTTAAGAGGAAAGGTTTCCTGTTGAAGCTCCTCCTCTCCTTCTTCAATCCTGGTAGCCCTCCTAATCCACAGGAAAAGGCACACACCTGGTCCCTGCTGACCAAAATCGTTTTGCCCTTTCCTTACCCAGCCAGAAGGTCTGTTGTTCGGGGCTAAATGAGAAGCAGCTGAACGGATTCCTGGGCTGCTTTTATCTGGAGAAGTGATGCTTACTTAAATAAATTTTATGTAATTGTTGAAAAAATTCTTAGTAGCAGAATAAAACACAACTACAAAAATGCATCAGCTTCACTCTACTACTGCTTCCCACAATAACACACGTTCACACAGAAGTCACTGCAGAGAGCAGACAAAGCACATCCTACAGTTGTAACCGAGGCAACAAAGCCTTGTTTCTGTGTATCAATTTTTTTTCAAATTTTTTTTAAATTTTGAAACAATTTCAAGCTCATAGGTCAGTTGCAAAAATAATACAAAACTCATACCAACCTTTAACATTTTGCCATATTTGCCACATCATTCTCTTTCCATTTCTCTCTCTCTCGCTCGCTCCATCTATTTTCTAAATTTTTCAGAGTAGGTTGCATATGTCATGTTCTTTAAACACTTAATACTTTCAGGCATATTTACTAAGAACAAGGATATGCTCTTATGTAACTACCTTGTATCAACTTTACAACAATTAAAAAAAAAACATTGTTATACTGAACGTTTTTGTAACAGTGTTTATTGCAGTGATGTTTGCTATTATTTTCAAGATTTTGGTTTATACCAGGCTTTGTTTACTTCTAGGCACTAACTCTACAACTCCTATAACTTTCAATATATAATTAGAGACATTTGGATTATCCATCAAAGCCTTTCTGTAGTCACAAATAAATAAGAATATCACTTATACAGTATTCCACTTATTTCCTATTTCTATGAAAAATTATTTAATGTAGTTATCAGTTAACTAATACCTATATAGTAATTACATGTACCACAAGCATACAAGCATATGTAAACGATGCTATATATGACACTATAAATAATTCACATGTCTACCATTTAATATAAAAACGTGATACCTTTGTCACCAAACTTGACTCATGAATAACTATCTCCCTTTGGATTCTAAGCTGAAATAGAAGGAGACAAATTATCCCAGAGCTTATGTAGCCTTGTAAGAGGTTCATTCCTTCCAAGCACATGCACACGTCCTTCTTAAAAGAAGTACCCCCTTTTACAAGGTTTCACGTGCATGCAGGCTCAGATATGCAGCTTCTCTATACAAACAGAACTTGCTTGCTACACATGAGCTCAGAGCTCAGATGTCATTGGATTTCTGTGCCTTCAAGTTCTCCCACTAAAGTTTTGTCTTCTCAGTCTCCATTTGATGTGAATCTCTGGTAGATGTGCTCTTACCCTCATTTTGGCAGGAATTCCATTTTATCTTTTAAAACTATCACTGCTATTGTGTGTAAAATTGACTCAGAAAGACACTGGGAGTATTTATAGACTGGGCTCTTGTGACTGCCCATAACTGTGGCTTCTACCGAGTTCTGGAGAACTTTTCTAGTGTGT
Organism: Tolypeutes matacus; assembly: GCA_026826555.1. Classification (NCBI taxonomy): domain Eukaryota; kingdom Metazoa; phylum Chordata; class Mammalia; order Cingulata; family Chlamyphoridae; genus Tolypeutes; species Tolypeutes matacus. The sequence continues at coordinate 776,095 of JAKSZT010020074.1, read as the reverse complement.
GTGTCTGTATGTGTGTAATCGGTAGTGCTATGACTAATTACAATACGTAATTATAAATGTCATCACAGCAATACACCAATGGAATGATTGAGTTTACACTCCCATTCATTAAAAAATAATGGCTACTTTTAATATGGAAATTAATGATTGGCTATAAAAATATTTGCCTGCAAGCTGAAATTTAGAAAACATCTATGCAAAAATTGGCAACCTCGGGCCATGAAAAATGACTTTTCTTCTATATTGCAAAGAAATAAATTAATTTCTTATAGTTTAATAGAGCAAACATGAAGCTGTTTCCCTAGTGTTCCTAATTTCCTCCAATGTCTTCCTCAATTGGTTCCTGGTGTTTTCTTATGTTAGGGAGAAACTGTTCCCCTCAAACAGGGGATTTGTAACCCTTGGAATCGTGTCCCCCAATAGACTTGGCTTGACTAGAATGATCTCCATTCCCAGTTGGTAAGAAAGAGAGGCCAATGTGACCTGTATGTGATTGAACTTTCCTAATAGCACAGACTTAGTAGCTCTAAGAATTTTCTAATTTGCATTAATCTTTTCCAACCTTGTGATATTTTTCCTGTAGCTCTTGAATTAGATTTTTTTATCCAAGTTCACAGATGCCAGTGTGGTTTCAGACTGACACATCTTCTGGAGATTGAGGAAAGGAGTTTGATTTACATTCATAAAGAGGGAATTTTTCATTCTTGTTTTTCTTCCAAACTAATTTTAAGGGAACATTCAGTTTCAGCACAATTTAATCTACATTCTCAACTATTTAGAAAAAAAAAAAAACATTGATTAGCAATATTACAGAGATCTGTCTGAAAACAGGCCTAGATAATACTGCTCAGTGATCTTTCCACATGGCCTTGTTTTGTCAACTGCCTCCTGATTTGGACCATGACTAGGGTTATTGATTTGCTGTTGACATTAGGGTAGAAAGAAATTCACACGTTTTTATTTTTAGCATCAAATACACCTAGTTCTGAGCGCCACCGTGCAGGCTGGCAGGAGCCTGTCACGTTACGGAGGACTGTGTCGATGGCAGATTCTCCCCACACATCCTCATGGCCAAAGGCTGAGCTGGCAGCTCCACCCTCACAGCCCCTGCTTTCCAGCCACCATCTCCACCCTTGCACCAGGGCAGCGTTTCTTGGGGATTCGTGCCCGGGCGTCCAGGTCCTGCTGTCTATCTGGAAGCACAGGGGAGAATGAAGACGGTAAAAAAAAACCTCACCTTTGTTCTCAGGGACCCCCCCTCTCCCAGGTAGACCATGGCCTGCCTCTTCCAATCTTACCGTCAGAGCCCCACTCACCTTCCAGGCTGGAAAATTCAGGCTGCTTTTGCAGTGAGCCCAGGTTTCCAAAAAAATAATAATGATAGCAGCCAAGATTAGTAGTGTTCACTTTTAGTACAGAAACGTGCTTAATCCTCACAGCGTCCCTAACAAGGGCTTGCTGTGGCTGTGTCCACTTCATAGATGGGAACCCCGAGGCCCAGAGAGGTGAGGCGCTTCATCACGAGCCAGCAAGCGGCAGAGCCAGAATTCAAGGCTGTGTGTTCTGTCTCCACAGCCTGCGTGCTGGGCCACCACCTTCGACCGTCTGTCGGTGGGACAAAGCGCAGGTGAGTGTCCCCAGGTGAAAGAAGTCATCCATGTCTTCAGCTCTCAAAGGCTCCATTGCATAAAGGGTGATCGAGATGGGGGGGGGGAAGGTGTGTGAAAACCACAAGGCATGTCATTCTTTCATGCAAAACCTCCAGGAAATGGTAGATGCTGTCAGGCTGCTTTGACATATAGCAGGACCTCCATATTACACGTTATGACTGGGGTGTGCCATGAAAATGGACTCTGCATTCTCACCTCTACATGTCTTGGTTTTCCAATGAGCCCCCACTGCTAGACAACAGGGGGTGTACTGATGTCCACTGTATCTCTCAACTTTGTTTGGTTTGTTGCTTTAAACATCCCAGGTGTACCCAGTGTGTTGTGACGATCTGAGCCCTTCTTCTTTGATTTATGACTTGGAGATGTTATGGTCCCAGACCTGAGTTTTCTGGGGCATCTGCTGCTGACATCTGTGGCTAGAATAACTCGTGATCTCTCTCCCTCCCTCCCTCTCTGCCCCCTCCTTCTCTGTGTCTCTTTCTCTGTCTTTCTGTCTCTCTTCCTTTCCTTCTCTTTCTGTCTCCCTCTCTGTCTCTGTCTCTCTCCCTCCTCTCTCTCTCTCCCTCCCTCTCCCTCTCTCTCTGTCTCTCAGCCCCTGTCTCCCTCTCTGTCTCTCTCTCTGTCTACCTCTGTCTCTTTCTCTCTCACTTCTTTGGACATAGCCCAGAGGCAGTGTGCCAGTTACCTTGCTCCTGTGAGGACTCTCTAAACCCAGAGAAACCAATTCTCTCTGCTGTCCTTGTCTCTGCAGGCCACCCCCACCCCCACCCTGGAACCGCCTTGCTGTGGCCATTGGGCACTCTAGGACAATTGTGTTGATTCTCAGCTCAGTGGTCAGAACTCACAGAACAAAAGGAGGTAAAATGAAAGTGCAAACCAGACCCTCGCTTTCTCCCTCACCACATCAGTCCACATTCTGAACCCTACCTATATGCCCCACCCAGTTCTGGGGTGAAACCTCCTGCCCTGGGGCCCCTCACAGGGCATCAAACTAATGAGATAGCCAAGTGAGTGTTGCTGGGACAGATATCAGACTGTTTTCTTTACCTTCCCCTCTTATCACGTCCTCCTCCAGCCCCACTTCCCTGTATGAAAGTCCTCCTTTCTCGAAATCATGGCCACCTTCTAAGATAACAAACAGACTTTACTTAGACACCTTTTTTTGTTTGTTTTGTTTTGTTTTGTTTATAATCAGTGGTATTTGGTATAATCATATACTTCTGCATTCATCACTTCAATCATTATTAAAACATTTTCATTAGTTCAATGATAATAATAAACAAAAAACAGATAAAGAAACAAGACACCTCTTTTTAAGCTATATTTTCACAATCCAATTTTATGGCCATGAAAATCCTACTTGCTAGGTAGATGATAAATGGATATTATAATAACTGTTCTTAGCTTTCATCCCAAACTCCCATTCCTCAAGAAGGCATAAAATTAATGTTCCAGTTCTTTAAGGCTTTTTAACAAACCACCCAGATACTCGGTGATTTAAAACAACAATCGTCATTTATTTTGCTCACAAATCTGCAATTTGAGCAGGGTTTGGCAGGCCTGGGTCGTCCCCACTCCAGACTGAGTTACCTGGGATGGCTGGAGAGGGCCCCGAGCACACACTTCCAAGAAGGCCTGCTCACCTAGCTGGCAAGCTGGTGGCTCAGAGGGGCTGTCGGCAGGTATCTCAGGGCCTCTCAGGGAGGCTTCTCCCCCGTGCTGCTTCTTCCTTGAGCATGGGAGCTGTGCTTTGAGTAAGGAAGTGAAAGAAAGCAAAGGTGACAATCTCTTGGGACCTGGGCCCAGAAATTGGCCGTCATTTCTGCTGTAATCTGTAAGTCAAAGCCCTTAGCTTCAAGGAGCAGTAGAAAGAATGGAAGAGAGGAATAGACTCCACCTCTTCATAGATGAGGTCCAAAGATTCTGCACCCCATTTATATACAATATACTTAACGTAGTCATGTCCAGGGAAATTAAGTCACTCCCAGGCTTTCTCAGTTCTTTATCCTGTAAAAGCAGGTCAGGGGACAGGACTTTTGACAACCAGAGTGAAGAGTTCAGAACACCGCTCCCAAAAATAAAAAATAAAAATAAAAATGAACACAATTGTCCAAAACAGCAATTTAAAGACTCTGGAAGTCAATCAAATGCAAACAACAAATGAAGAAGTAATTATTTGTGAAAAACTAGACAGCATTGGGTAAATTGAGTGGTAATCTACAGCCTTCTAGCCTGGGGGCGCTCCATCCACGCCCCTCGGCTCAGATGGAAGGAGAGGACCACCAGGAAAGCTTCTGAGCAGAGGGGTATACTCCCGGGTGCAGTGTTAGCAAATGACCAACGGGGTAGAAAGTGAGCGAGGAGAGCCCATAGCCTCAGTAGCCCGAGTTGTGGCTCCTCTTGTGGAAAGCTGTGGACAATCTGTTGAGCCAGAAATTCCACAGGGAACTTCTGGACATGAGAGGAGCACGGAGGTCTGGGCAGTCTCTCCACACATCCCTGGCTGAAGCAGCACATACATGCAGTGGAGACCCAAGACAACCACACATCCCTGCTTGACAGAGAGGCTGTGCACACACAGAAAAGACCTGGGAGGCCCCAGCCAAAGGAAAACGGAAACACCTAGAACACTGGAAAGATTCCGGAATTTTGAGTGCACACACCATCCCACACCAAGATTTATCAGTACATGAGAGAAGCCCCACAGGTCAAAGTGTTTGAGCACAGTTTTGGAACAATCATTGGCTAACATCTCCGTTTTCCTCAGTTTGCACCCTGTGGGAGAAATAGATTCTGAGTTTAAATCCAAGCAATTTAAAACAATCAGCACCAAGAACAATTAGGGGGAAACATCAGAATCTAGAATTGCTAAAGCATATTCTCTAAAATCCAGTTTCAAACAACAAAAATATGTTACATGAAAAGAAACTGGAAAAGGTGACACATTGCAAGGGGAAAAAATAGGTGGTGGGTTTGGCAGGCAAAACTACAAAGCAACTATTACAAATATATTCAAAGAATTAAAGGAAATCTTGCTTAAGGAATAAGTGACAATGATTCAAAAAATAGTGAATTTCAATGAATTGATAGAAGCAATAGAAATTATTAAAAATAAAAAAACAAGTGGTATCGGAGAGTTGAGGTAGAAAAAGAAAGAATCAGTGAACTTGATGGTGGAGCAATAGAAATTATCCATTCTGAAGAAGAAAGGGACAACATCTGGAATATTAACCTGTTTAAAACACAGTTCAAGGAAGGAGAAGAGTGAGCAAAAGGGCGAGAAAAAAATGTGTGAAGAATTAATGGCCAGAAACTTCCCAACTTTTATTTTAAAACAATAATTTACAGATCCAGGAAGATCAATGAACCCCAATTATGGCAAGTACAAAGAGATCCACACTTAGCCACATCATAGGCAAATTGTTTAAAGTCAAAGATGAAAAGGAAATCTTGAAAACAGCAGGCAAAAAAAAATATATATATATATATATATAAAAAACAGTTCATCACATACAGACAATAACCATATGATTAATAGTTTACCTCTCAACAGAAACATTTGTGTCAGAAAGTAGTGGAATGAAATATTCTACATGCTGAAAGAAAATACGGTCAATCAAGGATGTTAGAGCCAACAAAACAATGCTTCAAAACTGAAGGCAAAATGAAGACATTCCCTGTAAACAAAGACTGCAAGAAATAAATGCTGTGAGACCTGCCTTACAAGGAATTCTAAAGGATGTCCTCTGGCTGGAAGGAAATAATACCAGATAATAACTAAAATCCACAGGGAGCAATGAAGTACACTGGAAATGGTAAAAATGTGGGTAAATATAAAAGAATAGATAAATATATTTTCTCTTTTCTTCTCATAACTTCCTTAAATGACATAGTATATAAATAAAAAATTATAACACCCTATATTGCATTTATAGCTTACTTCTTTATAATATATCTGAAAGTAATAGCACAAGGAAGAGTGAAGAGCTAGAGCTATATTACAGCAAAGTGTCCATATTTACTGGAAGTTGGTGTTAACCTGAAATACACGGTTTTGAGTTAAAATACATATTTTAATACCTAGAGTAACCAATAAAAATAACTAAAAATACAGTTAAAAAAATAGGAGAGCTAATATAGAGCACTAAAAATATTTGTTTAACAAAAAAGAGGTTTTTTTGTAAAAGAAGAACATAGGGAAAAAAAGACAAGTGACATATAGAAAACAAACAAAAGATAGGCATAAATCCAGTCATATTAATAATCATATTAAATATAAATGGGCTAAGCACTCCAATCAAAAGGCAGATATTGTCAGACTAGACAAAAGAGCATAGATTCAAGAGAAACTTCAGATTCAAAGGTACAAATAGATTGAAAGTAAAAGGAAAAATATATAAAATGTGAATTTTATAATTTATGTATTTCAACAAGCTATAATGGCTATATCAATATCAGACAAAGCAGCAGATCAATTCCTTGTGAACATAGATGCAGAAAAAAATCCATAACAAGTTATTAGCAGACTGAATCCAACAACATATTAAAAGGATGGCTAATAAGCACATGTACAGATACTCAACACCATGAGTGACTATGGAAATGCAAATTAAAACTGCAATGAGATAATACTACATACCTACTAGAATGACTACAATCAAAGTAACTGGCAATACCAAGGGTTGACAGGAATGCGGAGAAACTGGAATCCCCATACAATTTTGACAGGGATGCAAATTGGTGCAACTGCTGTAGAAAACAGTGTGGTGGTTCCTCAAAAAGTTAAAAATCGAGTTACCATTTGACCCAGCAATTCCAGTCCTAAGTCCCTACCCAAGAGAAATGAAAGCATAAGTCCATGCAAATACATATAGATCAATGTTCATTGCAGCACTATCTATAATAGTTTAAAATTGGAAATAATCTGACTGCCCAACAACTAGTGAATTTATCCATACACAAAGTATAGTATATCTATGCAATGTAACACTATTCAGTAATAAAAATGAATCAACAAAATCAATAAAATACAATACAACAAAATCAATAAAAATACATCAACAAAATGAATGAACCTAGAAGACATTGTACTCCTTGAAAGAAGTCAAACACAAAAGACTACATACATATTGTATCATTCATTTGAAATTTCTAGAAAAGATAAATCCATATGTACAAAAAACAGCTTAGTGGTTGCCTGGGGCTGGAAGTGGGAATGGGGAATGACTAAAAACAGGTAGGAGAGATTATTCTGGGGTGAAGGAAATGTTCTAAAACTGAAATGTGGAGATAGTTTCACAGTTGAATAAATTTATTAAAAATCATTGAATTGTGCACTTATAATGGGTGAATTTTGTGGCATGTAAATTATATTTCAATAAAGTTGTTTTAAAGAAAGCAAATCATCCAGCACTTTCTCCTAAGTTGCATTCTTCTTTCTCAATTAGCATAATAAAAATTCACTGGGTGTGTGGGTTTCATCTAGTCTGTAGCTTTTTCACCCTGGGATTCATTGAAATCCTTTTAGTATGAACTATTGGCAAGTCTGTGTGCCTTGCTCTGGATCACTAGGAAAATTGCCTTGCTACTCCTCTGTCACTCCCTGGATCCTACATTATTCTCTGTGTAGTAGATATTGTTGATGCCCCACCCAATTCCTCCTTAACAAGTGCCCTCCTCCCCAACTCGGTGAATGTTGGCTGCTAATGGCTTACAGATGCCCTCTGGCCCTGGAGAATTGCCTGGAGAATTGCCCGTTGTTGATGGCAGTCACTTTGCCTGGGAGGCCGTGCTAGTGGCAGACTAAAATGGGGCATCACAGTCATCCCCCTGGCCTCAAGGATGGCACAACTCTGTGATCCAATTTACGCTCCAGAGCCCCCCAGAATCAGACAAGATTAGACTTCACCAGGACCATAATTTTCTCCTTTCCCTGCCCCAACCTGATTCCTTACCTCTCGTACAGGTTTTTCCTGATAAGGTTCCTCAATAAATCTCAGCCTCCCAAACTCCTACTTTAGACTCTGATTCTAGAGAACCTAACCTCTTATTCCTGACACCCCAGGCATCAATCCCTCCTGCCTGGCACTACTGTGCCGCTTGTCCACACCATGTTGGTGTGCAATAATTTTCTAGCAGGCTTACTGTCTTTCTAAACGTCACTCAAGGAATGAAATGAAGACTCATTGTATTCCCAATCCCCAAAATCTCATGCGTGGGAATGTGGTGTACAGTGCATTCTACTCTCAATATAGACACTCCTATTTCTAATCCTTGATTATCCTCCCATATCTTCTTACCTGGCCTTGGGAACCAATTTTCTTCTAAATCATTCTGTCTTTAAAAGCCATGTGTTTCTGATTGACATTGCAATGGAAGATACAGGCCATCATATATTTTGTCAAAATATATGAAAATGTACAGTGCAAAGTATAAACTATAATGTAAACTATTGACCATGGTTAGTAGCAATACTTCAATATGTGTTCATCAATTGTAACAAATGTACCACACTAATAACAGTTATTGTTAATGGGGAAAATTGTGGGAGGGTAAGGGAGTGAAGTATATGGGAATCCTCCTATATTTTCAATGTAATTTTTATGTAATCTAAAGCTTCTTAAAAAATTTTAAAAATTTAAAAAGCCAAGTGTATAACATCTTTGTACTTTAATTTCGTGGACCCCTTTTCCTTGGGGACCGTGAAACCCCTGAACTGAACTAATAGGATCAAAGACAGTCTGTACAACAAAGAATATATGAGAATTACAAACACCTTAAATAATAGCAAAATATAACCATACTACATATGGTGTTACATGCATATATATTGTACATAATTTATGAATTTATGAACTGTATGCATTACAATTAATATTTTTAGTTTTACCCCAATCCCTATGAATTATAATAGTTACGATTTAGTGACATATTGGGAGAAATTCCATGATGTCAAGTGATGAGGCAGACCTCCAGATGGAGACAACATTCAGTGATGTGCCAAAGCTGACAATGTTCTGAATGGTATAATGGTTTCACTTCTTAACAGAAGCAAGTTCAACAAATTGTCATTAATTGTTCTCTTTCTCAACAACCTTCTAATATACCATTTAAATTACCATATAGAGTAATCTGTTGAAAGAACCTAATGTAATGAAAACTGCATAGACCCTGCATAGACTCTGAAGGCAGATAAAAACGTAAGTTCCAATCCTCTCTTCCGCTTTGTGCCGATAGCAAAAACACGGCTTCTACTTTGGCTCCTTCAAGTGCTGGTCATTTATGTTAATGAGAAGGGGCAGTTGTGAGAAGTCAATGTGCTACACGTATGTGGAAGACCACTATAAAGCCAAAGGCACTTTAAACACGTTAGTGAAACGGGGTGGCTTCGTAAGGATCCATTGGCCCATCCTTGGGAAGAACAAGGGACAATTTTCAAGGCTGAAGGGGCAAGCAAGAAGATTTTGATACAGTGGTGAGTGCCTGTGTGCCTGCATTTGTGCATGTATGAGAGAGAGAGAAGAGGGGAGAGGGGGAAGAAAGAGTAGGGCTGAGGAGGAAGAGGAGGGAGGGAGGGGAGAGGAAAGAAGTTTTAATTTCATTCTCCCAGCTTTGTTCCAAAACAAGAGGAGGAAATTTTTATAACAGGTGATGACACGAAAAAGGCAACCAGATGCTTTGTTGGTTTCCTTTTCCTTCCCTTTTTAATGCTTAGACCTTCTCTGGATTAGTCGCCATGTCAGAGAAATTGAGAACCTGACCTGGGATATCAGTAAAGTCAAAGGAGCAGAAGCGAGCATGAAACGGGTGAGGCTGGGTGGTGGAGAATGTGGGTTCTATGGCTACACAGCTGTGTGTGGGGGCCCCATGGCATAGGAAAAAGTGGGGGCAGTCCTGGGTTCTGCCTCTCTCCTTTACTGACTTCCAGGCTGAGCTGCGATTCTGGCAGGAACATTCGGGAAGAATGGAGGGAAGAAGTCACCTAGGGCCCTGGGCGCAACAATAAGCATCTCTCAATGTCAACGGCTTTGTCGGCAAATGGCAGCTGGGCTGGGAGATGTGGAGACAGTGAGCGCCCAAGGTCCAGCCCATAGTGGGTACTAACTGAATCCCCCCTCTAGTGAGCTCAGTATGGGAAAACAGAAGGGCTTCTGAGCGATGCCAGCCAAAATAAATGAGATGAAAGACATCAAAGAGAAAGGTGATTTAACAGTTCTCAGCTTGCATATGCCATCTGTAGGCATAATAGTTGTTACACTTTTATTGTTACTGAACTTTAAATTTTCTTATGCTCAGACTGCTTGCAAAGGATGAGAATGAGAGCATGAAGCTGTCGAAAATAATGGATATCATCTGGTGCATGCGGCAAAATCCTGCCAAGCTGTGTGAGAGATTCCTAAATGAATAACCTGCATTCCCACGGCTATGGAGATGGAAATATTTATTGCTGTTCTGATCACGATTATCATCATCATAGCTGTATTCTGAAGCCCTTACAGGAATGGTTCCTTCCTAGGGGGTTCCTGGCGTGAGCTTCAGCTTGGAGCAGCGCTACCTGAAGAGTCCCAGGCGCTTTCAGTTTAGCTTGTGGCTCCTGAACCAAACCCTCCCCACACAGCGGCGGCCCTCCGGGGGCCAGTCTCCTGCTCGGCTGTGGCAAGCACAAAACCCCAGTCTCACATTTTCTTTTTCAATAATAATTTTTTTTTTTTTTCAAAAAATACTTAGATTACATAGATGTTATGTATGGGATTCCCATATACCAGTCTCACCGTTTACTCATCCATATCCCTCTCTTCCCAGAAAGAGCCAACACCCTATTCTTGGCTCGTCTACCTGCTTTGGGTCTTCTAGATCCCTTCTCTCTGCTTCCTACCAACTTCACCGCCTCATTTCAAGACCTGAATAAAGGAAAACTCTTAGTGTTTTTTCCCTTGTCAGCATTTAAAGGGAGATGTTTCAGGGCAGTGGTTTTTCTCCCCAATAGTGCTGGTTTTAAAAATAGTTAAAATCCTGAGAGCCACCCTAGAACATGAGAGGCTTCGGGATCTCAAATACCAGGGAACTCCCTCCCTTTTAGGGACGTTTTAGGGCACCTTCATTTATATTTGCTCTCATAAGATAATTGGTCCCTCCTTTGCCCACGCCCTTCGTCTTTGCCCTTATCTTTATTTCCACATTTATTAGAGTTCTCTTCTATGCACTCAAACAGGCAGCCAGCATCACTTACTCTTCTCTGAGTCTGTTCAAGCACCTTGCAGTGTCTGAGTCATAGCATGTTTGCTAAAAAGGTAACTGGAGACTTGTCTTGTATAAAAGATGCTGATGTGAGAGTAATATTCATGAAATAGCTCTGATGTAAGGAGCATGAGTGAATGTGCCACTGGTCAATGTTCTGAGATTGAAGGCAGTCTTTGACTGAAGACAATCCCGGAGGTCAAGCAGAGAATACACTTGTCCAGTATACTAGAGCTCACCTCATCTGACAAAAAGATTCAGAGGATGTTTTCCACATGCTCATCCCCAAAAGGACAAGAACAAATTGGAATAATTAGGAAAGATGCTAACTCGATAGACACTTCAAAAGTCTCATTTTAGAAAAAGTGGAGAGAGGATCAGTTGTTCAGGAACTGGAGGGACACTGTAGCAGAGCTGTCAGCTCTGCCCCTTCCTGCACACACTCTGCACAGCACACAAGGGCTGGACTCGCAAATCCTCGCCTGGGGGCTTTCTCTGGCCCACAAAGCCTGCGCGTCCACCTGTGCGGCATTCTGGATATGTTTGGGTTTTAGCTAACCCTGGTAGTAACCTCATCCAAGGGCTATGAGGAGTTGGCATAGAAAGTCCCAGCAATTTTAGCCCCTGGATGGGATGCCTCTGAGTATGTGCCTCCCACAAACCTTTGGGACTGAGCTCTAGTGGACCACAGCGCTGGATGGTTGGCTAATGGACAAGGCTGCATCCACTGCATGGCCTCATTCTGCATTACACAACCACTGCATTTTTATCCTCCCAAATAAATAATTTGCACATGCAACCTGAGTCAGGATCTGCTTTGGGAACAACCTAAAGCAAGTCTCTAACTGACCTTCCTGCAACCAAAAAATAACTGATGGATAAATTGGAAATAGTGGAAACTCTAAGATAAATAAGCCTTCATTTATTTCTAAGAGCAAGTAAATATAGGTGAAAAATCAAACAAACAAAAAAGCCTCTAGGACAAATTTGTCATTTGATTCAATTCAGTAAACAACAACTGAATACCTGCTGCATGTCAGGAACTGTGTACAGGGCTGGGTGGACAAAGATGGACAATGCATGAGCCCTGATCAGAAAGAGATCACTAGTGTCAGCAGGGGACTGTTCCTGAAATTTTAAAAGCACAGTCATCAGCGTATGCTGAAATAGCTGTAAGCACTGCTCAGGGGGCATCTGTCAAGGTGGAGGCGTGAAGTAGTGGAAGACTTGCTAGGGAGGAAGGACTTTGTTCCGTCTGCCAGATTAGAGGGGCATTATGCTCAAAACAGCATGGTGTAGTGTCATCAATTACCAGAATATGGGGAAGGCCTCAGGGAGGCTGGATGATATGGTTGTTCTGGGTTGAATTGTATCCCCAAAAAGATATGTGACCTCCTAATCCCCAAAACCTGGGGATCTGAACTTATTTGGAAATAGGGTCATTGTAAATGGGATTAGTCAAGTTAAAATGAGGTTATACTGGAGTAAGCTGGGTCCTTAGTCCAATAAGACTTGTGCACTTACAAGAAGGAAAAAGAGACAGAGACAGGTTGGGCAGAAGGCCATATAAAGATAGAGGCGGAGAGCAGCAGAAGGCTGCCACGAAGGAATGCCACGGAATGCCAGTGACCACCAAGAGTTAGGAAGAAACAAGGAAGGGTTTTCCTCTGCAGGCTTCGGGGGGAGCACAGCCCTACCAACACCTCAATTCAGACTTGCAGCCTCCAGAACCAGGAGCTAATACATTTCAGTCGTTGGCAGCCACCCAGGGCATGGTCATTTCCAGCAGCCTTAGGAAACCAAGACAGGGGTCAAGAACATGAACACTGTTCAAACATGGCTTTTCTCATCTTTGCCCAAGATTTGGGTCTTAGGGCAAATCTCTCTGTGCCTCATTTTGTTCATCTACCTAATGAAAGTTCCTATCTCCACATTTTTGTTAACTAGATGAGTTAATACAGGTAAATTGTAAAAGAACCTGGCATCTAGAAAGTGCTGGGTGAATGATAATTGTGGTTTACAATCGTGGCTGACTAACACAAAGGGAAATGGACTTGGAGATAAAGCTGGAAGAGTAACAGGAGAAAAATGGTGGGCAGCCTTATATTCCATGCTAAGGAGGTTTTTCTTCTTCCTTTAGATCAGAGATCAGCAAACTAGGGTCTGCAGGCCAAATCCAGCCCAACACCGGTTTTTGTAAATAGAGTTTTATTGGAACATTGCTGCATTCATTCATTTTCATATTGTCTAGGACTACTTTCATGGCAAAATGACACAATGTTGCTGTCGCAACCGATCAGATGGCCTGCAAAGGTAAAAACACTGTCTGGCTCTTGATAGAAAAGTTTTCCAACCCCAACCATAAGGAAGGGGATGGCGTAGAGTAAAGAGTTGTATGAGAGTAAAAATTATAGGCAGAATTAGGTGGCCATTCCAAGGGTAAAGACTAAAGTTGAAATGGAAAAAAAAAAAAGATTTCAGGAGTCTCAAAAGGAGAAGGGTCTGGTATGTAGGTGAAAGAAGAGTAGTTTGGAAATCGATAAGGAATGAGTAGAATCAAGGTTTCGAACTTGCAGGCTACAGCTTATATATGACCTACGGAAAAGCTGTATACATTCCACAGTGTTTGAATGTTTTAAATTAGTTGCCAATATTTAAAATAGAGAGATCTCACCGTGAAGACATGGATTGATGGCTGCTTTTGAAAAATTAGATGTGGCAAACTTTTGCTTTTAGACCTGAATGGCCCAAACCTTCTCTGGCAGTGAGACCCCTATTTACACGGGGCACGTCACTCCTCAACTACTTCCTATTATGCCCCCAACCGGGTCAGCTTCATTCATGTCGTGGCTTGCCTGGTCCCATAAGCATGAGTTTGAGGATATTCAAGGGGATTATGCCCTTACTTACCACTTATGGCCACAAGCCCTGAGTATGGGGGGAGGAGCCATCTTCTCTCAAAAGAGCTGTAATAGAAACAATGGATTTGAGGCAGAGCCAGATTTCAAAAAAAAAACAGGGGAGGGGGAGGAGAGCTCCACAGGAAGAAGCTGAGGTAGGAGGCCAATTTATTTACAAAAGAATAGTGGTTTAAGATGGCAGAGGAGAGAAATGTTTAGGAGCGGTTGCAAGAAGTCAAGGGGCAGGAAGACTACAGCAGGACAGCGGTAGTGGCTAGTGGCATAACAAGGACAGTAGGTAGTCAGGGGTGTGTCCGTTTTGGCAGATGATGAGGTTAGCTTGGCCAAGAGCCGTGGAAGGAACTGATTGGCCTCAAAGTCCCCGCCTTTCTTGTAAAGTTGCTATAGTATTGGAATTCACTGTGGGTAGGTTAGGGTAATTGTGGTATTAAGTTTTGTCTTTCCAGATGCTGCCTGCAAGTCTGAACAAGTTAATTGGAACTACTCTTAAGCTAAACCAGTGTCAGGTTGAGGTCTCGCTCAGGAAAGCCCAGTGAGTAATGCCTGCTTAGTTGGGCAAGAGCATGTCTGTGGTTGCTTCTAAGACCACATTTCTAATATCTTTAGAAATGGAAGGCACAAAATCATTAAAGGAAATTGTGACCTCAGAATTCTGCCCTTTCTTTCTGCTGCTTAAAGAACAGATGCTCCTTTTGTTAATTGAGTGTCTTGATGGACTTTGTCGATAGAAAATCTTTGCCTTAAATACCTGACGATGTGGGTCTTCTCACCTTGCTTGTGTAGATGCATATGGGTCCTTTTTGTGTCTTCCACTATTTTTCCCTTAATTTTCCCTTGATTTTCTATCTTTTCCTCTCAGGAGTCACTTATCTGTTTTTTAAAAAAGAAAGGAAATAGAAAACATAGTAAAGGGGAAAATGACATCAAAACCCTCAGCCTTTTCAGCTATCTGTTATTAGTTTTTCCTCTGTATCAGAAAGAAACATTTCCTTGGCATTACATAATTGAACATTTGCTGCTGTTTGTCCCAGGAAATTCTAAAAATTTGTATTTTTGTTCTGTTTGCTAAGATTTGCCATCAGGGAATGCCACTGCTCAGCTGTATCCACACATTTTCTGCTGAGGAGGAACCCTGAAAAGGAAGAAAAGGCTAAGGCTCTGGACTACTTAGTAGGCAAAAATCTTACACTACATTTTTGAAATGAAAATACTTTTCAGTGTTTGCATTCTTAGCTGAATATGATTCTTCATTCAAAATGAAATATTTTACCTTTCAAAAAGAAAAATGAAGCCAAAGAGAGTACAGTTGCAGATACCTACAGTGGTGACATTTGCTAAGTAAACTCACTTAAATCCTTCTAAAAATTTTTATCAATGAGGTAGGCAATGAAGAGCAGACAGGCAGAATTCAAATAATGGTTGTAAATAAGAAAATTATAATAACAGATACCTATAGGAGTTTGGCATTATTCATGAATTCCAAAAATAGGTATTGCATTATGTTTGCGAACTGGTCTTGAACTGGTCTTTTCCTCTGGGTGTATTAGATTATACTGGGTTCAGAGGTTTTGCTTTTACTTGATTAAATAATCATTAAGGCTTTGATTGGGCCACATCAGTAGGATATTGAGTCCCTGCCCCCTTGGTGGGTGGGGACTCACAGAGAAACTGCACCACAGAGAAGGGAGGCTGGAGTTTTAATGCTGGAGCCCAGGATGTAAACATACAGAGAAGCAGATACGTGAGGAAGGAGAGAAGGCTCCATTAGACACAGGGAGAGGTAAGCCATTTGCCTGATAGTCTACAGCTGGCCTTGTGGAGAGAGCATAGCAGCTGAGAGAAACAAGCTCCGGGAAAAGAGGAACCCAAGAAGCCTGCACTCTTGGTAGATGTTGGCAGCCATTTTGCTCCAACACATGGCAATAGACTTCAGTGAGGGAAGTAACTTATGCTTTATGGCCCAGTAACTGTGAGCTTCTACCCCAAATAAATACCCTTTATAAAAGCCAACAGATTTCTGGTATTTTGCATCAGCACCCCTTTCGCTGACTAGTACAAGACCCCTGTTAAATTAAGACAAAGAATATAAAATATCGCATACAGTGATTCTACCCTTTTACACCAAGATATATTCTGGCCAATGCCCTAAGAGAGAAGGCTACTTGAAAACAGGAAGTTAGAATTATGGAGGATATTTCAGAAGTTAGCAGAACACAGCTTACTTAAGTCTTTTCTAAAGTTGAGTTCCCACAAAGTTTTAAGGAAGGAAGAAGAAAAAGATGAGACAGGAAATACAAGTCCCTAATGACTTATCTTTTGACCCAGAAATACAAGGACAGGATGAGAAAACATACAGCCATGCTCAGGGTTAAATCATCATAACTCAAACTTCTGCTAGAATTAGATGCTCTTAACTTAATGGAGAAAAGGAAAGCTGTGGGTTTATATTTAGTCTTCTTGAAGCTGAAACAGCCCAGGAATATAGAATTTGTTTCTTTCTTCTTCTTCTTCTTTCATCTTCTCTTGCTTGCTTGCTTTGTTTTAGATGAATAGACTCATGATCCTTTAAAATAATAATGTGTATGAGTCTCCTCATCCTTTTCTAGACTCAGGAAAAAAATGTCCCACTGGTAAAGAGTTGTTGCAATTCTTCCTTTCTTTAAAAGTTCAAGGAAAGAAGTCTTCTTTATAACATAAAATTTGCTTTCTCTGTTGTCTAACTTAAGGTAAAAATTGTCTAGGTGCTACGCATGTCACTATTCCCTTTAACATGAGAAATTCAAGAGATCAAAACCACCACTTATTTTCTCCACTACACACAGAGGTCAAGATCCAATGGTGTGTCACAATCTGCTGTGAGCTCTGTTGAAAGTAATTTGTTACTATTAATAGTTCAAAGTTTGCAAATGATTTACTTTTGTGTGGAAGTCAGAGAGAAGTCAAGGTCATCCTAAATGTCACTCCCCCTGCTGCATTCTGATATACTTTGCTGAGCGGGAGAGAGGGGTGGCACTGTAACCGTGGACTTTCGGAGGTGAGAAGGCTGAAACCACCTCAGCAGCTGGTGGGCGGACAACAAGATACCCCCGCCAAATGGAAAGCTAAACGATAAAACCAGCCTAAGGTGGATGTGATCGGGGAAATGCAAAGCCACTCTTAAGAGACTCACGGGCCAGAATACTTTTTAACTGAATACTAAATACATCTGGAGAAGAGATGTGGTCATCAGACACTGCGGGGAGAGTGAAAGACCCTCTAAAGTGAGCCAAATGTCAAAGAGGACAGGGTAGACATTTCTGTTGGGGATTGAATCATGTCCGTGACATGTCCAGGTTTTATTCCATGTTCCTGTGATGTCAACCCATTTGTAAACAGGACCTTTGAGGATGCCATTATTAAAGTGTGGATTCCTTTGTGAATAGGATGTTAGAAGATGCTATTTAGGTGAGGCCAGATGGAAGCAGCATGGGCCTTACTCCATCTGATGGGAGTCCTTATCGGGCTTGGAAACTTGGGTGCAGTCAGAGAAAGTCAGAAGAAGCCAGAGAATGAGGCAGGTTGCCATGTGGTGGAAGCAGAGACGCCAACCAAGGAGCCCTGGGGATGGCAGTCAGCTAGCACCTCCAAAACTGTGAGGCAAATTCCTACCGTCTAAGCCAACCCATAATGTGGTATCTGACGTAGAAGTCTTGGCAGACTGAGATGGTTTCCTTCCTGGTGACAACCCAGTGAAGAGTGTGGGGCCAGGGACCAGGCCGGCCAAGGCCTCTCTGTGGGAATGCACACACCAGGCCTGAGGCCACAGACGTTTGAAAGTTTCCATGTCCTGTGCTCTCCATGGTATGTTCAGAAAGTGCCCTTCTAGGCCTATTTGGTATTTTATGTTTGTTTTTTGTTTTTTTTTTAATTCAGATTGCAAGTGCCCAGGACTTTTGACATTTATATTTTTATTAAAAATTAATAACTTCACATTCTGGTTTTGTGAGCAATTGGCATGTGTTGATTGCCTGTTTCATTCCAGATCTTACGCTTAGGCACTAGGTTTACAGACGTATTTAAGAGACAGTCCTATCCTCAAGGAACTTTTCCTGTAAAGTTAATTAGTGTGAGTTTGATATACTCTCTATGTGCTAAGAACATCATATTTGTGAGCTTACAAAATTGAAGAGCAGAACTTGTATTGTGGTAAATCCATCACATTATATAGCACCCTATGAAATCTCATAAAGAGCATCTGCCTTACCTCAACTGAAAAAGAAATTCATATCGCAATTCTTTGTGTTTATGTAAGGTCTTAATCATCATGGGAAGTCATTGTCAATGAATGAAAAATCAGATGGCCCAAGTTCATGGCTTTTTAGCTTTAATGATTGTAAGTAAGTTAACTAACACCTTTGTAACTTGGTTTTCTCATCTTTAAAATGAAGATGTTGATTCTTCCTGTCTGCTTCACGTGGACCCTGGCAGGTGTGAGCAGAGGAAGGAGCTGACATCCCTCCAGCAGCTCCATGTGCCAGGGATGTTGTTAAGTGATGACCCATGGTCCTCTGTTCTAAGGCTCTCAGCAGCCCTCTCAAGGGCTTGACAAATGGCTTTCTCTAGATTACATCATCTGGGGATGGAGGTAAGATTTGAACATCACATCTGTCCATCTGTCTCCAAAGCTCATGCTCTCCATCACGTCACTCCTGACAATTTGTGCACAACGTCGAAAACCAGAAGGTATCCTGATTCACCTATTTATTTAAAAATATATATATAAACATTTATTCCCACCTGTGTTTTGGGGGAAAGATGCATTCCATTTTTATTATCC
This sequence comes from Tolypeutes matacus, assembly GCA_026826555.1. Taxonomy (NCBI): domain Eukaryota; kingdom Metazoa; phylum Chordata; class Mammalia; order Cingulata; family Chlamyphoridae; genus Tolypeutes; species Tolypeutes matacus. The sequence goes on along the minus strand of JAKSZT010020074.1, from coordinate 757,451 downwards.
TTTTCTCAAATTGAAAGTGCAATAATATGATGAAAATTAAAAGTATGTTATTACCTGGATATAACCACTGTTACTCCTTTTTTGTGTATAATATCACCCTTTTTATACAAAAATGTGTATTTATAACACTTCAATGGAAATAAAAACTTGAAAAACAAGAAATTAATGTTTTGTATATAGTTTGTATTTATAATCTGGAGGGAACAGCTTTCCATGCTATTATATAATTTTTCATTGCATCATTTTAAGATGAAAATATTTCTAGCATTTATTACTTTATTTCTTACTTGCTAATTTTTTCATGTATATTGTTGTCAGTTCACTGATTGAGCCCATTACTACAGACAACTTTCATGTCTACTTCAAGAGCCAACCCAAGACATTCTGCCTAGTTATTATTTCTTGTTGACAAGAAGCTTCTCTTTCTTTTTTCTTGATGGTCATGGTGTCTCTTCCTCTCTGAACTCATACTCAATAGACAAACACATATTTCTTCTTCCCCTCCCTGCTCCTACTGCAAATTCTTCCTCTAGGAACCATAACTACATATGCATACATAATGAAATTGTTGCAAATGCAGACTTTCAGTCTAGGAAATCTACGTAAAACTACTCTGGGGATAAGGCATATGTTCCTGAAGAAAGTGTTCACAGGCCAGAACTAGTAAGGTTCATCCTTGACGTGATCACATTTGGGTTGGGTTTAACTTCAATTCTGATGACTTTTTACACAATTATTCATTCAACAAATATTTACAGATGGCCCCAGCCATGCCTTCCCCCATAGACCTTACACTCAGAGTGGTTTTCCTAGAGGAAGAATTTGGGGTAGGAATTAGGGCTTGGGAAAGAAGAAATATGTATTTCTCTAGCTACTTGGGAGGCAGAGCGAAGCAGTCGTAATTCCCTGCTTTCTTGGAATTTATGCTCTAGCAAAGGGAGAGAAGGAAAAAGTAAAAAATAAAAAAAAATACAGTAAAAAAATTGTATACTTAGTTAGCATGTGATCAGTTCTACAGAAACAAAAAGAAAATGTGGAGCTGGATAAGTGGGTTGGGAGGGTCAGGTGGAGCAAGGGACATACTATTTTGAATAAATGGGTACTACACAGAATGGTAGAAATGCAAGTGATTTAGAATAGGTAAAACATGTACAAGAGAAAAACATTCAAATGATGAAAGGTATACAGTTTAAGGAAGTTTCCTTCCCAACCCTTTGCAGGACCCCAACCTCCTCCCACAGCCACCCTGACCAGTTGATCAGAGACCCTGCCAGAGTTAATCTGTGTGTAAATACAGCCAATCCTCATTATTTTCAGATTCTGTATTCACCAATTTGCCTACTCACTAAAATTTATTTGTTACCTCTGCGGTTTGCAGATAAGCACAGAGCCATGAAAACCTGAGTTGCCTGGTGTGCATGGTTCCAGCTGATGTCAAACAAGGTGACACTCTGCCTTTGTTCTAGTCCTCATACTGTAAGCAAGTGTCCCTTTCACGGTATATTGAATGCCACATTTTTTGCATTTCTTTGATTTTTGTTTGTGTTTTTGCTGTTTAAAATGGCCCTCAAGTGTAGTGCTGAAGTACTGTCTAGTGTTCCTATGTGCAAGACAGCTGTGACATGCCTTAGGGAGAAAACACATGTGTTAGATGAGCTTCGTTCAGGCATGAGTTGCAGTGCTGCTGGCTGTGAGTTCAGTGTCAATGAATCCACAACGTATGTTAAATTAAACAGAAACACAAAGAAAACAAGGTTATGGATTGATGGTTTGTCAAAAATATTGACCAGAGCCTCACAGGAACCTAACCTTATGTATCTCCTAGAAGCAACAGTTCAGTATTTGCTAATTTAGTGTTCTTAATAGAATATAACTACTAAAAATAACATTCAACTCCATATATAAACTGTATGCATAGATGCTCACTATGCAAGTCTGCATTCATCTCTTAAAGAGCAATAACAGAAGCACACCAAATGCACTGTTCCTTACCTCACCTTTTCATTTAATGATATATTTTGGAGATTGTTCCATATCCGTACATCTAGATTTGTCTCATTCTTCTTAATGGTTGCACAGTAGTCCATTGCATGGATTTACCAGGATTTATATAATCAACCTCCTATTTAATAAATAGCATATTTCTTTCACTTACATGATTTGATGCACATATGGTCTTTCTTCATTCCAAAACTCCAACATATGATCCTTCTAGCAAGCCCCCTGCCCCATATTTTCCCTAGAAAAGCCTCCATTCTTGGATCCTGTCTGTGCTGGTTGCTCTAGGTTGCTTGAAAAGCTGACATCCTGGTGCTGCCCCTCGCCTCTCTCCCAGAGTCCATCTTTCCTAGACGCTACAACTTTATCTTTCTTAGTTAAGTCCTTCATTTTTCTGTAGCACATTCTCCAGTATCTCCCTAAGAAAGGACACATTTTGAGTATGACTTTTGAGTCCTTGGATGTCTAAGTTGTTTATTTTACCTTTTACATATAATTTGGTCGAATACAGGATTCCAGATAAAAATATCTTACATCCAAGTTTTGAAGGCATGATTTCCTTGACTTCTAGTCCCCAAAGCAGCTGTTGTGAATGCCAGGAGCCTTCAGAATCTACTACATTGACCATTTCTCTTCTCTTGGTTAAATATGTTAATATTTTCTCTGCTTTCTATATTCCAAAATTTTGTCACAATTACTTTCTAATGATATCCAATTTGATGTCTTCTTTGATAGAGTTCGTTTGCTTTCCCTAATGGATTCACGGGAGAAAGAGGTGATAAATACATACGTCAATTCACCCTGTCTATCCCCAAAGCCTGCTACTTAACTATTGTTCTTCTATTGAATATTTAAGAGGTTTCTTCTTTACAAATGCTTGAACATCTTCATAGAGATAGTTATGATGATCAGAGAGCACCCAACAATGGGAACCAGGGGGGTGAGAACCCAAAGTTGAGGAAACCTGCTCAGGCAATGATGGGCTATCAAAACAGAGTGGTACTTACTGTCAGCAAAATGACTAAGTCTAAGAAAAGGCAGATTGCATTGTCAGAGCCCCAGTATGCCTGCATTGTACATATTGGTTGAACCCTTATCTTAACAATTGATTTTGGAAGCTTGTCATTTAAAAATATATATAAATTATATATTGTTGAATTACTTTAAAAATAAAAAATGTAAAGAGACAGTAAATTGGAATAGCTTATCTATGGAAGAAAGACTAAGGCAAGATTTGTCAAACTTCTATTTTCTCAAAATGTATATAAGAATCATGTCAAACAACAGACATTTAAAACTGCTTTTGAAATTTGATGATGAGTTGATATTTAGCTTCAAGAATATAAAGAATTATGATGAGGTTGCTAGCAAATGGCTCTTCATCTTCATAAATAATTGAATAAAGGTAGAAGAAATAGGCTTAAATCATAGTAAGAGAGACTTTTCTTCTTTTATTTCTTTTTTTTTGGGGGGGGGGGGTGTTGGTGTATGATGAAATTATTACAATCAATTGCTTTGAAGTATTGTCTTCTCAGGCTTGAAGATCTTCAAAATGGAACACTTACCAATCTGACTTGTTTTAGGTTTTACCTTAAGCCAAAAGTCTCTGCCTAGTAACTGAATGGACAGAATGGCCTCTTCCTTCCCCTCGAAATGTCTGTGCTGATAGGCTACCTCTCATTGCATAGGAGAGAAAGCAGTAGATAACATAACATTTGAGTCTTGAAAAACACTGAATGAATATCACATTACAAAGATGCCATTTGGAAAGTTTCCTTTAATGTCCCACCTCACCCTGGCCAGGCAGCCACGGTGGCTGGCCATACCTGAGTGCAGAGCTGTGAGGTGTGGATGAGCCATGTGAGGTTTAAAGCATTCGTGAATAGGATCTTGTTCCTAGAAGAGAAATGCAATCTTGTCAGGAGAAAGCAGGAACTGTTTTCTTTTTTTATGAAGCAGAATTCCTTTCTAATTCTCTGAGCCTTTGCCTGTAACTGCTGTAGCATGTGTTTTAAATTATATTGCATGCATGTGCTCCCTATAAAATTAGCCATCATGACCCATTGTTCCACAGCCCTGCCTTTCATCACATTTTAGAGGCCTGTGTTCCATATTAGCAAATAACCCTTGGGGAAAATTATACATTTTCCATACACCAACTTTGTTACATGTTTGATAACACTTACTATATGTTTAAGGATATGGGTCAATATATAAAATTCTTTAAATGTTAAAACAAGTGGCCAATTGTTTCCTCATGACAAACTAGGAATTCAAAAGGAATATATCTAGCATCAATATCAAAACAGAATTAACAGCTCTACTTTTAACTCATGTGTATATGGATATATAATTCCATCAATATGTTAACTAGGGAGAAGGAATATTGCCAAGTTTAGAACCCGCTCAAATTCCTTGGGTTCTGAGTTTAAAATGAAATCTGAAACTCTCCAGTTTCAAGGTCCTTTTTGGTGCTGTAAATATGTGACTTCCCAATTGAAAAAACAAAGTTTTTGGACACTGACTCGCTCATACAAAACAATATGATAAGTGTGAATGAATCAGTAACATGTGGGTTACATTTTCTTTTAAAATATTTATGATTTTAAAAACAATTTTAAGTGGAAAATTCATGGCAAAAACATGTATTGGATTTAGTCAACTCTAACTCATTTGAAATATATTTGTTGGCCATTTTTCTTTTAATGGATATATGGCAGAATTTCCAGCCCATGGTATAAATGTAGGGGCACTCTTTTCCCCTATACCCTCCAACAGCCTCCCCACCCCTGACCTAATACACAAGAGAAAACAATGAAATGGTTGCCACATTCCCCTCTCTTGCTTCTCTTGCTCTTTTCCTCTCCTACTTTCTTGAGTGTGTCCTGAAAATCTTTGTGCACCTTTTCTTTTGCAATAGCACAGAGGTGTTTTGATTAAATTGTGCTCTGAGCTATTTTAAATGTAAAGCTCTAGGGAACAGCAGTAAAGGATATATTTATACACACATATATAATAATGCAAATATGTGTATCTATATATTAATGAGGAAAAGGGATAATTTGTTCATAATTAAGAATGGACTTCTCAAAGACAAGAACTCGTCCCTTGTCTTCAGTCCATCATCCCCATTTGCAGTAGCAGAGTGGAAATTAACCACTACCTAAGGTGGTTCTCAGCATGGCCTCTAGAACCAAGAGTGGTAAATAAAAATATGTAGAAATAGTAGACTATCACAATGTCTCAAACCTTAGTGTGTTGGGGGTGGGGATGGAGGAGGTCAACTCTTTTCTTAATTAGACCTCCTAATTTGAAATGCTTTCTGTTATCAAGCATCTAGAATTAGACTTTGACATTAGAACATTTTTTAAGCTGTACTCAATTGCATATCTAAGTTCACTTGATTGTCTACCTGAATTGTTTATGAAAACCAGATTACATTATCCACTTGGCCTTACAATTGCAACTCTGTTCTGTTTTCTAGAATTCTGCATGTTCACTTCCCTGAGTGGAATATGTTTTCTGAATTGGTCAGGGCATGTTGCCAACTGTGCATTTTGAAAGTTGCTCAATCCTACCTACTCAGCTCAAACATTGCAGAGATCTAAGCTGGGTTTGGACTTATGAATCAAAATTCACTATTTAATGGATATCTAATTTCAGAGGAAGAAAAACAATGTTCTAATTCCTCCAAAGAATCATCACTTTAATATAGATGTAACAGGCCACCTAATTGTTTCAGATTTCCATTCCAATAATAAATATAAATATATATCAGCATTGCATATGGAATGCTGATTACCATATTGTATAGTATCTGTCTAGGTTGTGTGATTAGAATAAGAACCAAGAAGATAATTAAAAACCAAGTCTATAACTTCTCATATTTTGTAGATAGTACAAATTTGTAATATTTCATTATATTTTTCTATATAGAACATAACTGAAACCATGGATAGTTGTAATTCCCAGGACTTTGGCAGATTAATCCATGAAGATTGTTTCCCAACTCTCTAATTATGACAAATAAATCTAATTACTGTGATAGCCTGAGTATTACGCCTTTGTCTTATAATCTATTGTTTCTGCTTTCTCTTCCCTAAAATTTTCAAGTATGATGAAACTTTCCTAAAGAATTTTGAAATTTGTTAGAATATTGGTTTTATCCATTTAACATTCAACAAAATTTACTGAGTGCCTACAAAGTGCCAGATGCTCTATTACATCCTTGGGATTTGCAATAGCAACATAAATTTTATGCCATAAGTATTGGAGTAGGAAAACACCCATCAGCCATAATGACTATGAGATTCTCTTTCATGTTTCCAAAAATTAGTGAGTCAATTTTCAACTCTTTCTTCTCCAGATTTCATGCAATATTAGAGGGAAGACTGACTTTCTGTCTTCCTAAATGACATTCTATTTAAGTAAAAAGGAAAACAGCATAAAGCAACATTCCTCTGTAATAGTCACTTGCTAAGGTTCTTCCCACCAGTGGAGAAGAAAAAAACCTAGAACACTAAGACTTTCTTTTCCACACCACAATGAGTTCCATCTTACAAGATAGCCAAGGAAATGGAAGAATCAAATGAGCCACAACAAATCTCAAAATTTCTCTACTAAATCTTGAGAAATGTCAGAAGTCAGGTTGCATGATAATTGCTTGCTGTCTGTGTGTATGTGTGTTTGACATCTGAGCAATGGACGACTTTGGAAGACTCAGGTCCATACAGTGGGGCAACGGGGTAATGGGGCAGCTACAGCTGCTATGGACATTCCCTGGACAACCACAAGACTCTAGATGGCAGCATGTCACTGGAGTCGGGTACAGAATAGTTGTTAAAAGGTGACTCACTTTGAGTGCCAAGATAGGTAGCCACAGTTGTTGTGATAATTGTATAATAGAGCTTAGCACTGCTTACCCAACGAGGAGATTAGTCAGTGAACATAGGAGCAGCAAACACTCACAGCTGCGCTCTGCAGCCTGCAGTGCTGAGCTCATGAGAGTCACTCAAGAGACCTACAGAGTCCCAGGGACATAAGTGAGAAGGAAAATGTTCAAGTCAGAAGTTGCTGGTATAGTTAGAGAATCTTAGATGGGAAAAGGCTTTTTTCCCAATGCTTGGGACCTGGACACCATTTCCCACTCCCCTGGAAGTGTATACGTGCATACATGTACACAGAGCACAAAGGACCACCTCTGTATCTCACATCCAAACCTCTATGCCATTATTGAGTAGCCGAAGAGGAGCACGAACTAAAATGCATCAAGTAGATGGAGACCTAGATTTCAGCCCATGGGCAGAGAGAGGACACAACTATCAGCTCAAAAGCTTTGGGAACATTAAAAGGAATATACTTGTTTGTTATATACTCAACAGAATGATGTTAAATAAATGCTAGTAGACATAATAATGTCAGCCCTTTTAATAATTTCCAACTGTCCTCCTTTTTGCTGTTGTTGCTGGGCTGCTACCTCATGCCCAAATTATTTTTTGGATGAAATGAAATTTTAAGTTCATTTATATTTGGTGGACTAAAATTCCAAAATAGTTTTCATATATATTATTTTTCAGACATGTCTCTTCTTTCTTATAGTATGGAAATAAGAGCATGAACCTAAATGCAGGACTCGACTTTGATTCCTGTTAAAATTTATCTTGTTAGTTTTGGTCCATTATTCAAGTCTATTGAAATAATTTTTCATCTTGATCTCTCATCCATTATATTATCTATCATTCCTGTCATGGTATAGATGTGTTGGTAAGTAGTATCCTTTATCTTTCAGGTCCAAATGGGCCAATAACAAATAGAAAATGTTCCTTAAGAAGTGATTTTATTCAGTCTATTGACTTTTGAGTGGAATCCATCTGCCTATTTCAGGTTTAATGAATGTACAGATTATGAACTGAGGCTCTGTCTAAAGACTAGTGCATATAGCTTTGGGCACAAAGCATCATTAACCATAATTTGTAGAATGATCATCAATAAATCTAGTCTCCATATTTACTTGCATTTTTATTAATGAACTTAAGTCTTTTCTTTTTTCTTCATGCACTTCCATTCTTCTGTAAGACAATCTCTGAATATTTTTAATTTCATAGTTCAAATCATTGAGAGGAAAGTAGAAGAGAGCTATATTTATAACTCCTCTCTATATAGCAGACCCTATAGTTAATGTCATGCGTTCTTCACAGCAGTCCAGTGGAGGACATCTTACTTACACACTTCTTAAAGATAGGGAAACTGAGATTCTAAAATAATGTGCCCTGGTCACAAGTGCAGGGATGCTAAGTGGTGTATCTATGACACAAAACCAGGTTCATCTGCTTCCAAAACTCACCTTGCTTGCTTTCCACAGCTGGTGTTCACTCTGAATGAATACTCATTGATGATTTATTTAAAGGCACTTTGTACCAAGGGCACCAGCAGTACAAATATGAGAAGCACAGAGAGCCATGGTCCTAACAGGAAAAGATGAATATGAGAATATCTATAGTAAAAGATGAATGGGAAGAGTAACCAGGAAAATGCATGAACATTGGGCTCAGATGAAGAAGAGAAGAAAAGCTGTCTTTTCTGGGAAAGCTGTGTTTGCCTCACAGTAATCTCTTTATCTGGACTTGCCCCTCCCACCCCCCACACCCACCTGGCTCATTCCAGTGTCTTCCCACCTCCTTGATGCTCCCCTGGACAGCTACACAGTACAGAAAACAACAGGTAAGCTGCTTTACCTTTCCGATCCTCAGCTTCCTCTTGTGGAAAATAGGCACAATGACTATTTGACTAAGCTGAAAGTCAACGGAACCCAGAAGAGAAGGGAGAGGCCAAGAGATACCACCTCATGCCTTGCCATGTGAAAAGCTGAGGATGAAGGATCATGGCAGCCAGCCCCAGGAACCAGTCTTTGGGAAGAAAGCATCACCTTGATGACAGTTTGACTTGGACTCCTCCTAGCCTCAAAATGCGGAGGGAATAAATTCCCATTGTCAAAGCCAACCTACTGCGTGGCAGTTGCTTTAGCAATGAGGAACCAGAACTACATCTAGAAACAAGATTGTAATAATAAATTATTAATATAGGTCACAGTGGGCCAGAGAGGGTGTTCAGAAAATGTTTCCTTTTACATGGTCTCTTGCAAACTAAATTTCTTGAACACTATTGTCTGCGCATATGTTGCTCCTGGGTTTTATGTGTGATGTGTTATTTTTCTGTATAAAAGCCAGGTGACTCCCATGGCATTCATCATCAAACCCTGATTGAAGAATCCTCCTGGATCCAGCCATGCCTCCCTGGGGAACCTCCCATCCAGCTCTGTATTAATCAGATGTGGAGCCTTGCGACCCATAAAGACATGTCACCTGCAGCCCAGTCTCAGGCCTTTGACCCCTTTTCCTTTCCTTTCCCTCCATCCATTCACCTGCACATCTTACTCACTGCAAGAGGCTCAGTTCCAACCCCATGATTATCACTGTGAGCTACTCCAACCTTTATTGGTTTCTCCTCCTGTGAACGCTCACAGCAATTAGTGTGAAACAATTTAACATTTTATTCCCAGTGCCCCCCCCCACCATTCTCCCACCCCACAGCTACAAGTCCCACTTCCCAGACCAATCTGAAGGTGAGTCCAGAGACCGACAGGTAGCTCAGCCCACCCAAGCTCCCTGAGGCCAGCACATGCTTCCTGAGTCTGGCTCAAAGTCATCCCCTGGGTCCACGCTGGATGCCAATGCATTTCCAGCTCAGAGTGGCTCCCACTGTTCCCTAGTGCTGGTTCAAGGCAAAGAGTTGGGCTCCTGCCTTGTCCTTTGAGTGATCCAGCATTCAAAGCCTACTCACAACCTACCTGCCTGTGCATACACCTCTTCCCCTTGGTTATTGTGCTGCCCCATATTAAATATAGCTGCAGCAGGTGCTGCGATGACCATGCTAATCACAGCCAATTGCTCTTGAGTTCTCACCTTGCTTTTGGTCCTGTCTCAGCACTTGGCATATCATTTCATCTTCCCAGCAGCCTTAGGAAGCTTACAAAAATGTTCCAGGTCTCACAGCTACTAAGGGAATGATCCAAGAGTCAGAGCCTGCCCTCTTAGCACTGCTCCAGAATTGAAAATCTGTGTTACTTAATGCCTGTACTGGGTTGAATCGTGTCTCCCAAAATAACATCACTAGGGAACTTAGAACATGATTGTATTTGGAAATAGTGTCATTGCATACTGTAATTAGTTAAGACGAGGTTGTATTGGACCAGGATGGTCTCTAGCCCAGTATGACTGCTGTCCTTGTAAGAAAAGAAGAGACACACCAAGGAGAAGGCCATGTGAGGAGGGAGGCTGAAGTTGGGGTGATGCTGCCACGAGCCAAGGATTGCCGGCCACCATCAGAAACTGAAGAGGCAAGGAAGGATTCTTCCTTAGAGACTTCAGAGGGAGCAGAGCCCTGCTGATGCCTTAATTTTGGACCTCTGGCCTCCTGAACTGGGACAGAATACATTCCTTCTGTTTTAAGCCACCCCGTGTGTGGTAATTTCTTACAACAGCCCTAAGGACACAATACAAAACTCATCAAAGAAGTCCCTGAAGGTCGACCAGCCTGATAGACTCAAGAAATGGTTAAACAAAGTACCACAACCTGGGTAGCTTAAAACTACAGGAATTTATTTTCTCACAGTTCTCGAGGCCAAATTTCTGAACTCAAGGTGCAGGAAGGGCCAGGCTCCCTCTGAAAACGGTTGGGAAGAATATGTCCCATGCCCTCTCCTGGCTTCTGGCAGTGGCCAGTGGCAATCCTTGGCTGGCCTTGGCTTGCACTTCAGTTGCTGCCTCTGTCATCACACAGCCTTCTCCCTGTTTGTGTCTGCCTGTGTCTTTGCCCCTTCTTATAAGGACCCCAGTTGTGACAGTTTGAAGCTTTTGTGAATCCCAGAAAAGATCATGTGCTTGGAGTTAATCCATTCTTGTGGGTGTGGCACCCTTTGATTTGGAGTACTTCAGTGAAGCGTGGCCCAGGCCCTCTTGCTGGAGTCCTTTATAAATGGGAGAAACATTCAGAGACACAGAGAAAAAGAGAGCTGCTATTTTACCCTGACATGTGAGAGAGGACTCCGGGGTCACCTATAGCCACAGAAAGACAGAAATCCCCAGAGGTGGAGAGAGAGGCCAGAGGCTGGAATCAGCAGAGCAACCTGATGCTGAAACAATGAGGCCCAGAAAAGACAGGGGAGAGACAAGCCCAATTCCTAATCCCCCAAGGTTGAGCTCGGGGAGAAAGTGAGCCTGGAGAAGGCAGAGACGGGCCCCCATTTTGCCTTGCCACGTGGCAGGAGTCCAGGATCAGCGGAGGATCAGAGCTTTGGTGAAATAGAGCATCCCTGATGATGCCTTGATTTGGGCATTTTCACAGCCCCGGAATGTAAGATTTTACCTTAATACATTCCTATTATAAAAGCCAACCCATTTCTGGTACTTTTTCACATTGGCAGACTTTAGCAAATGGAAACATCAGGCGTTAGGATTAAGGGCCCACCCTACTCTGGTAGGACCTCTTCTTAGCTAAACACGTCTGTGATGATCCTATTTCCAAAAAAGGTGCCATACTGGAGATTCCAGGTGGACTTGAATTTTGAAGGGGACATGATTCAGCCCTTAATATGGAGCAATATTTAAATTCCTAAATTAAATTTAGGAGAGTTGGAAGAGAATTATGGGATTAAAGGAATACAGAAAGTAGGACAAAGGAAAATGGAAGCAATGACGGGGAGTTTGAGTACAGGACTTCTCTGAGAAACAGTGGATTTAATAGTGTAGTGACAGAGGGCCCCCTTCATTGGCTGCATAAATCTGGGCAAACTGAATCTCAGTTTTCTCAGGCGTCAATTGGGAGTAAAGATTAGGACCTACTGCCATTAGTATGGGAAGGATAAAAGAGACAATGTATATGAAAACATTTGTTACCTACATAAATATTTGTATCAAATGTTTGCTCAAATTTATTTGCACTCTGAACAACCCTATGAAAGCATCAGTTCTTATTCCAAAAATGCAAATAAGCCCAGACCTCAAGCCTGTGTCTGCACATTCAAAGTTAAATGACCCTATTAACAAGGGTTGCTTTTTGATGGTTTGTTTTATTTCTTAAATATATTCTGATTTGTTGGGGAGAAATATTTGGTGAGTCATTTTCGTCATTTCGCATTTACAGTCTCAACCATCAACTTGCCTCTTCCCTCAGGCTCAGCCTCTGGTTCTCGGGAATTCTTAAATATACTGCCCCCCCCCCCGACCCCAAGGACAGTCACCTGGGAAAACATATACTCGATCATATCTCTATCCCCAAGGAGAGCGTCTTCTCAAGGCCCCTCATTTCACTGCACAGAAATTCAGTGTATTAGACAATATGTCCAAAAATCCAAACAACAACTGTATCAGTATGCCTTTCTTTTAAAGCTTCCATATTAACTTCATTCTCTTCGTTTTAACTTTTTGGCATTGGAATGAAGCTGAACACCTAAAAAGAGAATTACTCTGTAACTAGGGTCACTTATGATATCTCTCCTATCTGATTCAGAGCTAGAATCCCATCTTGGGTCTGGAATAACTCTGAGATGGGTTATACAAGCATAAAAACACATTGTCATCGTTTCCTTCAAAACTTCATTTGAAAATGCTTTAGACTCTAGAAAATCAGAGACGTGTCAACGAAGCCTAAATTTGGTGTGGCATCTGAGAATCACAAGATTAGAGTCCTCTGCCAAAAAGACAACTCAGAAAAAGGTTGTGCATGGGTATGGTAAGAGGCAGCAGAGAAGGAGCTTGGCTTTAATGATGAAGTGACAGAAACTGGAAACGTCAAAATATTCTGCACTGTCACAGAACCGGTTAGAATTACAGAACTTCATGGGTGAGCAGTTGGAATCCTGTTTGGCATTTGAACGTATTGAGTAAAATGAACAAGCTGGTTCTACTTTCTGGGATATTCTACAGATAAAAGGAAGTAGCTGAATTAAAAAAAAAATATATATATATATATATATATAGCAGTTTGATTCATGGCACTTTTATCCGAGATGGTTGCTTAAGAAAGATACGCTTTAATTGCCCTTTGGAAAAATAGATATTAATGATTTGGGGGCTGTTTTGCCTTCCCCACCTTTGGGGGGAAAATGAGACATAATTTCATGAAGCTCTGATTGTTTCCTGAGCTCAGAAGAGAAAGTCTGATATCCAAATAATTTTAAACACAGTTAAAGCATACTGCTAAAAAGAGGTAAAGCACCACAAAATTCCGATGGAGAGTTTTTATGGACTGTTGGCAAGTGCAGGAATGATGGCTACATTTGGGCTTGGGCTCATGACCCAATTTCTTGCCTTCGTTCTCCAGCCTTAGCAGCTTGTTTATCTCTTGACTCACCCCAGGCACAGCAAGGGGCTCCCCGGAGGCTACGGCGCATTCCAGGATGCCAGGAGCCACAATGCCCTGGAAAGGGGTCTCCTTCAGAAACAAAAGTTGAGCGATTTCATTAACAAGTGCCCATTCTTTTTTTTTTTTTTTTTTTTTATATAAAGATTATTTATTTATTTATTCATTTATCCCCCCCTTGCTGCTTGTGCTCGCTGGGTCAGCCAACCACGCCGTGCGGACGGGCTTGCCTTCACCAGGAGGCCCCCTGGGAACCGAACCCGGGGCCTCCCATATGGTAAACGGGAGCCCTACTGATTGAGCCACAGCTGCTTCCCAACAAGTGCCCATTCTGAGACCAGTTGTGCACTGGTTTGGCTATATAAAGATACATATTCATCAGCATCCTCTTATTTAGATTTTTCCCATCAAGGTAAACAGAGGCATAAGTCATCTCTGAGGAAGTTTTCCAGAGATAGCAAGAGGAGGTTGGTTTTAAAGCTGAAGCCAATGCAAGCTCCTTGACAAAGCCATTTCATTCCAATGCGCTTGCCCGCGAGCGACCTCTCCATCACCTGGGAGGGACCACAGCGGGCCAGGCAGCACCGAGGAGGCAGAAGCCCTGTGTTACTAAAGATGTACAAGTGAGAGACAGCTAAGCTTTGTGACAATGGTTCCACCCCATGGCACCATCCTGGAAGCTGCAGGACGCCATGCCGTGCTGCCCAATACGTGCTTATGGCAGCAATCTTACATTTTGCTGCAACGCCCTTCCTGACTCATAAAAGAAAGTCCAACCCTCTCAGCCTCCCTGATGTGAGACAAACAAAACAAAACAAACGAGATATTGAGAGTTCCTGTAAGGACCTTCATCTCATGGACGTAGCAGTGCGGTGGCCTCCAACTCCCACTAGGGAAACAAACCTGAACATAATTGAAGGAAAATCCATTTGGCTATGAGAACGAAAATGAAAGAATCATCCCCCTAAAAGTAATTCATGGAATTTCCTCCCCAGGACTTTTCCTTCAAAAGAGAAGCAATTAGGAAATAGGACGAGGTGTTTGGGCTTCCTGAGGAGAGGGAGAGGCAAACAAACAGTGCAGGCTTTCTTGACCGGCTTGGTGTGCTGCTGGCAGTGTCGGCTCTGGACGAACATCACCACCATTCCCCTCCTGGCTGGGACAATGCGCCGCTTGTTTTATTTCTCTGTACCTCCATTTCTTCCTTTAAGAAAGAGAGGAATAACAAGAATTAACACAAAGATCGGCTGTAAGACTTAAGTGAAGTGCTGCGTTGAAGGAGATCAGGATGTTTCCTGGCAGGCTGCTGATGCTGGGTCTGTTGAGTGGTTCATGTCCACGGATGAGGACCTGCTCTATATGGAAACCATCCTAGGTGCTCGGGATACAGGAGTGTGCGGAAGATGCCTCTGCCCTCAGTGGGCTGGTGCATTTTAGCTATTATGTGATGGAGACCATCCAAGAAGCTATGGCAACAATTTAAAAATAGATTCAAGGCAGTAGGTCTCGTACAAAGACCCCACTGCCTGAGAGACCCAGCAGAGTCCAGACTTCACTTTAAAGAAGCAGTAGCTGAGGCCCGACAGAGCGGTCAAAAGTGAAAACAAAACATTTGGACAGATGCCCTAAAAACAATGCATCTTTAAATTTGGAGGTATGAGAAAACACTTTTAGAGTTTATTAAAAGCCATGGATCTGTTTCTAACTCATCTATCTCATGACCCAACAATTTCCTCCCTGAGTGTTTACCTTCCCATTTAAAAGCATGCCGTCAAGAAGATGTGGACAAGAATGTTCCCAGCTGCCTTATTCATAGCAACCAGAAACAAACGATGGCAGTTTGAGATTATTTTATGAATCCTAAAAAAAGAAAGGTTTTGTTTGTAAACTAATCTCTTCCTCTGGGTGTGATACCCTTTGATTGTATTAAATCCAGTTGAGGTGTCTTTGATTAGGTTACCTGTTAAGATTGAGTTAGGTTTATTTTTTACCAGGTCAGAGGGCATGACTCAGGTTGAGTTCCCACCCCCTTGCTGGGTCTGATATAAACGGATACTCACTCAAGAAGATACACAGACAAGAGAACTTTTTCATTTTTGATCCTGCCATGTGATGAAAGGAGAAAGCTCAAAGAGCTAAAACCCTGGGGAGAGAGGAACCATTTTGCCTGCTTGCTTACAGCTGCCCTTGGGAAGAGAGCCAAGCCTGATATAGGAAGCCCTGAGAGACAAGCCCTGTGCCAGCCTGCAACTGAGATCGGGAAGAAATGGAGCTTCCAGAGGAAGAGGAGGCCCAGAAGGGAAGGCAGAGACTAGCCGGAGATCGGCCACCATCTTGCTTCAACAAGTGGCAACTGACTTTGGTGAGAAAGCCACCTTGAGCTGGACTTTTAAGGCCTTGTAACTGTAAGCTTTTACCCTAAATAAATACCCCTTATTTCTGGTCCTTTGCATCGGCAGCCCTTTGGCTGACTAATACACAACCCAAAAGTCCATCAATAGAGGAACAGCTAAACAAATTGTGATTCATTCACACAAAACAACACTGCCCAACAACCAAGGGGAATGAACGATGGGTAGCCATAGTAACACACAGTAGCACAGTAACACAAACATTTGAAAAAAGTGGAAGCCAATGAGTCCACACTGTCTGGATCCATTAAACTGAAGTTCCAGAACAGGCAACATTAAAACAGAGTGATGAAGATCAGCAAGTCATTGTTCTCAGTGGTCGATGGGAAAATAGATTGGCAAGGGCCTGAGGGAACGCTGGGCCATGGATATCTTTTATGTATTGTTTCAGTGGTAGTTATACCTACGTATCCAATTGTCACAACACATAGAAATCAATATTTAAGATCTGTGCATTTTATTATATCTCACACCTCATTAAAAGTGGCATAAAAAAGAAACAGTAGATACTTTCCACAGATAAATACCTATATATATATATATACATCGTACATAAATTTTCAGACCGTAAATGGACTCCAGGTTAAAGTATCCTGATACAGTAACGAGTGACTGGGATGATTAAATTTAAATATTAAATATAAAAAGCAGATCATTTAAGGAAACTCTTCCAGAGGAAAAGTTTCATGCTAAATCCCATGTCAGCAAAATCAAAATCTAAGATTCTAGTCCCTGTAAATGCCCAGCTCACCCAGAAAACAGAGTTCATCTTGGCCAATCGGCTGTCGTTAACTCGCTTTTCAGACCCAGCTAACTACCTCATCGCCAAGCCACTGCCAGCACTCGCCATATCAGGAAACGTGGTCTGCAGTAACCAACAAGAATTTCCTCTCCATGTGCTCCCTCTTCTGTCTATAGGAGCCCATTGGCGTCTCTGTTCCTGGAATTCCTCTCTGCCTCACGGCTACTGGAATCTCCCCAATTGATGAATTGATTCAATAAAACTCAGTGAGATCTAACAAAATTTCGCACAAGTTTGTATTTTAACATGCTGAAAAGCACGGAATGGAAGGTTGTTAGGTGGCCAAATATGAGGAGATCCATTCTTGTGTTTCTGCTTAAACACTCTACTGTGCTTTAAGCAATGTTTTAAAATATGTTCTGAAGAAATCTCAGCCGGAGCCCTTTAAAAAAGAAGCAGTTTTCCCTTAGGGTCTGTGAGCCAGATAAGCTATACATCTGCAAAATGCTTATAGAAGCCAGTAAGGACCCTGATTGTATGCTAATCTTAAATGAGCTTTTAGACTAGCTTCAGGCCTCCAAGAGGGTTGAAGGAAAAGACACAGTTATATTGGAGAGAATTACTCTTGATTAGAAAGAGACCTTCCCGAGGAAGGCCCATTTCTCTCTCACTTCTGATTGGAGCAAAAGGTCACATGGGGGAGGAAATAGGGAGCTACTGAGGTAGCGGAGACAGGAGCAAAAAACTGATTATGAAAGAGGTGGCAGAATGGCCCGTGGGAGGTAAAAAGATTCTAATTCAGGGGTTCTTAACCAGGGCCCTTGGAAAGATTTCAGGGGGTCCATGAGGTTGAATTGAAGAAAATCAACTCGATTTAGATGTCTAACATGAAATGCGTTGCCTTGTCAAATACTAACCACAGTTTAATGTTCTTATTCAAGAAAAACAACAGTCTGCACAATGACATGACTTTAAAAAATAAAATTTAACTTTAACTTTCCTATATTTTTGATGTACTGGATTATTATTTAATGTGTTAAGAAAGAAGCACATGTGTATAGTATTATATCATATGTTTTTTATTTTAGTGACTGTTTCAATATATGTAACTGATTTCCTTTGTAATTTTATTTTATGCATTTAAAAACATTCTTGTGGGGATGTGTTGGTATGGGCGTGATATATTTATTAAGTAATACACAGTATCGTGTGGACTTAGTATGATTTTTATTTTGGTGTAGTGTGTTCTGAGTGCAGTGGATAACTGCCTGCACAAAGGTTGGTAAGGATGGCGGAGGTAGTTTTATGACGCCGTGGGAAAACTCAAATTTCTAAATGTTTGCAGAAAATGACCGTTTGAACAGATATTGAACCGTGGTAGTTTATCAGGTATTGAAATTATGAGAAAGTTGTAAAACGTAATTTTGAATAATCCTAAAATTTAATTTAAAGACATGCTGATGTTAAGTATCATAAAACTATCTGCTGCTACATTCTGAGAAGGGGCCCGTGGTTTTCACCCTACAGCAAAGGAGTCCACAGAACAAAAAAGGTTAAAAACTTCTATTCTAATTGAAAGCTTTTCCTTAGATTTGCCAGAAAATTTTAGAATTAAGCCAAAGAATGATTGATGTTTAATGAGAAGGTGTCTAATTATACTGGTGCGTTTATTTAAATGTTTTCTAATTGGGCATTATATTCATAATGATTTAATGAGTTAACAGTGCTGCTTGTTGATTTAACACAGAGTTTTGTTTTTATGGAAAGAGAAGAATGTTCTCTCTTATGTATGTCTATGGGCAGCTTGGGCAGTTAATTTCTTGGTCTTGGTCTAGCAGCCCCTGTGCCCCCAGGAAGCCAGCCCTGATGCAGGCTCAGAACTTGAGAGACAGTAATTTGCATCCATGTAGCTAATTCCTCTACCCCAAGCCTGCAAAAATATGACAACAAGTATGCATCTTGCATAAACCATCAGTGTAGACCAGCAGCTTTCAAATGGCTTTGATCAAGATCCCCATAACAGATGCATTTTAAATAATGATGCAGGATACACATCTATATCTCTGATACAAAAGTCCACCAAATAAACCTAATCCTTACCTTGTGTGATTCACTGTGATATATTTTATTCCATTCCATTTTTTTCTGTTCCATTTTCATATGCTAATTGTGATCCACTGAAATGAATTTACTTCCTGCAGTTTAAAAAGCACATACTGCAAATTCTCCATCTACTCATCTTAACCTAAATTATCTGTATGACTGGGAACACGGCCCTACGGGTCCTTTGGGGATTTGCTAGATTCCGAAGACTTTAAGACTGACTCAGACACTCTCTGTTCCTTGGGATGAGTATTATCTTGGGCAACTCCCATCCCAAGGAACAGAGAGTGTCTGCAACTGCAAGCAGGATAGTTCCATCCATCTGTCCCATGGGATCTAAGCCCCCTCTGAATTAGAAACAGAATAGGCATCACCATCCCAAAATCCTCCAGATTGGGGAGTGATCAATGGACTAAAGTAAACTTATTACTATTCTATTATAGACTTACTACAATTCTAGCAAAGGAAGAATTTTCATCATTGATAGAAAGGCAGTGGCCACCAGAGGTTCTGGGGGAGGGAGAGGGAAGAATACGTGTAACATGGGGGCATTTTCGGGACATTGGAATTGCCCTGCATGAGAATGCAATGAGGGACACAGGCTATTATACATTTTGTCAAAACCAATAAAATGGTACAGGGCAGAGTGTAAACTATAATGTAAACTATTGTCCACATTTAGTCGCAATGCTTCAATATGTGTTCATCTATTGTAACAAATGTACCACACTAATGAAGGATGTTGTAAATGTGGGAATGTGTGGGAGGGAGCGGGGGTGGAGCATATGGGAATCCCTATATTTTTTATTTAACATTTATATAATCTAAAGCCTCTTTTAAAATAATAATAATTTTTAAAAATAGACTAACTCAGGCATGCTGGAGAAGGGGAAGCCTTGCATCTTCAGAAGAGACCTGGGGAGAAGTTGTCTAAAGCAGCTGAGGAACCAGTGAGCTCTTTTTTTGCCCTTGGCCCTGGCCTTCACTCTGCAAACTGGGATACCAACCACGGCCTGTGAAGTGTCCTGGACCTCCTCAGAATTCACCCTTAGCCCCAGCATGTGAGAACAACCTAAAAAACTTAGACTTCCTGGACTAATAGGTATAGAGATCATCAAATATTTGCTGTAGTTTTTAGCTACTCAACGGTGAGTTTCTGCTCTTTCCATTAACTGTCTTGTGCCCTCTCACCCCATGACCATACTGAACACACTCCAGTGGTGAAGGGTCAGATGTAGGAAGGAGAACACAGGAAATCATGTCTGGCCGAAGTCCATCCCCGAAAGCGGCTGACATCCCCACCAAGGCCATCTAAGAGAAGAAGTCCCAGACCCCAGCTCACCTACTCCCAGCAGCAGAAGGAGGATTTATGGCAGTGGGAAATGTTGAGGGAAGGCTGGGCAGGGTGCAGATCAGCAGATCAAGGCCGAAGCAGGGTGCTTGCCTGGGGCATTGCCCTAAGATTGAGCATGAAGGTTAAACAGAGGAGGGGCCCAGAGCCTGGAGAACGGGTGGTGTGTTACGCCCTACACGGCGACAAACCACAACACAAACCCAACAAAAGTGCTGACCCAGGAAGTCTCTTATCTACACACATCTATGGGAAAAGCAGGAACCGATGCCCCAAACTGCAGGGCCTGTTACTTGCTCGGGCCACCAGTAAAAGCACACCCGATGCTCATTTAAATGAGGAAGGGGCTTGCAGCGCGCCTGCCGCTGGGCGACACCATCCTCTTGATGCCACCCTGTCGCCCTAAACTTAATGCTGTAATGTGAGTGTCCCGTAAGAGTGCCAGCCACCAGCACAGGCTGGTCTGAGTGATGCATTCCCAAAGCTCAGCTACCTCACAGGCCACGCAGCCTCAAGAACTGGCCTAAAGACGAAGTAGCCGTTCGTAATTTTCTATGGAAAATATATCTGGGGCTCCACACAGCATCCTTTTGGGCAAACTTGGAGAACACAGCCTGCTGGGTACTGCTCTGCTGGACTGTGATGTGTTTGTTTTGCTCAGGAAGTTTGTTTTTGACCTTTTTTACAAAGAAATTTTCTGCTCTTGGAAAATGACTTCAAATAAAAAATTGTGACTTCAAGCCAAAAATGGACATGAAACTTTTAAACTGCCGTCGGGAGGTGGAAAAGATGAACAGGCTGAAAACAAGTCCATTTTGGGAAGGTTCAGAACGTCCTGGTTGAGGGCACTTTTCATTCTGAAGAAAAAAAGGTCTCATCTGAAGTGTTTGTTCATGGACCTTAATATAGAATTTGACAACATGAAAACAGGAAGTCGGGTTTCTATGGCTTTGCTGTAATGACCCTAAACTGCCTGGAAAGAGCAAGTCAAGCAAGCTTCCGAGAGGGAAGGAAAGCTGCAATGCCCAACTCCTTTCTAATGTTTCACGTGAGGTCCCAGGCTTTGCAGACATTCAAGAGCAAAGCAGGACACATTCAGAACACTTACAGATGGTGCCATGGTTCCAGGGAAACCAATTACCTTTCCGTGTTGAGAAGATGCTTTGGCAAATACCTCCCGTTCACACGTTATCATTCCAAAGTTTTGGTGTCAAACTGTAGATTGCAGGCACGTATTAACACTGGGCATCCAATATTAATTTACGCTTTTATGGCCCTCTAATGCTAGCAGCACAGCAGGGCCTTCCAGGCCTTTCCCAGAAGCACGTCTTGCCTCGAGGAGACCTACACCCCCCACCCAATGTGAGCAGAAGGGGAGGAGGAAATGGCAAGTGCAGGATCTGCTGGTCGTGGATCTAAGTCTCTGCAGAAGCTTCCAAATGTTTCTTTGTTTATGTTCCGGACTCGGAGTGGTTGTAAGGCAAGAGCTAAGGAGGAAGGAATTTGTTGCCTCAATAAAAGAAAAAAAAATGTGTAATTAAGATGTAGAAGTACGTTTAGGTGAAATCGAGAGAGAGAAGATGTTCTCAGTATATTCTAAACCAAATGTTTACCCATTCGTGAATTTAAACATCGTCTTTGTAAAAATAGCTGGTTTTCAGTCTAGGATAGAGCCTTGATAAAGCCTGATGCCTCCACATAAAGTAGAGAACGTGCAGCCAGAGTGAGCGTGATTCAGACCCCAAAAATACTCCGCCTAAACCGCCCGTGTGCTGAATGCAGCGTGTCTCGGCCTGTGCCCTGGAGACTTTCTTTCTCCATAGTGTGCAACATACCCTGGGATGTAAAAAACTCCCTGGCCGCAGTGCAGAAATGCTTTAGCTTCTACCTGGGCCCTGAGTCCGAGGAATCTTGCCCTGTGTGTAGAAGAGTTGACTTCTCTGAACCTCAGTTTTGTTTTCTTTAAAATGTAAGTAATAAGGAAATAGCACGTGATGATTAAATGAAAGAAAAATGGCAACCAGCACGCTTCTAAAATGTGGTTTTCTTTCCCATTCCGCTTTAAGAGCTATCTCTAAATTTTAAATAAGAAATCCCAACACGACAATATCCAAAAAGCATTGTCTTTAACTGCAGATATTGGCAGTGGGGTGGGAAAGGGTTAAAGGGGAAGTCCACTTTTGCTGGTGGAGGGGGTTGGACAGTGGGTGGAGAAAGGAGGCTTTACCAGTGGCCCTCAGCTCTGTCCCTGGGTTCCTTCTCAGACCCCTGGAGTCTGAAAGTGATTCTCTCCATCCGAAGAAGCTTGAATTGCCCTCCTCTCCATATTCTGCTGATAGGAGGAGACCCAGGGCACAGAGTGCTCAGAAGAAAGATGCCAGCCTCCCCCCGGACCCCACACAGACTGCATGTCACAAAGCACCTGGGAAGGGCACCCTTCTGCTCAGCCATACTGCATTAAAGGGACTGAACACACGTTGAACTTTGAGCACTTGCAGATGTGAAGACCAAGGAAGTCATACACATAGTCATAAAAAGCTCTAATGCCTGCTCATTTCCAGCACAGATACTGCAAATCACTTAGAGAAGAATTACACACACTCACACACACAAACACCTATTGGATGATACAAGAAGAGAAATTCAGACCAGACCAGAGCCAACTGTGTCTTTGCCATCATCTTTGTGGAGCTGGATGTGAAAGCTACATGAGAACTTCACAGCAGGGCCTTCAAAGCCCACTTCATGTATTTATGTTCACCCCGTGGCTAGTGTGCACACAATTCTCAGTCCCTCGGGGTTCTGTGGTCATTAATTTAAAAATCCTTTCCTGGTTTTGCGTATATGGACATGTAGTTTCTTTTACTCACTATAGTCAAGAATTTGATGTCCAGAGGAACACAATCACCCTTTGTTATTAGTTTCCTTTTTGGACCATGGGCTTCACCAGACCCATATGTACGAGTCAGCTCCAGCTGCCTGGGGTGCGTGTGATTGCAGCTGCCTGGGGTCTGAGCGAATGATGCGGGCATCAGTCATATTCACACGGTTACCCACACATGGGTGAAAGTGTCCAAATCCCTAGCTTCTATCACTGACTCCTTATAGATCTATGATTTGTGAATGTACCTACATGGTCCTTATACTAATTTATATTCCCATCCTAGTATCCTTCCAGGCAATGAGTTCAAAGCCAGTATTCCCCTTTCTCCAAAATAATACCTTCTGTGTTTCTTAGAATTCATCACCAGCAATTTGACAAAATGCTACCAGCTTCCTCCAATTAACTATCATAACTCTGAAACTTTGCCTTCTTTAACATAGAGGCTTTGCTGGTACTTTGTTTAAGTTTGGATTTTATCTGCTTTTTTCCCCTTTGCCATGTCCTGACAAGGAACCCCTGTGGTCCAAGCGTCCTGGTTCCCCTCAAGGAAACCACCTTGCCTCTCCCCGATTGGGACACGTGTGTCTAGCCACAAAGACACGCTGTCCATCATAATCTCCAGTGGCTGTTGCAGTTATTGGAGGAAGATCAACCAGCTCCTTCTCCCAGCACAGGGTCGGCAATTTTCTTAGAGAAAGGGATCTCATTAACAATCCCAAAATTTCCTTCTCTTTGTAAGAAAAGTGCCACAATCAGCCCCAACATCCAAACTATGTTTTATTATTAAAATACTTGCATAGGACATAAACACCAGAGTCTAGTGTTCAAAGCATTTTGCATGTCTTAGGAAAATTCATTTACGTAATCCCCACAAAAACTTTATAGAAAGGGGTTAATGCCCTTTTAAGATGAGGAGCCTCAAGAGGAGAAGGTGAAGCTATGACCCCCCGGTGACACCAGGGACAACCCCAGAGCACACCTGGCTGCAGCCTCTACCCCTTGCATGGAACGTGTCATTTTTGCAGAAAGGGGAACAATGGCATTGAACTCATTGCTGGGAAGGAGAACAGGTTGAAGCATAAGGTCAACAGTAAGTACGTAATGAGCAAAAATGGCAACTTCATGCGTATTTTCTAACCTTTAGTTTCCTACTTATATTAAGTAACTTAAAAAATAGTGAAAACTGAGTATAAATACAAAAAGGAAGCTGGTGGCAAATTCAGAATATAACTGACCATTAAAATAGAAATGCCTTCTTTCACCAGAAAAATGACTTTTCTCAGTCACGTCTCAATCATCCAAATCGTGTCTAGTCACACATCCTTCTCCTCCTCTACCAGCTTTAGTTTTTTAACTGTTAGCTGTAGTTGTTTGCACAGAAGCAGTGGATACATTACATGAAATAAAGAAAAGAAAAAAAAAACAAACT
The DNA here is from genome assembly GCA_026826555.1 of Tolypeutes matacus. Taxonomy (NCBI): domain Eukaryota; kingdom Metazoa; phylum Chordata; class Mammalia; order Cingulata; family Chlamyphoridae; genus Tolypeutes; species Tolypeutes matacus. Next base: position 733,115 of record JAKSZT010020074.1, on the reverse strand, counting down.
ACATGTATTACTCTGAAGAATATTCTTTCATAAGGAAATGTGGAAGTGAACTAGTGTCTAATGCTTTTCTTAGCAACAATGAATATCAGGAGTCATTTTAAGCTTTCGTTTATATCATGACATCAAACCGCTTCCCTGATTCTTTGGCTAGCTGCCTGATTTTGAAGGCTTCCACAGGCTGGTAGGGATTTGGCAGTTTATTGACTTGGTTATGCCAAAGTTATTATGGAAGGCTTTCATTTTCTTCGTCTACCTTTTCTATTTTAAAAATTATCTGATGACCTGTATGATTTCTAAAAACAGAAAAGATTCAAAATTTAAAGAAAGCTTAGTCAAGGGAGGGAAATATAAATTGTTTTACTAATTGTAGAGACATAGACCAAGGAAGAGGTCCCCAAGGCATAGCTGTTTGTTCCTAAAGTTTAAATCTCCTACTGAGGAGTAAGTTTCATGAAAATTATTTCAAATGTAATTATAACTATATACAGGCTTATGTTATGAATATATCATTGACATCAAAAGCATTATTTTTCAGATGGAGTTGCTTGGATACAAGAAGAACCTTATAGAAGACAAATGAACACTGGTGGAATTAGTAATACTTTCAAAACAATAGAGAAATGACACTAACAGTGAAAGAGATAATTGAAATCTCTCTTTGATGGGAATAGCAGCTAAAAGGAAGATTATAAATATCTGCTGGCAGCTTAAAAAATGCTAATGATTACTGAAATTGAGAAATGTCAACTGTCAACAGTGTGGAATGAACAAAAACTACCTTCTTAATGAGATTTTATAAGGTGAGCAATTGTTTTATACATTTTCTAACCTTTACTTTTCTATTTATGTTCAGTGTATTTTTAAAGTGCCAAACAGTGTTTAAATATAAAAAGGAAGATTATGGCTATTTCAGAAGATGATATAATTGATTATTACAATGGAAATGCCTACTCTAACCAGAAAAATGAACAAAGGGGTAATATCTTGCAATCTCTAAGGAAGTAATATCTTTCAATCTCTAAGCAAGTCTTTTCAAAGAAAAAGTAAAATATTTCCTTGCCAACCTGTTGGTGTTCGATGTTGAAGCATAGAGAAGAGGAAAATATAGGGATACTATGTTCATAGACAGCTCTGAGATGCCCAGCGCAGGGGCACAGTGTTCTCTCAGGATGCATAATTGCTTTGAATGCACTTCTCTTCTCTGTGTCATCAAAGAAGGATTTGGGGCACTGCCAGGATGTACCACCATTTGGTCCTGTAGACTTCAACATGCCTGGAACCACGTGCCCTTTGGTTGTTGATCTTTGAAGAACTTTCTGGTCTCTGCCAAGTTGCCCCATGGGACTCAGAAGATTCTGACCCACAGGTCACATTCCAGCTGCTGGTTGTTTTTCATCTCAATCTAGTTGATTGGGAAGGCCAGCGATTTTGCCTGTCAGCTGACACTGTGTCATGGAAACTGATCAAAAAGGTTGGTCTAGAAATTGAAAAGATAAGATTGTGATTTAATGGGCCTTGTTGCTCCAGCTGTGCTGATTTGGCTCTTCTTTCCCCTACTTACCTCATAAACAGATTCCTTGGATTTTAAATGAAGAATCTGTGGCATTAAATAGACTTTCTTCTTTGAAGCACAGTTATTTAGCATGTAGCCAGGATCTGAATTTCCAACTGGATCCATCATCATCACTATAGCACTGGCTTTGTGCCAGGTAGTAGTAGCCAGCGTGCTTCATAGCTGAGCCCATTCAATTGTGGAGGCCACCCCATGCATTTAGTACTTTTTTGTTTTTTCCCACTTAATGATGAGGAAACAGAGACACGAAAAGGCCAAATGACATTTGCAAGGGCCTACATCTGGGAAGAGGCACAGACGACATCGACCCAGACAAGTTGTAGGATGGTGCTGAGTCACTCCACTAGACTGCCCTCAACAGGAAATGCAAATATGAAAAGCATTTTTTGAATCAGTAAGGTGGAAATAAAATAAAAGTATTTCCTTAGCTGGCTTGCTCATTATTAATGGCCAAAATAATTATCAAGCAGTTTGGGTTGAAACAACTCAATCAGTTCTTAAAAATAGTTGTTGTTTATTTTTTTCCAAAAGGTAACATTGGATTCCTAATATCTCAATGGACAAATAATGATTTAAAAAAGTAATATATTTTCGTCTTTTCTGCTTACACCTCACTTTTGGATTACAGAAATCCATAACTAATAATAAGTGTTGAAACAGCCCAGTTGTCACAGCAGACCAAGATGGTTAACAAAGGCTGCGTACTTTGTGATTCAAAACAACAAAAATAACACAATCATTGTTCATTCAAAATAAATACCCTTTACCTATGATAGCACTGTACATTTCAAATGATATCTAATCAGAGAGATGCTACTGAAATTATTTTAAAAAGAATTATTATAAACAAAATACCTCTAAGGTCAGTGTTTTGAATTTCAACTTTTCAAGTAGAAGTGATAGAACTTAATGGGGACTAATAAATATTAACATAAAATGCCAAGTCTGAGCTCTGATACTTAAGAAGTCTCTTCTTCTGGGAAGTCTTTTCCAGTTAGTTCAGGGTCCTTGCTGGCTGCGAGGCTGTGCTGGCCTGAGGGGAGGGATGGGAGAGCCCTTCCTTCATGCTCACCACCAGGAGGCCAGGAAAAGAGTACTCAGCGCGGAGGAAATCCATGGGGTGCTTGGAGGCCACCAATGAGGCTCATAAGGGAGAAGTGGAATAATTCAGAAAGGAGGAGGAGGGGGAGGGAGGGGTAGAGGGCGGACAGAAACCGGTGGGGCTGCGGCGGAGGGTTCTAGGGGCATCAAGGAATGGACGCTGACCAGGGCCAGAGCAAGGCGAGCCAGAGAGGTTTCACTCTTTTTTTTTTTTTGCCAACAATTAGCTTTAAAATACTTTAAAATAAAAACATCAGGGGGTAAGGGCTATCCTTGTAAATCATTTTAAAATAATAACTGAGCTTCATGCCCTGGTAGTGCAGAGGTAGATTTCAGCTACCTGAAGTGAGTCCAAACGCCTTTTCTAGAGTGTAAGTAAAAATGTCCATCTTCCTCATGAACAAAACTCTTCTTCCTAACTGAGCGGAAGGGCTCGGAGGCATTTATTGTGTACTGTCCCCAGCTTGAAGCATCACCACCCCAAACTACAGACATGAGCAAACTGACAGGGGCTGGGGACAGCTAGACTGTGGCTTGTCACCTATAACCCATTTTTGCCAAAGGGGAGGAAAAGCTAGTAGATTTTTAGTAGCCTCTTGTGAAGCTGAAGAACTTATCAAAAAAACAAAAAGGCAACTGAAACCATCACCTTGAAATTTAGATGATAGCACATCTAAATATAGCGCCGCGATTTGGGCATCATATAATCGGGAAATAAAGCAACTTTGGTGACTGTTTGGAGGCATGATACGCATCCCTTTTAAAAAGAAAGATCAGAGAGCTAAAAATACCCTGATCTGGTGAGAATTGGATTGCTGCTCGCTGCTTTCCTGTACAGAGACGTAAAAATGCCAAGGCCAAGAGGAGTTGCTCCTCTTTGGGGAGGGAGTACATAGGTTTCAAGCAATCAGTTGAGAAAAGGAACATTAAGCCTATGAAGGAAACTTCCCCCCAATGAAAACTTAGACAACAGAATCGCCTCCCAAGAGAAATGCTGGAAATCCTGTCCCCAGGAGCATTTAGAGCCCAGCTGGACACTACAGGACCTTCCACCCTCCCACACTTTATGCCCTTTTATGTCCAAAGTGTTTTCTTTGATGAAATGTGTTCGAATCATTTCTGCAGTGCAACATGTATGTATGTATGTAAAGTATACACGAGTATATCTTTACAGAGGGAGAGATGGAGTACACTGAGAGTTGAGGTTCTTTTGTACCTTTGTTTCGAAACTTGCAGGTCATAAATGAAAACACTGAAAACCGTTCATGGCTGTTAAAGACATCTGCTAAGATAACAAGCTCCCATTCTCTTTACGTTAACTCTCTTCAAGAACAGAAGCGGCCGGATTCACATTTGTTTTTAAGCCAATGCCAGTTGCCTCTGAGAATAAGCCCAAAGATGAATTTAAACTTCCAATAAAAGCGACAGAAAAAAGCACCAATGACAAATTTTAAAATGTACACATTCTCAGTGAGAACTTAAGTTTCCGTGACCTCACTAACTTTTCCTTGAGAAAAGAACAATCACTTGCAGAAAACCTGTGTCCCCTGGAATGACACATCTACTTCCCCCAAATATAGGTCACCTTATCAGTGCTGCCAAATATACCAACAGCCTCCAGAGGCTGACCACCATGTTTATCTAACGGAGCAGAAACAGACAGCCAGAGCAAGCACAGATGAAGACGGCGAGCTCCAAAAGCATCTCCCAAACCAGAACCAGTCTTTTCTTTTTTTTTTTTTTTTCTTTTTTCAATTAAGGGAAAGGGGGTTATTAAGCAAAAGAGATACAAGAGCACTGTATCGCTATCTGCCCTGGAACGATTCCTTTCTGCTGAAATGTAAAATAACTCTCTCCCGGGGAGCTGCACTTGTGTCTTCACATGGCAGCTTGGACAAGGAAGAAGGAGGGCCTTGGACTGAAGTTTATTTTGGTCACCCAATCAAATCTGTCACGAATGCGTGGAGAAAATTCCTGAGGGTCCCAGAGAGAGATTCTCAAATTTTTCTCTCTACACAATGAAACAATTCAGAGGTGAGGAGCTGGATGGGGTCAGGAGGAATTTATGTAACCATTTGTGAGAAAAATAATACAATCATATGAAATACTTCATGTTTAATTTTCAGAAATAATACATATTTGTTGTAAAATATTCAGAAAACATAGAAAAGTCAAAGGTAGAAAAAAAAACCACATATAATCGTGCTAGGTAGAGATAAACACTATAAAAGTTTTGGTGAATATTTTCCCAATCTAGATCCTGAAAATGGGTATTTTAAAACAAAAATGGAATCATTTTGTTCGTGTAATTTTGCAACTTGCTTTTTTTCCCACTAAATATTATATTTTATGCATATTTTAATGGCAATATAGTGTTTTTCTATAACTCCATTGAAATAGCTAGTCAGTACCCTATCCCACCACTATCCCTTCATTTTCTCATTTATTGATCCAAACTCCTGCTGTTGAAACCAAAGGTTTGCTATTATTAATAGTACTCTCCTTCTGTAGCTTTATATACACCCAGAAATATTTCCCCACACTAATTTAACCAAAGTGTGTCAAGAGCTGAGCAAAATTCCAAGACGTTGTGATGCAGAAATGCAAAATATCCTTCAGAAAATCTTTAATAATTTTCCTTTCCAGCAGCAAGTATGTTTACCAGCAAGTGGGTGGTTTTTAGCAGAGTACCTTTTTCTGGATTTGTTTACTTATTTGTGTTTTGCTTACTCAGACTTGTCAATCTTCCTCTATGGTTACTTTATTAGGTTTCATGTTAGAAAAGCCTTTATACTCCAAGATTATATAAATATTCACCTTTAATTTCTTCAAGTGGCTTCATACTTCTTTTTTAAAAAATATATCTTTATTGGTGTTACATTTAGAATTCCTGTTGATGACGAATATGAGGTAGAATAAATTGTTACACGATTTTCTCGACACATTTATTAAATAAGCCATTTTGTCCTCATTGACTTGACATGCTACCTCATAAGATTATTATATACACACTGGTCTTTATTTAATTAAATCTGTAGACATCTTATAGTCACATCTCTGGTGAGGTTCTCAGATCCAGGAGTAGCAATTACTCCACCTGTGTAGAAGTAGAAGCTGAACAGATTTTCAGCTTCTATGTTTATTTTTAAAAAAAAAAACAAATATTAATCTCCCCTGGAAACCTTAATCCCACCCATGAATGAGATGAGTGTAGAAATCAGTAAAATCATATCAGGAAGAGATTATGCAGCAGCCCTGCTAGAGTGGAGAGCCAAATTGCAAGAGGAAAATAGAACCCTACCCGAGGGGCCAGTACGTGTTCAGTCCCTCTCCATTTTCTCTGGCCGTCTGTTGCCTTCTTCCTAACGCCGGCTCTCAAGTGCACTGGCCTCCCAGCTGCAGCAGCACCACTGCAAACCCACCAAATCTGAAACTCTGGGTGTGGGGCCAAGCAATTTAGGGTTTAACAAGTCTTCTGGGTGATTCTGACACACACAGAAGTATGAGAACCACTCATTCCAAAGAACTTCACCCAGAAAGAATCTGAGTAGAACCTCAACAAAATATCATGACATCTGTGACATCATTACCTAACAGATCTTTGCTGAAATCTTAAAACGGACCTTTTCCCATTGGCCCATCCCTATCTCTTGTGTATTCATTCACATATTAAACACGGCTTATGTGTCCCCATCAGGGTTGCATGCTGAATGTGGACATCGAATAAGCAAAATCCCCCATCTTGAAAAAGTTTGCAATTTTTATATATTTTTGTTCTACCTTAGAAAAAAAAAAAAGACACCTAAAGAGGAAAGATAACTAGTCCATTAATCTTCTCATTTGTCCATCTTTAATCTACATGACTAGTTAAAATAAAGCCAATTAGTCCACTTTATAGAATATAAGCTTTTTGTTGTTGAAAGAGCAATTCTGTGATAACTTGCAAGCTGAGAACCTAGAGATAGAAAAAGTTTTTTTTCTTTAAGTGAATCGGAAATTAGAAGGCACCAGAAATTAGAAGGAACCAGACTAGTCATGCTAAAACAACCAGGAAGAAGCCCAAAGAGAAGTGGCTGTGGAAAGGGTATTTCACTGAAAAAGCAGAGGCTAATGAGCAGGTTTAGGGAGACAGTGATTAGAAGGAAGGATAACCAGGGTATAATTGAAAGGTTTATCTGGGAACGAATGAGAGATGGAAAACAGCAAGAGCGCAGGGGTCTTCGGGAGTGGATGTAAGCCATGACAGCAGGCAACAGGAGTATCGAGTATTTCAAATCAAAAATATGTAAAAATTTTTAAAAAGGAATAACCACAATTTTACAAAGTGGTAGGACTCATAGTGACTCACTGACTCAATTTGGTTTGTTCCCTTGTCAAACAGTCTGTCTCCCCCAAGTCTGTTGTTCTTTCCACAGGCAACAAAGCTGTCCCCTTGCCAGGAGCCTAAATCTCCACCTGCCCTTGGGCTCAGCTCTGGACACATGTCTTTCCCACACAAGACCCTTCCCCATCCCGACCTGCACTGCCTCACTGGCCTCTCATGCAAACAACTCGAACAATAACCACAAGAGATCCAGGGCTATCTCAACACTCTAGTAAAGATGTACGACTGATGTAGTAAGGAACTCAACTCAGCTTGCCCCAAAGGATGGGGTGGTGTGAAATGACAGAGACAGAGGACAGTCTTCAGAATGCTCTGCAAGAGACTTCCAGCAGGGTGTTCTCTGCTCTCTGGGCTAATCACTCTTCACAACCCACAGTCTACTCACACTCGCTTATCAGCTGATGTTCTTTCCCTCTTCACCCAGACATCTCCTACTCATTCTTCAGATAGAAGCTCAAGGGTCAGGTCTGCCGTGAAGCCCATCCTTATATGTTAGGACAGAGCAAATTCAATTGTTAGAGGTTCTCATGGCTTCTGTACCTCTCTTAATAAGATTCGTTGCAATTCCAACCTTCCAGATATGTATGTAATCCATTAAAGCCCATTTACTCCACTTGACACCCCTCTCCGAGAAGGAAGGGACTGTGTCCATCTGTGTGCACTTTTAAATCATCAGATCCTAGGACAGCATGCAGCCCATGGTAGGTGCTTAAAAATTGTTTGTTGAGTGGATAAATGAGTGTTCAAGTCCTTGAACAAGCCAAGCTCCCTCCCTTCTTGTGTCTTTTTTCTTGTTTTCTCTGTGTGGAATGCTCAGCTCTTGAAACCCTTGTCTTGCTCCCACAATTGCTTTAGCAGCATTTGTCAGATTATCACCAGGGGTCTCCATCCTATCATTTTAATAAAAGGTCACTTCTCTCCACCAATGTCTTAGCTCTAATAGTTACTTGTTGTTCCCTACCCCTTGCCCATCCATCCCCACCTACAATATAAGAAACCTCTGTGAGAACGAGAGCTTTGACTCTTTGATTCATTACTGTAGTTGCAGCATCTGGCACTGTGTTTGAATGAAAGATTGAGAGAAAGGAATTTTTGCCTCTCCTATGTCAGGAGAGCTGAAGGAGACCAGAGGGAATAACTGAAGGAGGCCCACCAGAGTTTACTAGGTGACCATGGGTAGCCAAAAGATAAATGCAATAACCACTTAGGTCATTCAGAGTTAGCACAAAAAGAACAAGAGCAACTGGGAGCAGACTTAGGAGACGAAGATGGTCGCAGCATGAGATGCCTCAGGGATAGACGTTCTAAGCAGAAGCCTCCCAAACTGTGTGAAACTGGACAGGATGAGTGGACAGGGCAGGGAAGGTCTTTCAAACATGAGCTAAGTACAACACTAATAGATATTATTTTCTATAATTAAATTGAAACATAACTCTGCCAGGAGCGCTTGCAAGATGCAGTGTTTGGTAGAAAAAGAGCATGCCTGGTCCACACAGTAGCCCAGACACTGCCCTCAGCAAAGCGAGCTCATCTTAAGAGTCATAATGGCTCAGCCTTCTGTGGGGATAATAGCCAGAATGCCAGTTATGGATGCTATGTGCATTGTGGCATTTGTTTTATTTGTCATTGCCCTCTGTTTTATGATGTTTTCACTTAAACTTATGAACTTAACAATGGGCATAATATCCTGAGAGCCTATCTGTTGTCTTACTGAGTGAGAAAGGAAGAAATAGCCAAAGATAGAATAGTTATCAGCAAGTATTAACAGCAAAGCGAAATTGACAGAGTCGTTAAAAGGTAGTCATGATGATATATTTGTCTGGCAAGAAAACTCTATAATCAGCCATGGTTTAGCTTATCTATTCCATTCCACATACTGATACCTGAAAGTATATCAGGTATACATGCTGATAAAAGAGAAGATGCAACTAGACAGAAAGACTAAAAAAATCTCCCCAAAGAAGTGACAAGTAGTAAAGATATTGGAAGATAGACAGACGTTGTCAAAAAATAAATTGTTGGGGGGTAAGGGGAAGATCCTGAAAGTGTGACAATGAAATTAAAAATAACCTATAGAAGTGATAGGAAAATGAGTTTAGAATGTAAAGTGGAGGCAGAAGAGCAAAGAAAAAGAGAGTTATTAGCACCACAGACCCAAGGCAAGAAAAGAGCCCTGCAACTTTTCAAGTGTCCACAGAAATATGTGAAGTCTTAAAATGCAATGGCTCCATGGGAAGCGGCTGTGGCTCAATCAGTAGGGCTCCCGTTTACCATATGGGAGGCCCCGGGTTCGGTTCCCGGGGCCTCCTGGTGAAGGCAAGCCCGCCCGCACGGCGTGGTTAGCTGACCCAGCCAGCACAAGCAGCAAGGGGGGGATAAATGAATAAATAAATAAAATCTTTAAAAAAAAAAAAAAAAAATGCAATGGCTCCAAAAATGAAAAGAAATAATCATATTATGTCTGCTAGTCAACTGTATCTTGTGCAAATAGAGATATTATATATCAATTTTATATTATCTCAGAAAAGGGAACATTTTAGCATGTCTGACATGATGTATGTGGTACATTTAAAATAAGAGAGTCAAGAGACATCTAAGGTCTTAAATTTGCCCCCAGGGAATGGTGATAAGGCTATGTAGGTGAAGGAGGGCTTGGTGGAGACAGGACAGCTTTGTAGGAGTTAGGAAGTTATGAGTTCTCTACCAATTACCTCTGGTACCCCCAGTCTATTTCCTGGAAGAAAACATCAGAAGACAAAATAACCAGCACTAAGAAATCAGACATAGTCTAACTATTTTATCTTTTGACATTATGGTTGTGAAATTGTAACCCAAATGCATATCTCTGCATCAGCACCCTGGTTTGTTTTTTTGTTTTGTTTTTTAATTTATTTTTATAAAGCACAGGGTTACGTCTCAATGATGTCAAATAAACTTATTAAATTAACAAACTCAGTGAAAGAAAACTGCTATCAGACAGGAAAAAGCATCATCATTCACTGGTTGCTTGGCATCATGAAAAGAGAACTTTTTACTTTTTCAAGCAATTGAATTACTACTTCCCATAGAAATGACCTAATAAAATACATTGGGTTGCTTACATCAACTCATATCCATTGCTCAATAAAATATGGCCATGTTTGACCACTAAAAAAGAGTGTTTCCAGGGAATGTGGATAAGCAGTTGTGCTATCATCTTCAGAAAAACTTATGCAGCACTTCAAATAGAATAAAAGTCCATTGATTAACACTTAATTAAAAAGATAAAGCAACCCAATGTGATTTCACACTTGAAAGAAGAATTGTGACAACTTAATTTAATGCCAAAATATTGGACCTTATTTTTAATAGAATGGTATGGGTATTTTAGGGAGGACATAACAAATAATAAAAATCAGGATGTTTATCATATTGACAGGTCATAATAAATTTTTACAACATTCTGTCAGCATGTGAAACTTGAGAATAAATTTGACTAGAATATAAAAAGCCCGAGTTTCAGTTCTTGGTAGAGTGAAAATGAGTTTTTAAGCTATGAAAATTAAAATAATATTTGAAATTTTCCATCATTCAAGTTTCTAGCTCCTATTAATTATACATCTTCTAAAGTGTGTTTAGGTATTTTAATTTTTATGCAGTAGGACTAAGTAAAGCCAATGTCCTAAGGACCCCACACCATATATGCAGATCCTGAGTTTTGTAGTTCGGACGTTTAATTATTAGACAAATAACCTATCTCCAGTCTGAAACGGAAACTACCATCAACTGGTGTAAATCTGTTACTGCGCATTGAGTCGACACAGTTTGAGTGCAAGTGTCATTGAGCCCCACCAACCTAGAAGAGATTAACTAGGAAGCTCTGGTTCCCAGATCAGAATTCCAGGGAAGAGGAAAGAGGGGCAAAGAACCTTCACTACAGATGTGGGCAGTACTGCCAGGAGATGATGATGGGCTGTCCTGCTTCATTGGATTTTTGAGCTTTGGATTTCTAAGCAATGGATTTTTCAAAGAGTAAATGTTACCTATGCACATGTCAAATAGCCCTGAAATGCAGTCCCGTTTCAGCAATATCGATGCTGACATTTATCTGTGCATGTATCTGCTTCTGGTAGTAGGGCACCGGCTAGCACATTGGGCTAAACATTCAAAGGCAAAGTTTTAGTCCAAGTTTGTCTGTTTCCTAGCTCAAGAACTTGAGTTTAACACTTAAGAGACAAAGTTTCTTCATCTGTAAAACGGGGATCTATTTGTACTTACATCTCACAGGAAGACAGGAGAAGCATAGCACAGTCATAAGTACTATGGGTGAAATCCCTGAGTTGAACTTTAACCAGATGGTTCTAATGTGATATATCACATTGGGCAAATCACTTCATCTCTTTGGACCCCTTTATGAGCTAACAAGAAGAGTAAATTATGTATCAGACATCAGATGTGTATTGCACTAATGACATGCTGGCAGCATTCTGCATGCTTCAAATAAACTAATCCATCGAATCCCCAAAATGCATGTGAAAGCTATATCTTCATTGGTTGGCAGATATCCAGACAAATAGCAAGCAGTCTGTTGAAAGAAATTTGGATAAATGCAACTGAAAAGTGATTTGAAAAGTAATTTTTGATATGATAATGTAAAAGAAGATATCTAAATTTCCTTAATTTACAAGAAAAGGAAAGAGGAACAAAAAGAATAAAACCAGTATAAGTAGAATAAATGGGAATGGATGCATGCTTTGATTTTTTAAAAGTGAGTTTAGAGAATAAAAGTATGTGGAAAAATAGAAAAATAGGCTACCAACAAATATGTAGAACAGTCTGCTATACAAATTTATCAAACGACCTAAAAAAATTAAACAAAGCTTTATATATTCTTGCATAAGCCTTCCAGTTAGAAGTTCCATGCTGACTTTTTTATGTAGTGGTGTCTGATTGCTGATTTGTTAAGGACAGTCTGGGAGTCATTCAAAGAGCAAACCACGGACTAATCACCTAGAAAAAAACCATGATCCATTTTCAGGATTTAATATCAAGAGTGGCAAGAAGGAATAATTAAACTGGAGTAAACACACACACATAAATGCACAGAGATCATTTTAAAGCATTTAATCGTAGTGAAGAGTAAATTATTTAACTCTAACCAGAGCTGAGATTTTGGTAGGTACCACTTACTAGAGTAAATCTGCTGAAGTTGGCATTTCCTGGCTAGTGGCTGTTTATTTAACATCATTCCAAATGCCTTGCCTGAAAGGACTTCACTGGCACTGCCAAATTTTCGCTAGATTAAAAATGTGCATTGCTGATAATATTTTTATAAACACTGCACAGTGCAGTATTCTTTAGATGTCGACTGGCTGCTCTTCCGCAGCCATTCCTTCTGCTAGGTCTTGTCACTCGGCAGAATCTGTCCGGTCTGGGTATTTCAGGTGCAACGTTCTAGGAAATTGACAGCAAAGTTCTCTTCTGGGTTCAGCGGTGAAGTGGGCACCTCTCTTTAACAGGTAAAGCCAGAAGGCAATTCCTCCGTGTGAGTATTGGAGTGCCTAAGTATTTGTTAGGGATGTGTTCGGAAACAAAGTTCTCTGATTCCAGCAAAGGCAGTGCGTGAGGTGGTGTCAGGTGGGTCTTAAAAAAAAGACTAAGTATAGCTTCCCTCCACCCCAATGTCCAGGCGGAAGCTGCTTCTCATGACTATGCTCAGGCTTTCCATTATCGTCTGAGATTTATCCTGGGATACAAAAACCCCAGGAGTTTTATTAAAGCAAAGCTTGCTCACCGCAGGGCTCCTGAGTGGCAGAGAGGCATCTAAACTGAAAACTTAAGGAGTCAGCAAAAGTTAACGGCCGGAGCAAAGGGAAGTTGAACTGTTTAAAAAGCAAAGCCTTGCCAAAGCCGAAGAGAGGAATGGAGAAGACATGATGAAGGAACCGGACGACATTCCCAGAGGGTTAAAAGCAACCGAATGTCAAATAAAGAAGCCAAACACGTGAAGCAAAAAAGAAGAAAACCTGGAGGAAAAGTATCAAAACAGGTGTATAAGACTTCCCGGTCTCTGGGCCTCTTTCTTTGATTACCTAAAATTCCCTTCACATTTGAGTTCCAGAGGCCTTAGCTAACCTGCCTGGATCATAAATTTTCCTTAGAGACTGGGTGGGGGTAGGGGATTTGAATTATTTCTTTTTTATTTTTATACTTTAAAAACTTTAAAAATTTTTTTATATTTAAAAATAAATACAACAAGTGATGTAGAGAGCAAACATACAGATTTTTTAAACCAAAATGAATGTTAGATTGCCTTTAAGCTTTGGCCTGCCTCCATCCCTCTATTGTTAGGGGCAGTTTGAGAAGCGCAGGAGAGCTAATTAAATTCCAGTACCGAAAAGGGAATGAGGTTTTAGAGGAAGTTCAAGAAGGGCTTCTTAATTCTTCCCAGGTACTTCAACTTCCTCTAGTAGCTGCCACCAGCTTTTGATTGGGATCTCGTTAGGACAGAACAAACACGGCTTTTGATTTTCAGCAGCAAGAACTGCGAAACACAGGCATGCCTCAATTCGTTTGCAAGATTGTACATATATAGAGAGAGGTTATAAATATGTATGTATGTTTTATATATATTTAGAAATATGCATTTAGAAAACAAATAAATTAACTCCACTTTAAGTGCTAAAAATCAATTCAGAGTATCAGTATTTTAAGTGGTAATTCTTTTAATTTGGTTAATATTCATAACAAGCTGCCTCCATTGAGCCTAAGAAGATCAACGATGGACTGTCAATAGCCAGCCATGACCTAAATCCAGTCCCACCACCACCGTTAGCTTCCAAGGGTCATTGTTCAGTTACATCAAGGATAGGGACCCAGGCATGTTTATCTGACAGGAAGGAACCTAGCTGAGGCTAAATGCCAAGTGTGGAAAGGGAAGGTGAGAGGAGTGGAGTTCCTATGAGGTTCTGGAGAGAAAATTCCACTTGAGGAATGAACAGGTCTAGACCTTTGAGTTAGATTGTAATGGGGACTGAGGGTGGTAGAGGTACAAATAGCAGCTTATATGTGAACCCCACCACCCCTGCATCATGTCCGGCCTTGAGAGAAACAAGGCAGGGTTGGGTAAAGCTTTAAAAAGACTAAAACCTCTGAAATGACCTCCCAACTCACTCTGAATTCTCTTAGCCATAAAAAAAATCTTTCACATTTAATGTTTCCCCTTTTTGGTCAAGGTATTTTTCCAAATGCATCATTGGTTGGTGCTTGGTATTATTGACTAAGTGCCAGGGAGGCTCGTCCTCAGGAGTCACGTCTTATGCTGGGGAGAAGGTAGTGTGTTTATATGCTGAGTTTGGCTTAGAGAGAGGAGTTTAGAGCTCCCAAGGGCTCTAGAGACATGCAGACACTATGGGCAAGACACACAGCCTCATGAAATCAGCACCCCATCAAGGGCCTTACCTTGGAATATATGATAACCTATTTCCCCAGTGTAATAGAGTTAGACTTACTTATAATTTCCCTACACATGATTCTTCTACTCCTTTTATCTGAACCTATAATTATCATTACACCCATTAAATATATGTCCCAGGACTTAAATCTTCAGTGTGTTCATATGCCAGGCGAGCCCTGAATCCCAGTAGAGTTGTGGCCAACAACTACTCTCCAGTTCATCAGACTTGCCCAGAACAACTAACAAAAGGATGATGATGGACAACCCCCATCTCAAAAAAACAGTATCTACAACTGCAAGCAAAACAGTTCCTTCCATCTGTCCCATGGGAAGCAGAGTGGGCACCACCATCCCCAAATCTTCAAGATTAAGAAATGTACAACCGTAAGAGAGGAATGCAAACGTGGCCCAAAGTTTGATTATTGTAGGAATGGAAGAACTTGTAACGTTGATGTAAAGATAGTGGCCACCAGAGGTTCTGAGGGGTGGAAGGGGGGAAGAATAGGTGGGACACAGGGCACTTTTAGGACATTGGAATTGTCCTGCATGACATTGCAATGACAGATACAGGCTATTATACACTTTGTCAAAACCTATAAAATGGTACCGTGCAAAGTGTAAACCATAATATAAACTATAAACCTTGCTTAGTAGCAGTGCTTCACTATGTGTTCATCAATTGTAACAAATGTACCACACTAATGAAAGAGGTTATTAATAGGGGAAAATGGAAGATGAGGTGGTGGGGTATAGGGGAATCCCATGTATTTCAGATGTAATTTTTCTGTAATCTAAATCTTCTTTAAGAATAAAGTTTATTATATGAAAAAATTACTACAACATCTTGGGGCCCAAGCCACACCTCAGTGGTACCCTCTGAAAGAGTCTAAGCCGGAAAAGACAGTGCCATCTCCCCATTCGTTTGCAGAGAGTAATGGTGTGAATGGAGGGGCTAGAATTCAGGCTTAAGTAGCCTGCAAGGGACCCAGCAGTCCTAGGCAAGGGCACAGCATCAGCCCTGGAGCTTCTTACAAGTAGGCGAGATGATTCAGAGAAGGAAGGAAATCCTACTACGGGCAGGTGGAGCCTGAGTCCCTGTAACTTCATAGGTGCAGAATCCCCAGGGAGTAAAAGCGGGGTCTGCATAACCATTCACCGTGGTTGCCGCAAGCTGGGAAAGTCTGGGAGTCTTCAGGAGAGCAAGGAACACAGTGAGACACTGTGGACTCTAAAGGACCCAGAAGCAGCAGGAAAACATGACAAGGAAGAGGGCACAGTCAAAATGATGGTGCTATCTTGAATCAGGGGTCTCTGGTGGAAGATGAGGAAAAGCATTTGTAAACCAAATAATATTAAAAGTAAATACGAATGCGTGTGGATTCCAGTGTCATCTGGTTTTGTGACTGGCATGATCCGTCTCAAACCTGATCTAAGCTTCCATCAGAGACCCATGTCTCCTCCATCTTCTCATGGCCTCCCATGCTTCTGGGATTCTCAGCATCACGCCATCTTTGACTAGCCCCACTCCCTTGGCACTCGTGTCCAATATCCGAGTCCTCTTGGTCCTACCCCAGCAATGTCTTCTCGGTCCCCTGCTTCCTTTCTTATTGCCCACTGCGTGAGCAGGCCACCAAGACCTATCAAATAGCTTTAGAGCAGCAGCTGCTTTCCTCAACTCCCACGAACCGGACTGAGCTCTCCAGCAGAGAGCAATTGCTCTCTCCTCTGAGCTTCAAAAGCACAGCAATTTAACTATCCCTCTTTTTGGCCATTATTGCTTTATATTTATGTTCAGTTTGTGGATGACTCAGCTCCCTAATAGATTGGAAGCTGTGGGAAGCATCTGTACTGATTTATTTCTGTTCTTTTTAACAAGTTTACACGTGCCAGTTAAAGAATAAATATTTGTTTGAATTATGGGTTGATGAAGAAATGAAAGAAATGTATTCTTATCATGTGCAAGACTACTAGATAATGTGCTAAAAAATCATGTGTCCATTTTTAGTATTGTATTTCTAATATTTACATTGATATTGATAAGCACTTTTATAAGCAAACATTTTTTAATAATTCCCCTACTTATAGATGTCTAAGAGGGTCTCTCTCTACATATACCCACACACATATATTTTTCTATGCTGTTCTAACAAGGCAGGATTTAATAGTGGTAGATTTTATCAAAGGACCTGAGTTTTAGTTCAGCTCAGCCAATTTCTGGTCATATAACCTTGCTAGGTTATTTTACCTCTCCACGTCTCTAGTTTTCTTAGGTAAGTGGTTACATTTGTAGAATTGTTATGAAGCCAAAATGAAATGTATATGTGAGTGAGAAAACATGGTTTGTTCAAAACAGATCCCAATACTTTGTGTATCCAAAGCACTAAATGTCTGTAAAGGCAATTGATTGTATTTTCCCCTTTTCCTCCTGACTCCCTTTTATTGCTGTTTTCTCTTCTCTCTCTCACCCTTGTCTGTACTACTTCTTCAAACTGCTGCTTAATGTACTGGAAAAGATGGCGACAAGGAGTCTAAACGCTCGTACTGTATAGTTTAATAGTCAACTGACGGGCAACATACTTAGTGTTTACAAATCTTAGCTTCCTTATCTATATCATGAAAAAAATGATGTGAAAATGCCTGAAAACTATAAATCTTTACTAATCCATAAGATTTTATTAGACTTAAGAAAAATAACATGAGGTCACTATGGCTTTCCTGGTTGTTCCACACCTTCTCTTGGGATCATGCACTTGACCTTCTCAAACTGGATTTTAAAGGAACAGATTTTATTCTTTCAGAGAAATCTGAAACTGAAGTATGGTTTTAAGTATGCAGATACCGGCGTGAAGCAATTCAATTATTGGAGAACAGAATGGCCAGGCTAATGTAAGACGGCTGGTAGTTCAAAGTAATCCTCATCTGCTTTGTAATTGTGGGCTCACTCTATCCAGATACAGACACATATTGTGGGAAGAAACAGAAATTCAGACTCATGATAATAAATGTACTTTGAGGCAGTCTGACTGGGAAAATGGGTCCACATGACCCATTTCACTCCTCAGCTCAGAACCTCCCCTCGTCCTCATGGATTCTCCAGACAGGTGGGCTTGCTTGGCATAGGGTTGTACTGCCCCAGCCTGCCTGAGCTCCTGCTCCCAATTTCTACAAATGCTTTCCTGCTCATTACTGATGCTATGGAAGAAAAAAATCAAGTGAAAATTGGAAAAGAGCTCCCAAAGTACTTTATTACTTCATGTATTTAATTTCATCAATAAAATCTGAAAGTAGGAACTGTCAGTGATACAAATATTCAAGAATTGGCTAGTACTTTGCTTAACTATTTGTCATAAAATTTTTGCATGTTCTGGCAAAGATTGTCAAGTCAACCTAGCTGAAAGAAAACCAATTTCCACAAACTGCTTTTTGCTACGTTCTTCCAAAAGTCTGTCGTTACCACCTGCACACATTAGCTAATTATCTCCTATCTGTTGTTTAAATAAATATATCTTGTTTACACTTGTCTGTCCTGCTAGGTAAGAGGTCTTTAAAAATAATTGGTCATGGAAAACAGGAATATGAAAAAAATAAAACCTTGTGGAAAGTAAATATAAAGGCAGCCTAGTCCTTAAAGCACTGTGATGGAAAAGACAGGAGGAAAGAGGAAGAAAAGAAAGAGAGATGGCTCACATATTACACATTAAACATATGCAGCCATTTTTTAGGAAGTGGAATCAGGCTTGCAGAGAAGAAATAAAAGACTATTTTATGACAAGTTGTGGCTGGTTAAGAGCTCTTTGAGGAGAAGAACACATGGTACATTTGGAGGAAAGTCTGAGACCTGCATTAGAATGTGATATGAGCAAGAAATAAAGTTTTATTGCATGCAGGCACTGATATATTTTGTTTATTTTTTAATACAGCTAGACAAATACAATCATCAACTGCTAACTCAAAAAGTGAAAGTCATAAGTGCTATGAAGTTTACAGAAATGGAGATCTGTGACCATTTAAATATTATGAGCACAAATATTCTGTAGGGCCCTATTTTTTCACACTGTATATTTTCAGTGGAGTTGAAGCAGTCAAGAGAAACTTCATGGAAGAGGAAAACACTGAGCTGGACTTTGGATGTGAACCTGTTGTAAACAAATGGGAAAACAGGATTTGATCTAAATACATTGTTTTGCTTTAAAAAAGAAAACTGTGACAAAACATCATATTTTAATTAGAAAAAGGAAATCTTCCAAACCTGAGAACTACACTAATTCCTTTCAGTTAGCAAGGATATAGTGTTAAAGAAGAAGTTTGGTTAGATTGTTTTAGTGGACACAAAATTGACGTCTGGGTTTTGGCACACACCCATCAGGCACTCCTCAAGAAAAAGTATTCCAAATTCTAACCATAGTATTTCAAGTTCTGAACAATCATGGATGACTAAGACCACAAAAAAGGAACCATTGCGGGCAGTTCTCTGAAAATATCAACTCTAGGTGGGACTCAAGTAATCATGGCCGACTTTGATAATCCTGTGGGTGTGAAGGTTTTAAATGGCTGTTCTAGCCCAGAAATGCTAGTTGAAATCATTAGGGTGATTTCTTTGGATCTTGGTCCACATTCATAAGCTGATCTTTTGGACTCTCTCCCTTTTTCCTGCCCCCAGCCCCAGATCCTTTACCCCCTTTAACATTTTGCATGTCTATCTTGCTACCTCTATTTTTAAAGACTTTTTATAAAGTGAAACATATCGATGCACTCCCACCCAGATTAATCAATGCGATTCCCAAGAAGCCTTCATGTCCTTGGTTGTAGAAGCAGCCACTTTTCTGATGTTTACCAAGAGTTTAGGTCTACTTTTGGTCTTTAATAAATGGAACTGTGCAGTTTGCATTCTTCTGTGTCTGACTTCTTTTGCACAATATTATGTATCTGAGATAAATTCATGTACATTGTGCCATTGTTTGGCTATACCAAAAATTTCACATCCATTCAGCTGTTGAGTGAATATCAGTGCTTACTCAAGTTTTCAGCTCTTAGAAATAATATAGCCATGCACATGGCTGTACATATATTTTGGTGAAAACATATACACATTTCTGTTAGAAATATATCAAGAAGTGAACATGCTATGTCAGGGGTATGAGTATAGTCAGTGTTGGTAGAAAATGCTAAAGACTAGTTGTACCAATTTAGATGCCACTCCATTACCTAGGATTAGCAAACACTCCCATTGCTCTACATCTGCTTATATTTGGTAATGACAGGGCTTTTGTTTGTTTGCTTAAATCTTAGCTATTCCAGTGGGTTTCTCAGAATGGTTATTATTTGCATTTCTTTCATAACTAATGTTGAATAGCTTTTTATATGCTGTTTAGTCAATTGTACTCCCTCTTAGGTAAAGCTCTTGCTGAAATTTTGCTGGTTTTTAATTGAGTTGTATGCCATTTTCTTGGATTTCTTGGAGTTCTCAATGTGTTCTATACACAAGTCCTTTGTTGTTTATATGTATTGCGAATACATTCTCCCATTTTGAAGTTCACCTTTTTACTTTCTTTAGGGTGTTTTTTTAAAATGAAATTCTACTTATCAGTATTTCTTTCTGATACTTTTGAGATTTTGTTTTGCTCTGTTGAAGAAATTTTGCCAGTCCCCAATTAATTGAGACTTTCTTTTACATTTTCTTCTAGAAGTTCTATTGATTCATGGTAAACGAACAGACTTAAACCTGTATAGAATTTATTTTGGAGTAGCAGGAGTGAGAGTCATTTTTATTTTTCCCCATGAGGATATACAGTTCATCCTGCACCTCTTACTTAAAAGATAGTCCTTTTCTCATTGTATTGCAGTGGCAGAGTTGTGATAAATCAGACAGCCATATATGTGTGGGTTCTTTCTAGGATCAATACCACACTCTATTAGATAATTTAACTTCAAAAAGCCCAATATCTGGTTTTGTTACCTCTTTGTCTTTGGTCTTATTCTTGTTTAAAATTAGGCTACTCTGGTTTCTGTGCATTTTAATGTAAACTTTAGAATATATTTGTTGATGTCTACAAAATTAGTTGGCAATTTTTTTATTGGAATTGCAATGATTCTATAAATCAATTTGGAGAGAACTGTCATCCTTACCATAGTGAGATATATACAATATTAGATATAAAATACCCTTCCATATATTTAGATTCCTTATTTGTATAGTTTTCAAAAAGTATGAAGTTTCCCTCCTTCAATAAGATTTCTTCCTAAGTATATGGTAAATTTGAAGATATTGTGAGCAATAAGTTTTAAAATATCATTTTCAAATGCTTTGTTGCTAGTTTATAAAATCACCATTTTTACCTAAGTTCCATACTTATCTAATTAATCTGTTACTTACAAGTAATATAACATATGAGTATTACTTATATAACATGAAGTGTACCAGTTTTAAGTATACATTTTTTGATAATTTTGACAAATGTCTTTATCCATGTAAACATCACCACTGTCAAGATTTTCATTTGCCCCCAAAAGTCCATCAAACTCCTCTGTAATCAATCCCCTCATTCTCTGTCCCAGGCATCCATTGCTCAGCTTTCTGTCACTACAAAACTATTTTTTGTCTACTTTAGAATTCCATACAAATGGAATCATATATAATGAACTCTTTGTGCCTGACTCCTTTCTCTCAGAAAAAAAAAAAAATGGTTTTGCTTCTGAGTAGTGTTCCATTGTAAGGATACACCAAAACTGGTGTATTCATTAAAATCTGAATAGATATTTAGGCCATTTCCGTGTATGATCAGTATGAATAAAGCTCTTGTGGACTTCCAGTTTCAGCTTTGATGTGTGAAGAGCTTGGAAATTGTCACTCTCATCATTACAACAAGAAAAACCTAGAAAATTGAATCCAGAACTTTTCTTGGACCATCCAAAAACTGATGTTGCCTGGCACACAGCTGTCCCAAATCTGGAGCCAGAGAGACACTGCTGCGATATGCTGACTTGGCAGGCTCACCTAGTGTGGGCAGCATCACGAGCAAGAAACTCCTAGGGGCTACAGTCTTAGTGGACCCCCACACCTCAGTGGGCTTTACCTCCAGAAGTCCCACCAGTTCTCACAGTGAAGAAAGGAGAATAGTTCTGGCAGGGGAGGGAAGAGTAATTATTCTGAGGTAGCCTAGATACTCCTCCATAAACAAAAGCTGAGTCTGCAGGGGAAAAGACTCAGAACTTTATCCTACTTGGGGAAAGGAAATTCCTCCTACTTCTCCTCCCTCCAGGCTTCCTATATCACTTTAGGGAGGAAAATCAGTCCAGGCTTCAAACAAATAGACTAGAAATGCTGCAGTAAGATAATAGCAGTAGATTATAACTGAAAGAACATCTGAGACACAGACTCTCTCTAAGGGGGAGTTTTAAGGAAGTCTACAGTCAACAGGAGACCAAAACAAGGATGCCAGATGAATTTGATACATTTGGCACCCACCACTACAATAAACATTAAACACGTGCCATCACCTAGCCAGATTTTCATATGTCCTCACACTAAAGGCCTATACACTTCAGTTTCTGTTATTTGATATAACATGTTTGGCTTTAAACAAAGAATTACAAAACATGTCAAAAAGCAAGAAAAACACCATGTGAAGAGACAAAGCAAGCAGCAGAAACAGACTCAGATATGAGGCATATTTTGAAATGATCAGACATGGAATTTAAAATAACTGATTATTATGCTACGGGCTCTAAGGGAGAAAATAGACAGCATGCCACAGCTGGGAAATGGAAGCAGAGTGATGTACACTCTAAGAAAGAATCAAAAGAAAATGCAAAAGTAAAACATCCTGTAACAGAAATTAAAAAAGGCCTTTTTATGGCTCATCATTAGATTTGGCATGGCTGAAGAAAGAATCAGCAAGCTTGAAGATTGTTCAAAAGAAACTTCCAAAACAGAAATGCAAACAGAAAAAAAGAATGAAAAACACAGAAAAGAATCCATGAATTGTGGCAAAATAACAAAGATATACATTTTGTTCATAATTGGCATACCTTGAAAGAGAAGAAAGAAAGGAACAAAATAAATACTTGAAGTAATAATGTCTGAGAACTTTCTAAAATTAATGACAGACAACAAACTCCCAGATTCAGGAAGCTCAGAGAACACTAACCAGGAAAAATAATAAGAAAAACAGCAACTAAAACTCAAATCTATTATATCATATTCAAAATGCATAAAATGAAAGACAAAGAGAAAGTGTTGAAGGAAACCTAAGGGGGGGGGGGGGAATAAAACACCTTACTTGTAGAGAAATGAGGATAAGAATTGATATAAAGACAGTGGCCACCAGAGTTTCTGAAGGGAGGGAGAGAGAAGAATAGGTGTAACATGGGGGCATTTTAGGGACATTGGAATAGTCCTGCATGACACTGCAATGATGGACACAAGCCATTATACATTTTGTCATAACCTATAAAATTATGCAGGGCAGAGTATAAACTATAATGTAAATTATAGTCCATGGTTAGTAGCAATGCTTCAATATGGGTTCATCAATTGTAACAAATGTACCACACTAATGAAAGAGGTTTTTAATGTGGGAAAGTATGGGAGGAGAAGGGGTGGGGCATAAGGGAATCCGCTATATTTTTAATGTAACATTTATGTAATCTAAAGCTTCTTTAAAAATAAAAATAAATTTTAAAAATTAAGCAAATAGCAGAAAAGTAATAAAAAATAATAATAAAATAAAGATAAAAACTAACCAAGGATGGGATTTTCTAAGAGCAGTCCCAACAAACTTACAATTTTTGCAACATTTATTGACTAGCTGGCTACAGACCAGTAGGGAGCCTATTAAAATTGGACAAATATGCTATGCTAACCAATGTGTATCTGCTCCTCATTTTTAAAGACTCTCCTATGCAATGAAGAACTTAAGGGTCAACCAATTATTGTAACTTTCTGCTTGGAAATCCCCTAATCACCTTTATAAATCACTGTAACCCACTTGCCATCTTGAAATCCTCATTCCAACTTCCCAGGTTTGAGATTTCCCTGCTCTTCCAGTTTTCCAATAAACCTGCAGCCTTGGGGGTGGGGGGGGGAGATGAAGTACAATGTTGTTGTTGTTGTTTTTTCGGAAACTATGCAAACAAAGAGAGTGCAGTGAAATATTTAAAGTATAGAAAGACAAAATCACCAACAAAGAATTACATGTCCAAAAAAAAATTGTCCTTCAAAAGTGAAGATAATTTTTTAAAAGGAAAAAGAAGTCAAGGTAAAGACTCAGACCACCAAAATCTGAGGGACTTTACTACCAGCAGGTGTGCCTTGTAAGAAATGTCAGGTAAAAGGAAAAATTTTCAGTCAGAAATTTGATCTACATAAAGAAAGGAAGAGCATCAGAGAACGAATAAATAAAAGGAAAAGAAAATATATTATTTGCTTTTCTTACTCTTTTTTCATTTTATTTTTTGAGGTACTGGGGGCCAGGGATTGAACCCAGGACTTGTATATGGGAAGCTGGAGCTCAACCACCGAGCCACACCTGCTTCCTTGAGGTTTTTTTTTCATCTGTTTTGCTTGTTGTTCATTTTGTTTTTTCAGGAGGCACCAGGAATCGAACCTGTAACCTCACATGTGGGAGGCAGGTGCTCAACTGCCTGAGCCACATCCGCTCCCTCTTATTCTTGATTGATACAAAAGGTAACAATTTAAATCAATAATAGAAATAATATATTGATGATTATAGAATATGAATAAGTGAAATAAAAGTAATGTCACAAAGGATGGAAGGAGAAATAGGGAATACTCTCTTATAAGGGACCTGTGCTAAACACGAAATGGCATAGTGTTATTTGAAAGTGGATTTATATTTGTTACAAATGTAAATTGAAAATTCTAGGGCAATCGCTAAATTTTTGGAAAAGAAGTATTATTGATATGCTTAGAGAGAAGATAAAATGGGATCGTTTTAAATGCTCAATTAAAATGAGAGAAGACAGTAAATGAATCCTCTGGTAAAAAAAAAAAAAAAAAAGAACACAATGACATACATGGTTGATGATAATCTGAATATATCAGTAATTACTCTAAAGTGAATGGTCTAAATGCACCAACTAAAAGACAGAGATTATCAGAGAGTATAAAAAACAAGACTCAACTATATATTGTCTCTAAGAAACCTACTTTAAATATAAAGACTCAGAGAGGTTAAAAGGAAAAGTATGGAGAAAGATATAGCATACTAACACTAATCAAAGGAATGCTTTGAGACAAAGCAGATTTCAGAACAAGGAAATTTTTTAGGAATAAAGAGGAGTATTACATAATGATAAAAGAATCAACAGCTCAAAAAGACATAATAATCCTCTATATGTATGCAGCTAACAATACAGAATCAAAACACATGAGGCAAAATCTGATAGACCCAAAAGGAGAAACAGAGAAGTCCACTATTACAGTTATAGATTTCAGCACCATCTGTCAGTAATTGATGGACCAAGGAGGCAGAAAATTGATCAGTGAGCCTGATCAATCAACTTGATATTATTGACATTTATAGAATACTCCATCCAACAGCCTTAGAATACACATTTTTCTCAAGTTAGCATGGAATATTCACCAAGATAGACCATATTCTGTCCATAAAACAAATGTTAACGAATTTAAAGGGTTATAAATATACAAAGTATATTGTCAGATCATAATAGAATTAAACCAGAAATCAATAACAGGAAAATAGCTGGAAAATCCCCACATACTTGGAAATTAATCAACACATTTCTAACTAACCCATAGGCCAAAGAAGAATTCTCAAGGCACATTTAAAAATATTTTTAACTCAACGAAATGTATATCCAACTTGTAAAAATTTGTGGGATGTAGCAAAATTAGTGTTTATCAGGAAATTTATACCATTAAATGCATGTATTAGAAAAGAAGATCTAAAATAAATCTAAGTATCTCTAGGAAACAAGAGAAAAGAGGGCAAATTAGGCCTAAAGAAGAATAAAAGAACTAATAAAAATTAAAGCAGAAATCAATGAAATTGAAATCAGGAAAACAAGAGAATGAATCAACAGAACCAAAGCTTGTTGATATCAATAAGATTAATAAATCTCTAGCCAGGCTGAAAAAAAGAGAGAAGACACAAATTACCAATATCAAAGATGATGAAATTACTGTGAGCATTTGCGTACCAGTTTTTGTGCAGACATATATTTTCATTTCTCCTGGGTAATTATGAAGGAATGAATTTACTGGACTCTATCATAATTGTTATTTTTGACTTTATAAGAAACTTTCACAAAATTTACTGTAGAGAGCTCCATATAGCTTCATATCTTTGACAACTCTTAGTATAGCCAGTCTTTCAAATTTTAGCCATTATAGTTGGTGAGTAATATTCATAATTTGATTTTAACCTTAATATCATAGGTAAATATAGGTTTTAAGTGCCTCTTCATATGCTTATTGGCAATTTGTATATCTCCTTTTATAAAACATATCTTCAAGTCTTTTGTTCATTTTTTAAATGAGCATTTCTTCTCTTGTATTGAATTGTAGGAGTTCTTCATAAGTAAGAGATTCAGGTCCTTTGATACATACATCCCAGTCTGTAGCTTGCCTTTTCATTTCCCTATAGTGTTCATCAAATAGAAATTTTCAGTTTTAATGAAAGCCAATCAATTGTTATGTTTAGGATTTGTGCTTTTTATTACCTAGGTAATATATATTACTTTCCCACAGGGTCACAAAGATAAGGCTCTATGTTTTCCTCTATAATGTGTATAGTTTCACTTTTATTTATGAGTCTATGATTTTTTCCAAGGTAATTTTTTTCCGGTGTAATATGATAAAGATTGTGGATATTCATTTGTCTCATCAGCATTTCAAGAAAACCATCCTTTCTCCATCAAATTACTCTGACATTTTGTCAAAAGTCAATTATCTAAGTACCACACACATACACACACATACACTCACACACATGAACAAACTCATAGAATTGTGTAACACACAGAGTGAATCCTAATATAAATAGTGCATTAAAGATAACAGCATAATTATAATAATATTGTCTCATGAATTTTCACAAAGTTACCACACTAATGTAAAATGCTAACAATAGACAAAACTGTATATTTGAGACAGGGGTTATCTGGGAAGTCTGTATGTTACATATGATGTTTCTGTAAACCTACAATGCTCTAATAAAAAATAAATTTAATTTAAAAATTAAAACAAAAATGTCAGTTGACCATATATGGGTTAATATATTTCTGGACTCTATATATCCTTCAGTCAACATTATGTTGTCTTATTTACTGTAGCTTTATATTATCTTCAAAATTGGTACTGTTAGTCTTCCAACTTTATTCTTCTTTTTCAAATTAATATACCCATTCTAGCTTTTTTGTATTTTCACATAAATGTTAATATCCATTTGTCAATTTTTACAAAAGTACCTAATCGGATTTGGATTGACATTAAGTTGTGGAGAGTAGAAATCTTTATTACTAAGTCTTTTGATGCATGAACATGGTATATTTCATAATTTATTTAGATATCTTTTAATTTTTCCATGTAGTGCTTTTAGTTTTCAGTGTTTAGGTTTTACATATATTTTGTTAAATTTACCCCAAAGCAGTTCATGTGTACAAGTTGCTATTGTAAGAGGTCTTTCTGTTTTAGATCTTATTTTCAAATGGCTCTTTAGTATATATAAACACAATTGGTTTTTGTGTATTTCCCTTGTTTCCAGAAACTTTTCTAAACTTACTTCTTACTTCTAGTAGGTTTTTTGAAGATTCCTTAAGATTTTATATATATGAAACCATGTTGAAGCAAAAAAAAAAAAAAGACAAATGTTTGTGTGTTTTTTCTTGTCCTGTTGCACTGTCCAGGAGTCTAGTGTATTGCTGAATCAAAGGAATGAGGATATTCATCTTCCTGTTTTCAGATATCACAGGAGAACATGCATTTTTTCAATATAAAATAAAATTTTAGCTGTAGGATTATAGCACTTCACTTATATTGTAATAACCTTGAGTAGTATACTTCAATTTCCCTTTTCCCATCCTTTATCCTGTTATCTTTATACCTTTTTACTTCTACATATTTTATAAACCTCGAAATACCTTCCTTTCAGTTTTGCTTCTAACAATCATCTTTTTGAAAAATTAAGCTGTGAAAAAAGTCTTTCATATTTACCCACATCTTACCATTTATGACTTTTGAAAAATATTATATTCCTTGGTTCGAAATCTCCACATGGTATTATTTTCATTCCCCTACTTGAACATTTTTTTTGTAGTGCAGGTTTTCTAGCAATGGCTTTTCTCAGTTTTTGTGTTCCTACAATTATCTTCAAGTCTCCTTAACGCTTACTCCCTCCATGTAATATTTGTCTTTCTCTGACTGCTTTCATGACGTTCTCATCATTCTTTTACTAATCAATTTGATTACTACTACACCTGTAGATTGTTTTAGACTTTCTATGTACATTATCATGTGAAAAAAATGACAGTTTTACTTCTTCCTTTACAGTCCTTATATACTTACCTCTTTTCTTTGGCTTATTGCACTTGGTAGTACCTCCAGTATTTTAATGTTCCCTGCTGTTTTGTTGTTGTTGTTGTTTTGTTTTTGCTGTATGTTGTAGAATAGAATGTTAATAGTTAGAATTCTTTTTTTAATTTGAAATCTCTTGGAGAAAGATTTGGTTCAGGAGCCCACCCTAGTCCGATCTCCATGATAAGAGAGACAGAAGAGAGTGCTAAAGACATGGTCATCTTTTCATGAGGAACAACTGAGGAAACTCTCTTCATTACCAGCTGGGAATAAAACTCATAGAATAGACTGCGGGCAGTGAGGGACCTCAGTTTATCTGTCAATTACAATATCTGCACTGTGGTGGAAAATTCATAGTGTAATCACCTAGTCCAATATCCTCATAAATTGCTGACATTTCCTCTCCAACATCTCTCATAAATCAACATGAAAGCATCACTTGAGCATCTCCAGGGATAAGAAGCCGCATTTTATTCTTGCACCATTTGGTTTTAGAAATGCCCTCATCAAATAACTCCAAAGTCTGCATGTGTCCCTGCTTATTCAAATATGTGTTTATTTCCTAGGCAGTCCTTCAACCCACAAGTATTATTAGAATTCAGTTTGGTAGAGTGAAAGAACCAAGGGGCAGGAGGGCAGAGGCTTACACAAAATAGAATTTCAGGTCGTTCTCAAATAAATATCTAGATTAGTGGTCCAGAGTTGGTATAGAGCTCCCCAGACTCAGGAATGCATGGTTCGAGCGAGCCTGACCCATTGGTCCAAATGGCAGCATCTACAATCTGGGCAGTTAGGTTGAATAAAGCGTGAGGGAGAAGAGGACCACCCTTCACACACTCCAGCATACAAGGAAGCTTCCCAGAGCCTGGCACAGGACACTTCTGCTTGGGTCCCATCAGCCAAAACTTAGTCACCTGGCCATACCTTAGTCACCTGGCCGTGCCGGATGGCAAAGGAGGCTGGGAGAATGAGTGAGCCCTGGGTTTGTCGTCCTTCCCGGCTGGCAATCACTGCTCCTTAACTGGTGACAGGATGGGACACTCACAAATTCTCGTTTCCTTCTACTCCTGCCTCTCTTGACTTACCTTTCCGTCCTGTCACTGCTGAATGCTCCTGGGGTCTCTTCCCCACAGTTTCTCTTCGCTGCCCTCTTTCCCTGGAGCCCTTGGTCTCCGCCAGTCTCGCTACCTGCCCCTCTCCTTGTCTGCCTTAGTATTTAATGCTCTAAGAAAGAAGATTTTGATTGTTTTACATAATTACCAGGCAGAGAGCATGCCGCACTGGGCAGAACTCCAAATATCTTCATACCCAAGATGCTGGACAGGCAGGAGGGGCACTTGCAGTGAGGCACTCAATCATCCTCAGAGCATATAAACTGCTCTTATATTCCACTTGTATTACAAAGGACACATAAAGCAGGACGTACAGTATGGGTTTTGTTTAATTTTCTAGACCATAGGTAATCTTCCTAAGAGTTTCAGCATAGCAAATTGAAAAGAAAAGGACACTAATTCCAGTCTGTTAAAAATCACTAGCCAGATGTTGTAAAAAGAACCGCTAATGAAAGGTCTCCCTGGAGATTTTTAAAGTTTCTTTATATTCGACCTAATGCTCTTAAAAAGAATATCACATTTCATTGACATACAAGGCATTCAGGTTAAATTAAAAGGTTTGGAAAAATACCCTTTTCTGCACTGAAGACTGAGGGACAGGTTTTGAAGTTTACCTACTTTCCTAGGAGGGCTTCGACTTCCCTCTGCCATAAACTGAGTAATTTTTCCCAATTTGACTTGATGCCATTCCATCTTTTTAATTAGACCTATAGTTCAATTTTCTGTTTGCTTGAACTTGAGTCAACACTCACACCCTGAGTCTGTTAGGGAATCCTGAAGCAAGTAAACTAGAAGGGAACTTAAAAGGCAAAATAACTGTTCTTTTTGTTCAGAAATCAGGAGACGAGGGACAAGAAAAGAAGTAAAATTTTAATTAGTGGGTTTCAGAAAAACCAGTTGTCAATTGTTTTCTATGTACTTGACTCAAGAAAAAAACGCATTTTTGATGGAATTTGTTGGAAACCGCATTTAACAGCAACAATAGATGAAGGTCGTTTGAAACAGACCTAGCTGAGTATGGTCTTCTCTCCACAAGTAACGCAGCATTTTCTTTTTCATCTTTTTCTCAAACCAACTAATCTGCAGTTATAGTTTTCACTCTGAGCTATTGCCTGCGAAAACTCACTTCCTGGTTACTCATCGCAAAACGATTCCTTCCCCCACCGCCAGCTGATTCTGATGCGATGAGGTGACTTTGAACACTTGTGTGCATAGCTCATTTTCTTCACTGCTGGGAAAATATGAGTTGCTTGGGGGAAGGGGGAAAACGCTTTTTAAAAAACTCAACACTCTGTCTTCCTGCTAGTTCATGCATTAAAGGAAAATGGGCCAAAATTTAAAATTCCTTTCTCCTCTCCATCACCTTCATTTCACAGAACAGGGGCCTTTTCCGCTAACTGCTCCAGCAGACATTCCTTTGGAAGGCTGCTGTTATCATACATGAATTTAGGAGAAGAAATGTTGGACAACACACAAATATTAAGAATATTACAAAGGCCAGAGTCCTGCGAGAGGTAGGGAACTTGAAGCTGAAATAAGAGAAACGGCAATTTTTGTGTGAACATCTAACTGTGACTAAATCATCACTTGGTGACTTTCACATCTGGGCAGGCAGGTTCTGCCAACATGTTGAAAAACTCTTTCCTGGTTTCCGCATTGTTCCTTTCCCGGGACCTACAGGGAGCCATGGATAAAAACGGCAGTAATTAGGCAATGCAACAGGAATTACTGCGCTGGCAGCTCCCACAGGGAAGGCAGCACAGCCACAGAGCCACCCTGCTCCGGCACTGACAACTTTGTGGCCTCTGCTGACCTCAGGGAGAGGAGAATCTCTGAGCGCCCAGGGAGGCCTCCCACACTGGAAAGGACACCCTTGTTTCCGTGAACCATCCCTGCTCCAGCCCTCTCCCCCACACTGCTGCGGCCTGTCACCGGTCTGCCCCCTTCCTTTGCCAGCGTTCGCCTCCACCTGCTTGGCCTTTCTAGTCTTTTCCTGTTTCTCCTCATCTCGCGTTCTCCATCCTCCCTGGGTACTTTATGGTCCACAAATTGTTCAGTGCTGACGAGTAATCCAAAGAGGACCTACCTGCTGTCTCATTTGCCTTGTATTCTCTCCCCTGCCTACTTTACACATCCAACCACCATCACCCCTTATCAGTGAATACCTGCAAAGAATTAGCATACCTTCAACTCCAGGGCAGCAGCCCAGTGGCTGTGCCTGAAGACCCCAGGCTTTCGTAAATTCTGAAAAACTAAAGGTGAAAGACTGATTTAAAAAAAATGCTTACATCGTAACAGACTCCAAAAAAAGTTCAAATTAAAGGAGAGAGCTCTATATCCTCGGTCATTTAGTCAAAGTAGGAAAAACAACAACTCTTCACTTGAACCCAATAGTCAACAATGACCCCCCCCCAAAAAAAAATGCAAAACTAGCATAGAACAGGGTGATCCTGCTATAAAAACTATCATTATTTCTTCTACGTTGTGAGTTTGCTTTGCTCTCCCCAGTGTTCAAATTTTCTTTTAAGATATCACATGCTAATAAACTTCATGCAAACCACTTACAACTTGAGTGACGTGGGGCTTTACTTTAGCTCATTGTAGCAGGGCATAATGCATAAATATTTATTGCTCTTTATTGCTCAGCTTCTGTTTAAGAGGATTTTCCCACAGCCCGGCCCTCTGGCATAGCCCTCTGCCTTGGTTTAGTTGCCTTTGCCCAGTAGCAACATTGTAATTAGAGTCAGAGATGCTAAAATAAAAATTGTGCTTGACTAAAATATTCCCAAGCCACAAAACTTTGCCTCTCCTTCTGCAGAGAGTGAAGATGGAGAAAGGGGATGGAAATTGGGCTTGTAGGGGCTTTAAGCCAGAGCTCAGAGTCAGTGTAGAGAGCTTTTATTTGCACTTGCAGGTTGAACATTCTCCAGGAGCCTTGGCAATAAGAATTGTACAAATTAAGTTCATACTAAATGTGAGCAAATAAAAATCACAGAGTCGTGAGGAAAACAAAACAAGGGCCTTGACAATGTCAGAATTCCTCCTATTAAAATGCTGATTCCCAATTGTATTTCCAAAACGACTCAAGTGCCACAAGATGTAATGAAATATTCTGAGAAAGAAAAATTTGGAAACAAAGGATTAAACAGTTACCTTTACTACAGAACTTCTATGTGCCCTTAATATGTAAATTCATTTGGAATCAAGTAATATAAAATGCAACTTTTCCCAAACTAATTTGCCTATAAAACTCATAGATCACAGAAAACGTATTAACATTGCCCAGAACACTAGTGTCCCAAAGAACAGCTTAGAAAATGCTGAAATTGAAGTTTAACGTCCTAGATATAAATGTCTTCATTGAATGCCATGGCTATTAATCAAAATGATGCATTAATATAAGCAGCAGCTACAGATAAAAAAAAAAAAAACTAATTTAATCACCACTTTCCTAAAAGTGTAATGAAATAAGGAAACAGCAAATGCATTATTGTGCATCTAAACTTTGCCATTGAGTATGTTCATCCCTTAAATTTGCACCGATTTTAGAAGTATATATTGAGCTTCGGGGGAAGTGTTGCCGTTATTTCTTTACCTGTGCTTGTTTTCATAACCACATGCATTGGAAACAATTAATTCATTAATGGGAAAGTCTTCGCATCTTTATCCTTCCATCTCTCTCCTCTAAAGCTTGCAAAATATTTTAGGGACTGTATTAGTCAGCCAAATGGGTGCTGATGCAAAATACCAGAAAATCTGTTGGTCTTTATAAGGGGTGTTTATTTGGGGTAGAAGTCCACAGTTACCAGGCCATAAAGCATAAGTTTCTTCCCTCACCAAAGTCCATTGCCACATGTTGGAGCAAGACAGCTGCCGACATTTGCCAGGGTTCAGCCTTCTTGGGTTCCTCTCTTCCGGGGGCTGCGTTTCTCTCCGGGCTCAGCTCCTCTGTTTCCTTCACAAGGTCAGCTGTAGACTATGAGGCTCCCTAGGCTTTGCTTCTCTCCACAAGGCCAGCTGTGAACTCTCAGGTGAATGGCTCGTCTCCATCACGGGGCCTTCTCTCCTTCCTCATGACCAAGCTCTCTTACTTCCCAGGGCTCCAGCTCAAAACTCCAACATCAAAACTTCTCCAACACTGTCCTTTGCTGTGTCTTTTCTCTTGGAGACCCCACCCACCAAGGGGAGGGGCTCAATGCCCTATTGACATTTCCCAGTCAATGCCCCAATCACAGCTCAGTCATGCCCAGACCAACAGACCAGTTTAAAAGCACAATGCAATATACACCATTGGAATTCATAATTACATCGAACTGCCAAACGGCTACAGGGACTTTATCAGTTAGTTTATTAAACATGAATGAATAGGTGGAGAGGCCCAAAAATGAGAAGATTGTGTCCAAATGTTTATTAAGAAGTGACTTGGGTTATTCCCTGAACCATTTTTCAATTAGAGATTGAAAAACCCCTGTGAGTAACAAGGCACTTCTTGTTTATTTTAGACGGTGAGGATCACTCCTCTCTGTACTTTCCCCACTCCACTGAACTCGGGGTCTCTTTCAGACCTTTACCAGTATTGAATTGCTGAGGCAGCTTATTCTTTCACACCAAAGCCAACATATAGCATGTGTCGCTCTATAATCTTCATGCTAGTCCAAAATAAATAGAAATGCTGCATGAACTGAACTCTGGCTTGTTCCTTGAAGCATAGCTCAATGGGAAAGCAACATTTTAAGACATTCACATGTAAAAGAAAGGAAATAATTCCTTTACTTGAAAAAAACATAACTTGAGAAATTTTGGGGGGCAATTAAATCTTATCCATAGTAAACATTTTACATATCTTAATGGAGGTATTGGAAATAGAATTTTAATGCTATAAGCGTTTCCTAATGTCTCCAACTTTCTTTAAGGCTGGATAAACATGGAAGCCATCTTGACACTGTCCACGTCTTGAGCTCCGAGCTCTAGCGGGGACACAGCACCAAGACCACCGGGCAGCTTCCACTGGTGTGAGAAAGGCTGTGCAGTCCTCACTGCCGAAACACAGGTTTCCACTAATGTTAGGTCATCAGTTAAAACACTCAGAGATGCAAATGGTGCTGGGAAGGCTGGCTGGTCAGCAGCTAACCCTTAGGTTCTCGTCCTGATTTAGAATTGAAGGACTTCCTGAAAAGAAGAAAATCTAGGAGGTTCTGCACCACACTGAGCTAGGACTTAATGCTCAAAAAGAGAAGACTTGTTTGAAATTATGAACTACTATCCTTGTTATAACTTGTGATTACTCTTTAAGTGTTAAAAAGAAAAAAAAAAGAGAGACTCTTCTGAATGTGTTTTTAAGCACCTCATGATACAGAATAATGTTGTTTGGTAACTCTGTCACTCACTGTGTGAATCACCAACATTGAATTCAATAATGAAAATTAATATAACTTTAAAAAAAAAAATAGGAACATGTGTGATGATTACACAGAAGTAAAAATTAAATATTTTTGTGACTTTTTTTTACAGAATGTCTTTATGATTTAAAGTAAGAAAAATATAAAATGAAAATTTTTAAAAACCAGATTCAAAAAAAGATATATATATTTTTTACATCTAGCAGCTCAAAATACAAATGTTATTAATGAGTTTTAATTTTAAGAGAAGAAATGTATGTACATTTTAAAGGGTAAATGAAGAAACTAAAAGTTAAAAGTATTTTTAATAACTGTAGTAAATTTCTTTAATATAGATCAGTACTCCTTTATTTACAATGATGAATAACTAATGTTTACCCCCTACCTCCCCAATTTATACTACCCTATGAATTTCTCCTTTTTGTATCAACTTGATAAATGCATAATTAAGTTTTGACATTTTACTATCCCTATTTACAAATGAAATATTAAAAGTATTGAAATAAGTCCAGAAAAATTGATTTTCATGTAAAATTATACTTTCCATGAATAAGAATATGACAAAGACATACATCATTAAATGGTGCTGTTTAGGAATTATGTGCCCAAATTAACAATACACACTAGCCAATTTTCTATAACGTGTATTGGTATATTTAACTGTTTCTTTGTACAACTAATTAAATGTTTGTTGCAAAGTCTCCTGGGAGGCTCATTTGCATATACCTTGTTATAATGGCTAAACACATCCTCACTAAGGATTGCCTGATGAATAGGTGGTTTACAAGTGCCTGCCTTGGACACAGCAGCAAATTGTGGGCACGTGTCCCTCTTCTGCGGTCCATCAGGGCGACGCTCCAAGGTTCTCCCTGGTAATTGGGCTCATTTCGGAATCGCTCAGTTGCTTATAAGTGGCAACCAGTGTTTTAAAAGTGCAATTAAAATAAAAAAGTGTTCAGTTTTTCACAAATGTATTTTAATGTGAGTGATTTCAGAAGAAAACGTCATGTCAAAAAACAAATTGTTGAACAGATATAAATAGAAACAAAAACGAGCAAAGAGGGAAGCGGCTGTGGCTCAATCAGTGGGGCTCCCGTTTACCATATGGGAGGCCCCGGGTTCGGTTCCCGGGGCCTCCTGGTGAAGGCAGGCCCACCCGCACGGCGTGGTTAGCTGACCCAGCGAGCACAAGCAGCAAGGGGGGGGATAAATGAATAAATAAATAAAATCTTAAAAAAAAAAAAACAAGCAAAGAAAACTATTAACACTGTACCTTCTTTGCACAGTTATAATGAGAATCACTTGAGATGACCCACGTAAATAAAACGCCCAGCAACAGGAGATTTACAGTAAACATTAGTTTCCTTCTAGCTTTCTCTCTAGAATGAAACAGCTTAGAGGGGCCTAAAAAGAACAGTGGATAACCTATGAAATGCATTCTTCTCAGAGACTCACAAGGTGCAGGGGGTGGAAGTGGACCAGGTCTATTTAATTTTGGGTGGTCTTTGTTTTGCAGCCATACAGCATATGAAAACAGAAGTCGTCATGCATCCTGCCACTTCCTGTGAGTAATCAGTGGTCTGATTAATAAGGCTTTAACACACCCAATTAAAATGTTTTGCAATCTAAATATCGTTTTGCTATTTCTTCCACATATTTCTAACTTCTTTAAATATCTGCCCTTGTGGATGTTCTTAATATCTCCCAATTTAGCATCATCTGTAAATTTAATCAAGTGGTTTTTTTTTTTACCCTTCTTGCAGATGATTAAAAATTGTGCTAAATTAAACCCTAACAACTCCTCCTAGACCCCACATTGTCTTGTCAGGCACACCATTTTACGTCAGAAAGCACCAGAACCATTTAAAAAACCCGAAGGAGTTCTGTATTCCATTCCTGTCAATGGAAAGAATGCTGACCATTTCTTGGTAGGAGATTACTAGAATGTATAACTGTAATGGCAACCATGAGTTCTGTATACAAACAAGTTATATTAAACCAACTGGGCTGAAATTTCCAAAAACAGTTAAATGAACAATTGTATACACACATGTGTAAAAATGTTTTGGATGTGCACGTGTGAATGAGGGCATCTGTCGACCCAGCTTTGTCAACAGCCCTGGCCGTCGAATGACTGGGGAAAGGAATCGAGGGAGAGCGATCCTGGGACTACGGCTTCGTTCTGTGTTAGCTTTCGGTGTCTGACAAAGTGCCTGCCCTACACGTGCACCTGAAATCGGCTCGCTTCTCGGTCTTACTGCACTTACCTGCCTTCTCTGCTCTCACCACAGAGTATCTCCAAATGAGGCGCCAGAGTTCCAACACGAAGTCGTTGCAAAAAGTTTGCTTTTGTGAGTCCAGACTAATTATTTTCAAACATCAAGCTGTGTTCACCTGGTCTATCAGCAAGAATATCTTGAGCACATATGACACACGAGACGCTTTGCATGGTGATGCGTGGGGTGCAGGCTCATTCACGGAAGGCAGCGGCAGTGTGGCGTGGTGGGAAAGGCAGGGCCTGGGGCTCCAGCACCGACCAGCAGCTCCATCACTGACCAGCGGCATGGCCGTAAGCAAGTTCACTGACCTGGGCATCGTTTCCTCAGCTTTAAAAATGGGCATCATCATAGTACACTTCACTTGTTGTGAGGATTAAATGAGGAAATTTTTGTAAAGGAGTCAGAATGGCAGCCAGCACTTAGTAAAAGCGCTGTAAATGTAGCATGTATTTTAATTAATAAATTCAATATGAAGTAATTGAGAGATGGTCCCAGCTGCCATAAATACCTTTGGAACAAGGAGAGTTATAATTAAACCAATAAGCAAATAAAATATTATAAGTGAATAAAGAAACAAGAGCAGATGAATGAATTGTAATAAATGGTCTCTAGGGGTAGTTTATATTCTGATTGAATGGAAAAACAAACCAAATAAGTCCTGTGATATCAGGTGCTATATTACAAAGATCCTTGGTATCACACCATGTGGAAATAGAGGCAGTAATCACTTCTACCTATGAAGGCAGAGAAAGTTCCAGAAAGGAGATGACAACTCTGCTGAAGTCTAAAATAAGAACATAAAACACAGGACTTGAAAGTCATATCAAACCAGGCCTTTCATGCATACTTTTTCTCAGGTTTAAATCCAAATCTATTAGCCTTGGAATAAAACATCCCACACAGTCTGCCCCCAAATTATCTTTCCAGTTTCATCATTTTCCTCTACCTTCACATCCATGAGAATTTCTCCCCACATCCCCTCCAGTGGTAGGGTAAATGTGATTTGGAATTTGGATTTCTTCGGGTTTTAGGAAGACACCTTGGTCAACAACTTTAGATCATTTATCAGAGATAGGTAGTAGCACACTATACTTGAACACAGAAATTCATCCCATGACAAAACATAAAATATTCATCTCATGTTGGTCAGGTAGGTTTTCCTGACCAATGAGTTCAGATCAGATCAGGGTTAACATTTAAAACGTTAAGAAAAAAAAAATCCGTTTTCAGAGCTGTTGGGGTTCAGGAGTTGTGTTTAGGGATGGCTCTGCTCTGGTTGCCAAGTTTGTTAGGATCTCTTTTGCTCTGTGAAATCTGTTCCTCTGCTACCTTTGCCTCTTCCTCTTTCCCTTCCAGACGATTCATCTTCCAAGGCCAGGTCAGGTAATGAAATTGTCTAAGATATTTGTCCCCGTCCCAGGTCTCATTAGTGCTTTGAGACCCCCTTGCTCATTGTCTTAATGACAGTATACTGTTGAAGCGTTTAAATGTTTGTCACTACCCCTTAGCCTGAAGCTTTCAAGGGCAGGGATTGTGTCTTACTCTTCAGTGTCCTCTGCTCACCGTCGTGTATCTGGGTTTAGTAGGTGAAATGGACTTAGCTTATAACCAGGTAGGAACATATGACCGATATACAAAAATGGACCCAAAAAGCTTCGAGTGATAGAAGTTAGATGAGTGGATCAGACTAAAGACTCTAGGAGTACAATGGAGGAAAGGCTCACTTTTATACAAACAGACTGGGGAGAGTATTTAGGGGATGGTATTTGAAAAAATATGTTTATGCAGGGAAGTCCAGGCGTCAAGAACATAGGAAGTGGTCCAGATGAGCCAGAAGGAACAATTCACACTGAAAACAAATAGGAGATAAGGCACAAAGGAAGGATGCAGCCTAACTGGGGCTCCCTACAGCACACCAGGCACCAGTGTTTGCATCCTTCTGTATCCGACAAGGGAAAAACCAGCAGAGTGAAATTGGGCAGTAAATCCTTCCATGCTGATATGTTATGTTTTGGTAGAAGAGCATTTTTTTTTTTTTTTTACTAATAAGCAAAACAATTTTTAGGTGGATGACTTGATGCATGGAGTAGTTGCTCAGGCATGCCCACTGAACCACGGGAAAGAAGAAAAAAGCCCAGGGAAGTCGATTTGACTATGGGGTAGGAGACTCAGTGAGAAAGAGGCTAAGAGTGTAAAAAGGGTATAATTTGTGGATGTATTTTTCAAACTGTTTCTAGTGCTTTATTTCAGCTCTAGGAGGAAAATATTGACTTGCCAATGTTATGAAAATGAGGAAGATGGTGTGGGATTTCCAATTAAAAGGGAGAGGAAATAGACAACTTTCAAAACTTTTATTTAAAAACCTTTTTTTGAAAAACATACTCTTTTATAGGAGTACACTACTTATTAAAACTTATGTTATGTATTTTCATGAGAATATTTTTCCCAAAAGATGTTGGCTTCAATGCAAATATTTTCCTGTTAGTAAATTAACTATCATTAAACTTTTTTATTTCCAGAACAACATAACTGAGAGCAGGTCTGGACTGTTCTGTGGTGAGATTAGATGGACCCATAATGGGAATCTTTCTCTCCAAAATCAGCCCCCTGGCCTCTCAGGGGCAGGAAGCATTCCATTTGACCTCGCTGAGTTTCCTTCTACTGGACTCTCTTACTCGAAGGTAGAGGGTCTCAGGAAGGTAATCCTTTACATACTTATCAGTTGTGACCATTTTAGCTCCATTCCTTCACAGCCAGTGGCAAAGTACGAGACAGTAAGGGGAGGCAGGATTAAACAAAGGTAAGAAGAGGGAGCTGCAGAGAAGGAGCGAAGAGAGACAGCCAAACCTAGGTGCGTTTAGTGAAATTACACACACTGGAAAGGGCATTCCCGAAATTCCAGCTCCTCTTCCCTTGAAGTGGATGGTTTCAGTTAATCATACAATGGCATAAACTGGGAAACTGGATTCCTCAGCCATGCCTGATCATTCTTTCTTAACTTTTCCTGGCGCTTATTGACTCTTGAATCTCTCTCTTTCAGAAATCGTCTTAGAGTGTTAGGCCACACTTCAAGATCCGCTTTGTGAAAACCATAAACTGTGCTTACGATTTTTCTTAACTAAAACTGTAATACCTATCTGTAAGCAAATATTTACATTAAATTGGTGGAAGCGTTTCCCACTCTTCAGTAAAAGCCCACAGGGCTAAGCTTCTTAGAAATGACCCAATAGCTGAAGGATCCTTTAAACACTTAGTCCTATCCACGTTAGTGTGGATTTTAGTAGAATTTAGTTACATACATAGTTCATAGCCAAGTAACTGCCTTAGATACTTTTTAAAACAAAGAGTACTAAAGTTAAATAAATCTTGAGGAAAAAAGTTAATTGAGGGCACTCTCGGAAAAATGTGATCTGTGAACTCGAGCTGTGGCTGAGCCGTCCGGTCACTTTCTTAGGTCGCCTGTGAAAGGCCTTGACAGTTGCTAAACAGAAGTTGTATAACGTTAAGAGTGAATTTATTCTCACAGCTCTCCACCACGTGAACACTGATTTTTGTTGTTATATCTTCTTTGGTATCTACCGCTTGCCATGTCATGAGCATCATGGAGGCTGAATAATTGTTTATGATGCTACAAGGTGAGAGGGTATAAATCACAGTTTATGACTATTGGAGAAATGCACTTTCAGAGAGTCTCTCTCTCTCTCTTTCTCTCTCTAAAACTCACACACACACACACACAAGCACATATAATTCTACTAACTCATTTACACCTAACCTCATCCCAAAATGAGTAAGTGGTGACATTAAAAAAAATCAAGATATAATAAGACCAAAAAAAAAAAAAACTGTTACAACACATACTGACCAAAAACGAAATGCTAAAGGGCGAAACTTGAGGCAGACAGCGCGCAGGAATTCCTACCTGCAGGAGGCTGCTGTGATCGGATGCTGTCCTCGCTGGCATTTGGAACCGCCTGAGCCAAGAGGCAGCATGATGGATGGGGCAGAGCTGCCATTTTCATGGAAAAGAAAGCACACCAGTTCATCAACAAAGGCAAACTTTCCCATCCTCGTGTTCAAAGATGAATTAGTCAAAACCGTCTTTATAAAAGGGACAGTGAGCCCCGTGCTGTCCCCCGTAGCAGCTCCACAAGCCTGCTGGAGACGTCCTTCGTGACTGCTGCTTCTGTTTCTCTGACACTGAAGCCAAGTGCATGCCAGCAGTTGGCAGTCCTGGAAGCAAATTTGGGGAATGGAGAAAGAAAGGAGAAGTTTGGGGAAAAAAAAAAACAAAAACAAAAACAAAAACACCAATATGTACGTTTCAGAAATAATAGCCACTCGTGAATAGTATCTACTTTCTTAGACTATTTTGCTCAAATATCAGTGTCTCAGCTGGGTCTCTGATGGGAGTTATCCGGAGATCCTTTAGGTATTCTAAGATGCTACCAGGCATGTGGACAACAAAGACGGCGTGCTATTGTGGCAATTGAATAAGCTTATTTATGTGCTTGTCATGTCAATAGCCAAATCACAGGCACGTGGAGTGGTCTATAGATGGATCAGGTTTTTTGCTGTTTGTTTTCTTTTGTTTTGCTTTGGTTTTATTCTCCAGAAAATAGCTCTGCGTTTTGAATAAGTGCTCAGTGGAGGCGCCAAGGTATCCCCATAAAGCAGCATACACGGAGCTGCCGAGGCTCATGCAGACACACTCCCACTTGACACGTGTGTTTAATTGGCTTCGTGGGGATTTTAGAGCGTTGGAACTGTATTGAAGAAAGCTCTCCATTTGTCTAGAAGGACAAGGACGTGTTAGAGGTGCACCTGCAAAGGTGAGTTGATAGCCTACTACTACTTATACTGGCGCTTAAGATTTGAGATTGTCCTTTATAATAATAAACATAGCTAAGCAGGGCAGAAACTGCTAGGGCTTCATAGGGAGACCTGGGTTTCATCCCAAATATCAGGCAGGGGGGCCCAAGCAAGCCGCTTAGCCTTGTTAGCTTCCAGTTTCTCCTCTGTAAAATGGTAAAACACCTCCCCGGAGGCTGTCCGGAGGATGGGAGAGACTATGGTGACTGTGTCGTGTCTGACTCACAGCCCCCGTGGTATCAGATCAATCAATCACCAATCAGTCAAGAGTTTTATCTATTAAGAATTTTGAATATTACAACCCCAGCTTCAGACTTGAGTCCTTTTTTCTTTTCAGAGAAGCAGAGGCACCAGTTCATCAACCTACTGTTTGCTAATGGATCTGAGGGCTCTGAATGCCAAACGCCATATAAAAAAATCAATACAGAAGCAGAGAGGAGGGGAAAGAAGAAGCCTAGATTACAAACAGACCTTGCATTGGCGGGTACGTGAACCATATCAACCACGGGGTTCTGCAGTTCACCAGCTGTTTAGGACATAAGGAAAGTTTATTAGGGATGGATTTGGGTAAAGAGATTTTACGAAGGCCATCTTGAGCAATTTCCTGAAGAAAAAAGCTAGCAAGATATTTTCATGATAATTTTTGAGGAGTTAATTTTTTTTTTTTTTTTTAACTAAAAGATGGAAAAGCAATAATCCAGGAGTTCTGCAATGAAGTCATGGATTTCTCTGTGGCTCTGAGCTCACAAGAACTTCTTAATATCACTTGGTCTCACCAGCTCGCCCCCTGCCCAGGCAGACTGAGCCCCAAGCGGCAGCTCAGAGGACCTGAGGGTACGCTAGGAGAGGAGCGTGTGGCAGTGTGCTCGCCCTGAAGTTTGGCTGTTTCTGAGTGTGTGTATATGTGTGAACAAATGTATATGTGTATGTGCAGGTGCAGAAATACAAACACGTTTAATACAGACGAGCAATGCTTTTTATATACACATAACCTTCTCTCTCTTTTTCTCTCTAAGGCGATTTTAAATGGGAAGAACTATAATTCTGCAATGATTTCTTTCCTTTTCTCTTGTTTCTCATCTACAACAAGGGGCTGGTAATATCTATGTGTCACTCCATCTTCTCAAGTGACCTCAGCAGGAGGTAGCAGAAAGAATGTGGGTTTCTGACTTAGATTGGCCTGCATTTTAACCCTGGTTACTCCTATCTATTAGTTGAGTGTAAACCTCTCTAAACCTTGATTTCTTCTTGTGTAAATAGGGTTGATAATAATTATCGCATTATCTAAAGTCAACTTTTCTATTCTAAGGGAACAAAAGAACTTTGCTTTTCCCTCTACGTGAATGCACCACTCTTCCAGACTGGCACTCCCAGAGTAGAAATGAAAGCTCAAGCAAGTGTTGATGGCATCTTGACACTGCGCAAACAAGAAAAGGGGAGGAAATGTGACCAGATATATCTTCAGTCCTCCAGGCAGGCTAGGGACACACAACAGCCAAGGGCCATCGGGGGTAGAGGGTATGGGGAGGACTGCAGGGGGGCAGGGTGGGGGGGTATCTTAACAGTCATTTGCCCTTAAAACTAGTTCTTTTCTCACCAGGCCAGAAGAATTACAGAATGTCTATTAGGGGGTCCACAGAGGTACATCAGTAGCAGGACAGGCCAAAGCCATGTGCTGTGCCCTCAGACTGTCCCAGAGAGAGGCCATAAGCCACTGCCAGCCTCTAAGGGCCAGTTGGACTGAGTGGAGTCTGGCT
Source organism: Tolypeutes matacus (assembly GCA_026826555.1). Taxonomy (NCBI): domain Eukaryota; kingdom Metazoa; phylum Chordata; class Mammalia; order Cingulata; family Chlamyphoridae; genus Tolypeutes; species Tolypeutes matacus. Next base: position 689,648 of record JAKSZT010020074.1, on the reverse strand, counting down.
CTGTGCAGGCAAGGAGAGATGGGGGACAAGGTGGTCGTGGAGGAAGGTGGGGTGGGGGGCAGGCAGACTAGTCACATCCAGAGTGAGGAAGCATTTAGGGGTCAAGTCCTTCCCGGGCCAGGAAGACAGGGCCGATAGTGTCTCAGGCAGTGTCAAATAAACTTTTCAAAATGGTAGCTGAAAGCCCATCCCAAACTTACAGTGAATCCCACATCTAACAGGTGTCATCGTCCAATGCCCCGGACAGTTTTATATCAAAGGCCTACAGCTTTTCAGCTCCTTAGGGGTTGGTTTTGTGACCAGAGAGCCTGTCATCATGAACTTTTTTAGGCCCCACAAAGCACAGACTGTCCAGGGACCCCTACCAAGAGAAAGGTCAGGTGAGAAGTCATCGGAAGAGTCTGGCCCACTCCTCGGGGGCGCGAGGTCCATTTGTCCACCCAACATACAAGTGGACCCAATGGTCCAGTGACGGTCTCCTCCAGGCCTCACGTCAGAATGGCCAGGAAGCATCAGCCCAGACCTGCAGAGGGCTCAACGTCTGGTTTTGACCTGTGCCTCAAATGATTTCTTCCCGACCTCGTTGTGATGGGGTGGTTTGTTAGAATGAGCACTTTGCCAGGAGTCAAAAGAAGGCCTTGAGTATAGTAATGCACCACCAATGAGCCATGACTTTGGGAAAGCTACTTAGCACCTCTGGCTCTCTCCTTCTGCAGAAGAAAGGAGAACTTTAAAGAACTTTGAGCAGTTAAGCTCTAAAGCCGTTTTTTTCCTGAGCAAACCTATGTCCTTTAACTCGGATCACGCACGACAGCTCTCTTGAATGGGCTGTTTTCTAGCCTAACCCTAAAACCCTTCTCTTTATGCTAAATGGGCTAAAAGCAGCAGCAGAGTCCTCCGCCCACTCGTAGCCATGCTGCAGTGGCACACAGTTCAGATCAAAGTCAACAGCCAGGATTAAAGGGTAGCCATGGGCACGCGGGTCTCGGGTGCCCTTTCCAGCAGTGGACAGATGTTTGGAAGCCATCTACACCATGGTTTAACACCTTGAACTTGTTCTGAAATAGCTTTTTGGGCACCAGATGTCCAACAATGGCTATTTCCGTTCCACAATCCTTGCCATGCTCATGCACGTCGTTATGTGCTGAAATGTGCTGTTTCACTGACATGTCTCCACACCACCTCCTCTCTCAGTTTTCCCGAGACTAGGAAGATGCAAAGGTGAAATGCAGAGGCCCCACCAGACCGATTGCTAGGCCTCCGCCTTATCTAGACTCCTGCATGTTTCAGGATAGTTCAGCAAACTTTGGGGATACTGAGAACAGATTGATGCCAATGAGCCATTTGAGATAAAAACTAATTGGAAAAGGAAGATTGAAGAATAGTGGAGTTGAGAATGAGTAAAGGAGATTGACAAGTCATTATTCAGGCAGAACTTCTTTACACAAAAGGCAGATGGAAGAGGGGACAAAATTCCAATGGCTGCAGCAGAAGGAAGTGGCTGCACAATTCTTTCTTGTGGAAAAGCAAGCAGAGTGGTTTGCTGGGTTGGAAATGGGCTCTGGGGCCCCGAATGGTTCACAGTGGGTCAGCAGTCCATGGCAGGTAAGATGACACATGGCCTCAGCCCCGTTCACATCCCCTGCTGACCAAGACTCAAGGGGAGACGGAGCGGAACTGGCCATTCCCACAAGAACCGCACCCAGGGGCAGGGAGCTCCGCAAGACACAGGTCACATGGAACTGCACATTTCCCCGCAAAAATGCAAACGCACACTTCAAAGAAATCACGAGAACGCAATTTGAATTTCTCAAATTGATCACAGGGTCATTGGATTGCAGCTAAAAAGCTCTGTGGTCTCAAAACTGAAGTGGGAAGACAGAGATGATAACCATTAGAAACCAGGGTAGAAAACTGAGCTTCAGAACTTCCACCCCAAAGCAAAATCCATTAGCAGCAACTTTTACTCAGAGGGACTAGTTCAAAAGTGGTTTAACACCAGACTGTTACAGTTTACAGAGATAAAAAATATAGTAATAAACCTCTTTGGTTCCTGTCTCGGGCTCTGTGTGTGTAAATATATGTGTGTCTAAGCATATATGTGTGTGTGTGTATGCATAGACTTATATTTATGTTCATTCAAGTGTGTGGGTTGTTTTCAGAGTGACTTAAGGACAAACACCTTGAGAGAAGAGTCAAGAACCTCCCCTCCCAACTCCTGAGAGGTCAAAGAGAAGCTGAGCTCCTGGTCAGCCTGGAAGATGAAGTCTGCTCCCAGGCTTGGCACTCGTGAGAAGTTATTCATGCGTAGAAGACTAGAGAGGAGAGAACTCAGTAAAGAGAGACAAGAGCACTATGGGGTAAGAGCCATAATTTAGTCATAAGGGATAAGAAAAAAGGTACAGTTATTAATAAAACAAGAAATGGCAAGAGCAGATTTCGGAACAGCAGATTTGAGGGTGGGTTAGTGCAGGGGTTGACTGCCTTGCGTTTTTATAGATTGAAGTGGAAGCACATTCAGCTCTAGCCTCTGGCCTGCCCTGCCCCTTCTTCTCTCCTCTCCTAAGTGTTCAAATGCCTTCTGTGGCAGTTTGATGTAGTTATGAATTCCAAGAATAGATAGGGATAATGCTTGTAAACTGGTCTGTTCATCTGGGCATGATTAAGTTATGATTAGGCTTTGATTGGGCCACGTGGGTAGGGCGTTGAGCCCCACCCCTTGGTGGGTGGGGTCTCAAGGATAAAAGACATGGCAAAGGACAGAGTTAGAATTTTGAGTTGGAGTTCTGATGTGGAGTTTTAATCCTGGAGCCGGGGGAAGTAAGAACACAGAAGAGTTTGGTCGTGAGGGAAGGAGAGAAGGCCCCGGGAAAAGAGACGAGTTGTTCGCCTGACAGTTCACAGCTGGCCTTGTGGAGGAACCAGAGGAGCTGAACCCAGAGAGAAATGGAGACCCGGGAAGAGAGGAACCCAGGAAGCCTGAACCCTCACAGACGTTGGCGGCCATCTTGCTCCAACTTGTGGTAATAGACTCTGGTGAGGGAGGTAACCTGTGCTTTATGGCCTGATAACTGTGGACTTCTACCCCAAATAAATGCCCTTTATAAAAGCCAACTGATTTCTGGTGTTTTGTGTCAGCACCCCTTTGGCTGACTAATACACCTTCCTTCCGAGTCCCTCTGCCAGCCGCCCCTCCCGACCCGACCCTCTGGCTAAGCCGCTCTCAGCCTCTCTGCCCTGTCCAAGTCTGATACAGAGCCTCTGGATTAACTGCCCATAAATCCGTGGGTTTTCTTCATCATTATGTAATGCAATTGGCCATTACATCCTCGCTTCTGTTTGGTTCCCCACTCGACAGGAAGCTGCTGGGTACGGGGACTCATCTTTTGTACTTACCACCAGGACACCTAATCTGCAGAGGGCTGGGCACCGAGAGAAAGTGCTCCATAAATGCCTGCCCCTGAGTTAACAGACAGCACCCCCAAAACCTCCACAGGCTTGGCAAGTAGGACAAGCCTAAGGGACCAGGAAGCTCAATCAGGAAACTTACATTTGCAAATATAAGATTCAGATTTGAAAAACTGAGCATTTGGTTCTTCATGGCTGAAAGTGATCCTGCAACCACTAATATATAATTATGGTATGTCATAATAGCAGTAACAGCCACAGTTAGTCTTGTACATGATTAACCACGTGGCACGCACTAAGAATCTTTCTTACATTAATTCACTGGATCTTCACGACACCCCCCCCCCCCAGTGGTCTAAGTTGTATTACGATCTCTGTTTTAGAAATGAGGATGTTGAGGTACAGTAAGTTAAATAATTTGTTCAAAGCCATACCGCTAGTGACTGATGGAGTCCAAAGGCCAATCTAGTCAGTCTACTCCCAATGTCTAAATACTTAGAAAATATACTTACCCAGGCATCTAGGATTAGCTGAGCCATTTAATCTGATTTTCTGTCCTGCACCAAGTCACCCATAAAGTACATTTTCTACACTTATGACAGTGGGATAAGATGGTAGGCATTTAATAAAATTCAGAACTAGAAGAATTGCCTCACGTATGCCTCAGTGATTTCCACAGGTAAAAATCGTCCCGCATTTTACTGGGATAGCTGGTAAGGGTCAAGATGGTAAAAGGACTTAATCCTGAAAGATAACGTGTTTTTTGTTATCTTTCCATTGTCAAATGAGCTTTAAAATGGCAGCGGAAAAGCCAGGCACTTCCAAGCAATTCATGCCCCACTGTGCTCCCAGACAGCAATGACCAAAGGCAGGCTGATGTTTGGAGCGGAGCCATTCGTGGCAGTGACGGACCCTGAGTTCTGGCAGAGCCAGCCAGGAGCACGGCAGATGCACAAGCCCGCCACCACAGCATTGCCACCGTCTTCCCTTTTGAACCTGAGAGCCCAAGTCCATGGCATTTGTTGGAGCAAGGTACTCTCTCTAGAAGGTCTGGGTTAAATTTAAAATGTGTCTCCCTGCAGTCAGTAGATCAAGACATGGACATGTGCTCACACAAGCAGAGTCTGGTTTATTATTTACGAGCAGCCACAGTGGAAAGCCAAGTCGTGTCATGTTGGAGCACAAATTCATTCCCTTTTACCTTTCATGCCCATCGAGTAGGGACAGAATTCCCAACCACAAGGTGTTGACCCCTGATAGAGCATTGGGAGAAGGGATTTCGGATGCACACTTCCCTTCAAAAAGGAGCCTGGCATTGCAGGAAATGCCCTCTAGAGAACTGGAGTAAATATTTGTAAAGATTTTTTTGGAGATTTGAGGATAACAGATGCTATTTGCTAAGAACTTTTATCCATCTTTAAAATAGATACCCCATAGCTGGCATTGGACGGAATTCTACTCCACCAGACATACCCACTTACCAGGACAAACAAGTGGAGCAGCTGCACCAGCATTTTCCAGAATATTTGGACTCTGCAGGTCAGTTCCTTCAGGGTGGAGCATCCAAACTGAGTGAGAGCAATAGCATTTGGGAGAAATAGAGATTGGTTCACCTAAAACATAACATGAAAGGGTCCAGATTGATTGTATAGCTAGAGGCATGATAATTGATGATTTGGAACACCAAGAAACCATGTTTACATTTCAAACATAGAGAGCTTGATTTTCCTGGCATGAACATGAAAAAGACAAAAAGGATGGACACATTACAAGCATGTAGCAGGTATGAACATTTCTCCAGAAATGACAAAAAGAGCTCAGGGGAAAGCCAGAGGGTCCGTGCATGAAGGGAACATGGTAGGGATTTGCTCTTAGGCTTGATGTGAAAGGAGGTAGGGCCAGGCCCTTTAAGAAAAGGAGAGAGAGGGGATCAAATTTCAAGTCTGTTCTCCTCGGCCAGGTCCCTCCAGCTCCTAACAGGAAGAAGGAGAAAATTCGACTGATCCTCTGCTGTATCCCCCCAAAAAACAATGCTATGGCAACAGTTCTAACAAGTTTTGTTCCCAAACAGCAGAAGGAATGTAGACGAGGTCAAAAAGGCTATTACAGAAAGGATGTGATAAGTACATCAGTCCTGAGAGAACACTAGAGAGAAAGCAGTGAATTGAGAAGCTGGTCGGTGCAAAGGGAAAAAACAAGAACATTTGCCAAGGGGTGTGTAAACAAGAGAGAGAAGCAGAAGTCGTATGCTTTCCCCAAGTTCTAAGTGAGCTGTTGCAATATAAAGGGTCACGGGTCATCCAAGCAGAAACTGGTGGGAAAGAGATGCTTTGGGAGAACCTTCTTTTGTGAAGCCCCTGGTGAATCTGAGCGGACTGGCCTCATTCGGATGCAGGTGGCCTCACCTGAGAAGCAAGGAAGAGTCAGGTAGGAAAGCAGAAATGGGCAACAGGGCAGCGAATGGGGCTGGGGCAAGCAGGCTGGGGGGGTCACTAACCCGTGCAGCAGGGGACCTCCAGGCAAAACAGCTGATGAAGAAGGCCAAACCGGTAGGGACAAAGGTGGGGCCAGCCCGAAAAGAAAGGCCAAAGGTATGAAAAGAAGAGTTCGAGTAGACCGTGGATTAGAAAGAAGTATTGTATTTAGAAGAAAGGGGGAGAGAAAACTTGCAAAATAAAATAGGGAATTGGTGAAGAACAGGGGCCCAACACCAAGCACAGCACTTAACTGATTTTGCAAAAAAATCATACACACTGAAGACAATCCAATTACCCTAGTCAACCACGGGGCTCAGAAGTTACAAGACCAAGTTGGAAGGTTGCCTCCCTGCCCAGACCTCCAGCATCTTCACAAGGCAAACAGATCCTCTCCACAGTGGGTTTCTACCCCTGAGCTGAAAGCATGCTCTTGGCACAAGACTCAAGGGGCACTACAAGGCAGTTAGAAGACCTTCTATCTGGCAAGGGTCCGCAGTTGCATGGTCATCAGGAAGCTCTACCTACAAGGGATATGGTGAGGGGTTTAGAGAGCTGAAGCCTGGGGGTGCTGGAGCCACTTTGAAAGAATACTCCACATCCACGATCCAAAAGGTGAAGTAAAGCTGGTTTCCCTGACCTTCCGGTTACATTCCCTTCTCTTCATTTTATCAGGGCCCGCATCCTGAGAGCTCTGGCAATGTCCCTGCACTTGCCCTCCCCTTCCACCTTATTAGCATCCTGAGAAGACAATTTACCAACTCCCGTCACGTTTGTTTAGCCCCTTCTGAGCCAAAAGGAAACAGACGCAGATTTTTAATCTTCACCAAGAGGACCACTTTTCGAAATTTTAAAACACCTTTCTCTAGGGCTTGTGACTTTTCAGCATACTAATGTTTCTCTCTGCCTTTCTTGGTTCTGAAAATGAATGGCTTGAAAAACTGTCATCCATAAGTCAGAGGCAGGTTTGGAGTGGAAGCAGTTTTCCTGGCACCCTGTCCACTCCAATATTTTAAAAGTCCATCATTCTTTCTTTATGTTTGTGGTAAGGCAGAGAGCCACATTTCAATTGCCCAGGAACGCAATCTCACACGGCTAAAGATTTTGCCATGGTTTACAGAGGTGACAGCATGCTGGAGTTTAGCCCTTGAGTTGTGAGTGTGTCGTGTGTGTGTTGTGAGTCCTTCCGAAAGGACGGTGTCGGGCCGTGGCAGAGGATGAAAGCCTCTACAGTTTGCATTCGCTTTGTCAGCCCGTAAGCAACCATCTGTTTCAGCTGCGGAGTGCGAGCTGTCAGTTTTGGTTTAGGTTGGGATGCAGAGGCAGGAGCTTGCTCATTGTTGTCTTCTTAGAGAACCGCAAAGTAATTAACCATTCCAGTGTCCGCTACAAAAGAGATGGCGGCTCTCGGTGCTGGGCCAGATCCCTGCTTTATCCAACGCGGGAAGTACTACAAAACCCTGAATAGCTATTCATCGGGTTCCATTGTTCCCTAAAGAGGCAACATGCTCTTTGTTATAAAGGCAACCTGGATTTTCCAACATACCATTTCATTCCGGTGTCTGTGTGCCAAAGAAGAAACAAAGTCTGGGTGCTGTAGACAAACAATCAAAACATGACAGTGACAAACACCCTGTGCGACCGCACTCGCCAGCTCGAGAGCAGGGAGAGGCCGTCCACACGTGACGGCTGTGAGCTGGGGGCTGGGAAGAAAGTGGGAGGAAGGGGTGGAGGTGAGGCTTCCATGGATTTGAGGATGTGATGCTTTCCTGATTGAAGGTCACTGCGTAGGGCTTAGCCGTCATCGATAAAGACCTGTGGCAAGAGATAAGAGCCAACAGGTTTTACAGCTCATTCTCTCTCCCGCCTCACTCTTCTCTCTTTCTCTTTCTCTTCAGTTTTGAATATGAAACTTTGTCTCTTTTCCATTTAAAAAAATGGTACGAACAATTAAATTATGAACTAACCAATTTGAAAAAGGCCTCTCAGATGGATATATAGAATTCGTTTTAAGAACTTTCAGAAATACTAAGAGAAAATGAATAATTTATCGTCTTTATTTCTAACACCAGGATCCCTGAACACCCTGGAATATGCCTCTTATTAATTTAATAGAGCTATCTCTATTTCTAACTGACTCCTTTATCTTTTCTAGCAAATTAAAGAGTTTGATGAAACAGGTAGGTTGGCTATCGTATGAGATAAGGAAATACTTCCTGCACCGTAGCTTTCCAGCCATGTGCAACTCTCAGGATTACGACAATTAAGGTCTCACATCTGAGCACATCCTCTAAGAGTCACTCCACCATTTTTCCTGACAGCTCACTAGATTTCTTGATTTTTCTGATTAACATTCATTGTGCTTCAAGTAATAAGGTATAAAAATATTTTACTTTGCAATTAATGAGAGTAATCAGCCCATGTCCTGTTCCCAATATCCCTCTTTTTTGCTCAACACTGAATATTTACAAATTATACTTTTCCCTATAGGTATTTATTCCTTTTATTTGGTCTGCATATTTTGATTGTTCCCTTTTTAAAACTATATGCAGAAGTAGGGTTGAGGCCTAACCAATCCCATGTGTGACGAGGTATGTTTCTCTCCTGTTTTAGAGAGAGGGTGCTTTCCATTAGGGCACTTATGGTTTTCAAGTTTAAGGGCATGATTTTCTTAACTCCTATGTTGTACCTATGACTTTCCATATGACTACATAACTTAGGGGGGTTAAGTCCAGACAAAGAGCAAGCTCTTGGCAAAATTACAAAGTAAGTGAGGTTTTGAGTTGTATAGCTCTGAGCCCCCCATTAGGATTCACTATGCTTGAGGGCAGGCTTGATGTTTTGTTCAGCTTTGTAGTTCTTTCTTTTCCCCATCACCTTCACTCTGTTCTGATCTAATCAAAGGCCACAAATGGGTCGACACCCAGGAAATGTCTAAGACACTCGTGTGTACCCCCATCCTCTCTCTCTTTTTTTGTTTGTATCTCTCCAAAGTCCTCAAACAAAATCCCTGCACAGACCTGCACTCCCCAGAGACTTTGGTGGGCTCCAGGGCAGGTGCCTCGAAGTTTGTGATTACCCAACCCCATCAACCATCTGGAAAATCACCAAATACAATATATTTTATATGTTAAAACATAGACACAGACATTTCAAAAAGATGAGATATGGAAGAAATACATATTTTAGATAATTTTGATATTGTCTAGTTATGGTACAAAAGATTTTGCTTTCAGTAAACTTATCATCAGTGATGTTGCCTTTTTTGTCGTGAGAGAAATGTTGACAATGCTTCCTTCTTTTTGAAAATCTCAGTTTAACGTTTGCAGGTATCCTAATTCCAAGGTGTGCAATGACTTCAATTTACGTTGATCCTTGCTTTCCATGGTTAAAAATGATACCCCTCACAACATCCTAGGCCACCCTTCAGATGGAAGAAATCCACCGTGATCTGCACTTGTAAAATCATAACACTCAATGCCAACCTCATCTAACAATTAGGCAAAGAATACTGTTGAAATTTGACTAGTCCATCTGCATCTTCCCAGATGCCTGCAGTTATTCTAGGAAATAACTTGGAGATGCTGTAATTTCTTACTTGTAGCAAATAGGCGCCAAAGCCAACTGAAGTTCCTCAGCTGGAATATATCAAGCAGGTATAGGAACCCTTTTTCCAAAGTTTTTAAGTATTCAGTTGTGAGGATTTAAGCAAGAGACATACTTGCACTGTTTTTAGCCATAAAAATCACCCCAAAATTTCCTAACCTACTATTTTAAAAGCCTTTCTCCATAGCATGAATATTTTTCAAAAAGCCATTGCTTTCCCACTCCTTGTTAAAAATGCCACTTTTACAAAAATATAAGCCCAGGTCACTTACCACTGACAGCAATTTTCTCATAATTTGGCTGATAAGGAGCTCTTCTTAGGAATATGCATGTCATTTGTACTATTTCTTAATTCTTTGTGCCTGCCCTGTCAGAATTTTCTCTAACAGTCTCCTTACTGAAGCACTTGTCTATTTTGTCCATTTCCTAAACTGGATATGCAATGAATTGATCAAATTGATGTGGTTCACGTGAACTTCAGCATATCACAGTTGTGGCAGTTTGGTATTGTTTATGAATTCCAAAAAAAGATATTGGATTGTGTTTGTTACTCTGAGAGTATTAGACTGTATTAAATTCAGAGGTTTCACTTTTACTTAATTAAATTATGATTAGGGCTTTGATTCGGCCGCGTCAGTAGGACATTGAGTCCCCGCCCCCTTGGTGGGCAGGGACTCACAGAGAAAATGACATGACAGAAGAGAGAGTCTGGAGTTTTGATGCTGGAGCCCTGGGAAGTAAATACACAGGAGAAGAACACAGAGGAATAGAGACCACGCCATAGAGATGGCGGAGGCCCGGAAAAGAGAGAGACGCTGAGAGTCTACAGCTGACCCCGTGGAGAGAACAGAGCAGCTGAGCCAGGAAAGAAATGAATCCCAGGGAGAGTGCCAAGCCTTATGCCAGCCTACAGCTGAGACCAGAAGCTGGGACCACGGACCCTGAAGAGGAAGGAGGAAGGCTGAACCCTCGCAGACATCGCCCGCCATCTTACTTCAACACGTGGCAACAGACTTTGAGTGAGAAAGTACCTTGAGCTGGACTCTTTAGGGCCTTAAAACTGTAAGCTTCTACCCCAAATAAATACCCTTCATAAATGCCAACAGAGTTCTGGCACTTTGCATCTGCATCCCTTTGGCTGACTAATAAAACAGTTTAAAAGAAAATGAGGTTGAGACTAAAAGAAATATTTGTATATCACATATCTGACAAATGACTTTAAATTCAGAATATATGAAAATACTCAGAACCTAACAATAAGAACGTAGGAAATCTGATTAACAAGTGGGCAAATATAAAAACTGACACTTCACCAAAAAGAATATAAGAATAGTGAATAAGCACATGAAAAAAATATTTCATGTGTAAATGGATGAACAAAGCAGGGTTACCTCCATACAATGGAATACCACTCAGCAATAAACAGGGACCAGCCGCCAATACTCACAAGAGGAACGAATTTCCAAGGGATTAAACGGCGTGAAGGAAGCCAGTCTCTAGAGGTCACTCACAGGATGATTCCTCTTATATGACATTCTTGAAAAGACACATCCATAGAGATGGAGGATCCATCAGCGGCTGCCAGAAGTCACCGGAGGGGACCGGGGAGACTACTAAGAGATAGTGGAGGGTGTTTGGGGTGACGGAGTTTCTCTGTGTCATGACTATGGTGACAGTCACGTTAATCTGCACGTTATAATACATACAGCTGTACACTAAAATAAATTAAAAAGTTATGGCATACAAATTTTTAAAAGAATGGAATTAGAAGTAAAAAAGGAAACAAGCCCAGAGCTGACCATTGGCACGGGGGGCATTCGACATAGGGACCTACTGAGGCCACCGTAACATGTTAGGAAAGCTTAATTTATTTATTTGGGGATGAAAAATGCATAGAAATAAAAATTTTAGCATGTTTTCCTGCAGCTCAAGAGATTGTCCGAGCACACCGCTGGCCTTGCAGGCTGCTGGCCCTGACCTTTGCTCCTCAAAGGATGGTCCGTGTGTCGGCAGCGTTTGCATCCCCAGAGCTTATTAGAACTCTGGCTGCGGGGCCCAGCTGTCTGGGCTTTAACAGGCCTGCCCAGTGACAGTGATGCACACTAAATTCTGAGAAGCACTGCCTAAGAGCAGTAGTGAAAATACAGCTTCCTGGGCCCACTCCCAGAGTTTCTCTGATTCAGGAGATGCTCTTAGGGACCCAAGAAATTTCACTTCTGACGAGTTCCCGGTTGATGGTGAAGCTCCCTCTCTGGGGACCACGGTTTGGGGACCGCAGCCCTAGACCGAGCCTTCTGTGTCCACTACGGCAGGAGTTAAGACTCTAGCTCCGCAATCGCACTAGCCACCTTTCAATCGCGCGCTAGTCCCCGTGTTTGTGGTCCTTCGGGAAAATCTTCCCTGACTCCTAGCCTAGAGAAGCACTGTCCATTAGATGATGGGAATGCTGTATACTGTGCCAGCTAGTACAGTACATACTCGCCCCTTGTGGCTATGCAATTTTAAATTTTAATTAATTAAACAATGCATAAAGTGTAAAGTTTACTTCTTTAGTCATACCATTCACATTTCTAATGATCAATAGCCACCCACAGCCTGTGGCTACCACATTAGGACAGATACAGAATATTTCCATCATCACCCAAAGTTCTAGTTATTGGACAGTGCTTCTCCAGACCAGGGATCAGGGCACTTTTTCAAGTTTCCTTAACAGTAAACAGTAAATAATTTGGGTTTCCAAACCTTCTCGTCTCTGTTGCAACTACTCAATGCCGCCTCTGGGCTGGAAAGCAGCCACAGGCAATTTGTAAACGAATGGGCATGGCCATGGTCCAGCAAAACCTCATCCACAAGCGTAAGCAGCTGGCCTTGGGGGCCAGCCTTGGCTGAGCCTCGCTCCAGACCAATCCCATAGCCACGCCTCCGAGAAGTCTTGGGGTTCCTGCGCTTATACCACAAAATGAACTTTTTCTACATTAGTATAAAAACTGTAAGGGGAGAGTTTGCTAGCACTCCTCACTTCTTTAACTCTCAAGACAATGTTCAAAAATATCATAAAAAGATTAAATAATATTATTGGTGGGAATTTAATGTCAAGTGTGAGGAAAGAGGGGCTCTGTGACACACTGAAGAAAAAGGTACGTTTATGCAGATTGAAGAACTTTGGCCGCTTGTTGGCTTGTGTACAATAATACAGGATGTTTTCGTTGTGTCGCTCACTGCCGCACACTGATAAATCTCCACATACCTTCTACCATTGCAACTTCAGGAGTCGTCAGACCTTTTCATAAAACAAAACTGGGAAGTGAACAGCTCTCATCCTTTACATTGAAAACCTAAGTTCAGGAGAGAAACTGTTAACCAGCCATCTAGATTTTAAGAAAAAAATTAGTAGAGTTTCCTTTCAAGGTAAGGAACCGTTTTCAATATAATTTGGGTTAGTAAGTCTTTAAGCACATATAGTCTACTGGCTCTGGGGGAGCCCTAAGAGAAACAGGCTGTGCTGTCTTTGCTAAGTGTTTAGATCAGAGCCAAGTGTCAAAGTGCCAAGCCTTAAAGGGGAAATGCCTCCTTACTTTTCTTCGTTGGTCTTCTTTTAGCAGAGGTTGCTCTAGGAGATGTGAGGTGGCCAGGAGAGGCAGCTGGGAGAGAGGGCCAGGGCAGGAAGTGAATCTCCTAAGGATATGGGAGGCAGGAGTTGTTTTGAGCCCTCCTAAGAAAGGTTAGATTCATCAGGCAGAACTCGGGGTGCCTCTTCCCTTTTCAACCATTTATTTCTACTTTTAACTATCTTAATTGTCATTTCCACTTAGGTCTTCATTTGAAAAAAAGAAAGTTACAAAATAAGAAAGACAAGGTAAAGAAAAGAAAATCACTGACCCAAACCATGCAAGACCAGTGAACGTCTACTTTCTCCAGTCACTGCCGTTTCCACGTAAGTAAGGCTAGGGCACCCTGTTCCAGTGATAACTGCTTTGTATCCAGGAGAACAGATATTGGATCTGCTGCATTTTTTGGAAGCCTACGAAAATGCCTGTGCCGGTTGTTTGCCTGCCACCAGTGCGTCCTCATTTCAGAGATGTGCTCAATTCTGTAGTCCTTGCTGTAGCCCAATCCCCAAAACAACTGGATCCTGGCAGAAGAAGGAACAGTGAGGAGAAAGTGCCAAATCACAATATAACAAATGCAGGTGAGCAGTAAAGCATGGCAAAGTCACAGATAATCGTACCACAGTGAAGTTAGCAATCAAAAGTATGGTGTCTAAACGACTCAGCGTATTAAAGTGAAAAGCCACCTTTTCTTAAGAATTGCTTTTCTGTGATTTCAAAATATTATTTTACATATTTTCTATAGACTGTACATTGATTGCCTGAATGGTCTTATCTAGGTCTGAATGAATTCAATGATGAGAAAAATGCCATAGTCAATGTGGTATATTTATACCAACTATTGGGTGTATTAAAGAAGATACCAGGTGCTGTGTTACTTACAGGGATAGTCATGTCTGTCAATGCCCCAAGCTTGGCCAGTGCTTACTAAATGAACATTGAATGAATTCAGAATTGAAAGAGTGGAAAAGTAGGAATGCTTGTGCACGTTTTCCCAGTCCATGGGTTTACAGAAAAAGACAAGTGATCACACATATAGAGTGGAACTGATTAATTCACTGGACAAGAAAAAAAAGGTGACAAGCCAAGAGAAACAGATATTTGGGAAAAGAGTTCATCAAAGTTTACAGATCAGTCGTTCCCACTCTGCAGAACATTTCTGTAAAATCTTGTTGTTTTCCAAATGTTTATTTGCCTTTCTGCCAAAGGTTTCAGTCCAAGCCTTCTGACTGGCCAATCATGGATCACGCCCCCTGGAATCAATTTCTGGCTTATCTTGATCTTCCCATGTAAACAAACCAGGGAAGAGTAGACTGTCTAGAGAGAAATCTTAGGGTAGGCCTTGGGAATGCTTTTCTCTCTGAGAGATGACTTGGGAGGCTAACAAAAGTCCAAGGAGTATATAAATAACATCAATATGAAAAAGCAAATGTAAAGGAAACCCACCAAAGAATTACAGTATTGTGTCAAATGTAAAATCCTAGCTAAAACTTAAACACATTTCTTTAGGTAAGGAGAACAACGTTTCCATGGCAACGTAAGTCTAACAGAACAGTTTATTTAGTTATTAACACACTTCCTGTGGGAACAGTACTCTGGAACATAGTGTAAAAACATTTTTTAAAATGACAGATTAATTCATAGAAGGTGTTGTTTATACTCTTTAACTTAAGATCTTAAATTGGTTGAATAAACAAACCTCTACTTGTCTCATCAGCTTTTATGAAAGACACAGGCAGTCTAACAGATCAGTGACTAAATCATTTGGAAACCCCACAGAGATGGTCATTTCTAAGAAATCTGCAACAATATATGTGGGATTTGACCAAAATGGGTTTTTTAATTAAGGCAGAATACAGCCAAACTTGGTAAAAGCATGGATCCAATTTTTGCAGACGCAATAATCATGGCTATAAAAATGAACTATGGTTGGGACTTTAAAAATTCAGTGTAAATGTGTTAACAACTAAAAAACATAGGTAAAACTGTCAACATTCATGGTTTGTTCTATCATATCTCATGTGACAGAAAATAAAATGATAGAAATAGAAGTTCTCCTGATTAAAAAAAAAAAAAAGCCGTGGCTTAATTAGACCAATTCAAAAGCCTCATTCTTGTAAAAGTAGACAGAACAAAAACTTTCCCAGCAGGTTTAGAGATTTATGTTGGTTATTAAGTGACAGAGCATAAACAGAATGTTAAAAGCAGAACTATTTAATAATGAGTAGAAAAATCAATACGAGAGAATTTAACAACCATAGAGTTCTTCTCACAACTTGGACTACACTTTTCCAATTCTCCACAATCGTATATTAATGCAGAACTTTGCGAAGAGTTTCTAAAGTATAACATTACTTTATTAGCATTTGATTTATGCATTACTGTACTCTTTTGTTTCCTATGATAAATATAAATACCTTTTCTCAGATGTCAAGTAATTGATTCCATTGAGAACGAATGCAGTAAATTTTAGTTTAATTAGTGTTTTTCTTTACCTCCAGTTACTCCTGCTGTTTCATTGCTTCCTTGCTGGAGACATAGGTAGCAGATTGTCACAACCAAGGAAAATGCATATCCATGTTTAGAGATGTTTGTGCCAAAGCCCACGGAGGTAGCAAGCAGCCTTATCAGCAGCCAGAGAGCACTTCAAAGATTTCCCCTACAATATTTAGAATTTCTCTTATGTTAAAATCATTTGAATATTTGAAAGTGCTATATTTAGGTCATTGCTAATAAAACACACATGCCTATGATACCATAGTAAGTGGAAAGAATAGCTTTACTAAGTATATGCTGTTTGATAATTGAATTAGAAAATTAACCTCATGGGATGTAGCATAAAAGAGCAGCAATTATCTGGAACAAGCTGTTATTTCATCACAGACTGACACAAAATTTTAAAATAATGAAAATAAATCCAAGTGATCATTTAAAAACCAAATAATTTTTTTAAAAAGTCATTACAGTTTTAAACTCTAAAGGGAACCCTCACTTGATGCACTGATAAAAGCATTTGTTTTAGACATATTTCTCTGTCTTTTGTTTTCTTTCTGTATTTCCTGCTGGGCTTTGGGGTATAAGTTTTCATCTATTGATGTCCATGTAGGCCTGTTGCTTTATCTCTCATTTAAAATGTCTTTATTTTCTTACTAACTCAATGTAATTGGAAGCAAATCTACTCTGCCACTGTGCAGCCAAACATGGCACTTTCCCCAGTGGTGGCCTGTGGGGAAAATTCATCCAACAGAGAAGCATAAGCTGGGTGCTGTCCACTCTGCCACCCACATATCTCAGATTCTTCACCTTCAAAAGGGATTAGGTCCTGGCATGAGCAGCACACCCCATAGCACATGGGGCAGCTCGACGAAGGCCATGCCGCACTCGTAGCAATATCAGAAGATGAGTACCCGAAATGCGGCATTTATAAAATTATAAAAAGGAAGAAGAAAATGTGGTGAGATGTAACAAGCCAGCGCGGACGAAGCTGTGTATGGGGTGCACAACGGAACGTGACTCAAACTGAACAGGATTAATTCTGTCATCATTAAATGAAAGCCTTCATTTGTTAAAAAGTGGACCCGTGTCGATTTCTTTCTGTCACGTCAGAATCAAGAGCAGAGCTCCTTGTACAGTAGGTGCTGCATAAATGTATCTTTAATTAATTGGCAGAGGGCACCTCTAAGAATAGGCTGACAACTTAGCCCACAGATTTTAAGAAACTGAAAGTTGGGCAGAAACCCACCAAACCCAAAAGACAAACATCTGTCTCCTAAGTATAAAAAGCACATGGGATGGACTCTCAGTGTCGAGGAAACCATTGTGCAGAAATTGGCCTCCAGATCAGCAATCAAATGCTTAAGTCAGAGGGAGCAACAGAAGCTTGGGACATGAAAGGCAGTGGCATATCTGTGTGTCTACATTACTGCTGTGGAAGAAAAAGATGACTCTAAATGCCGTTTTATGAATCCATTAAAAACTGCCAAGTCTCACATGGCATCCTGTACCCTTGCAAAAAGACACAAGTGTTAAATTAAGTTTGAATTTGGATTAGAAAGAATAAGAAAATCAATTTAAGTGCCCCCACTGCCATCTCAACCCTTGGGCCCTTGCTTCACATCTGCGTATTTCATTAGTATATTTTGTTACATGATCATGTAATATTTATGCAGTAACATAATATGCTCTGTACATCTAAGATTAGAGAAAAAGTGCAGTTCCTTTCCATTATTTTGTGCCCTTTATCTGCTGAACACTGTGTAACATTACCCGGGTTTGGTGATTATGTAATGAGTGATCCCTTTGTAATGCATACTGCACAGTTGGAGGATTGCTGTGGGAATCTTAACTCTGCAAATCCTGAGTTTTGGAACAATTAAAGCCCTGGTTTTAATGTTACATTCACCTCATTTTTCCCCAAAATATTTTCCTTCCCTCCCCACTGCCCTTAAAACCCATAAGTACTGCCATAGAAGAAATTCAACAAGAATTATAGGAAAAAGTTCCACGGGAGATGAAATAACAGCTGCCATCTGGCACATAGCAGATGTGTGTTCTATGAACTTTTTTTTTTCTTTTGAGTTCTCTTACCCAAGTCCTGGCCAGACCCAAACACTGTGCCTCGCTTAGGAGATCTGACAACTTCCGAGTCGCAGGCTGGATGACTGCAGGCTAGTGTTTTTCCTTTGAATTCAGTGAAGTCCCAGAGAATAAACTAACAGGTTCAAGAATGATACACAAGGGTTATTCTCCCCCAGAAAACTGTGAAGAATGGCCACTAAGTTCCCTCATAAGAAATAAAGTTCAACAAGGACCCAGCAACCTCTGATTAAAGATTCTGTCTCTTAAAAGATATTCGCAGGATTTGGCATCATTAGCAGATGTTATGAAAATCCCAGAGAAACGAATCAGCTGAGGAGATCACGACGTTCCTTCCTTCCAAGTAAACCAGGCCCGACCGCAGCAGCCATCACGTTTGGGCAAGTGCGACCCTCCTGAACCCGACAAAGCCCGCTGCCCCCTGGCACCGGGTCGCTCCTCTGCCACTTTTATTAGGACGCACGTAAACATGCGGGATGCAATCATAACTTCACAGACACCTTTGTCATCTTATAAATTGAGACCATTTTTAGTAAAAGGTGGGAAGCTAAAATAAAAATCAAAGCCATTTTTTTTCTATAGGAGTCCATGGAAATGGTATTTTCTTTTTCTGGTTTGCTCCCAGAGCTGTCGAGCTCCTTGAAACATACTTAGTCATTGTGCTTGTTTTTGTGTGTCAATCAGCCTATTGTTAATGCATTGTGATTATAATATACTCGGCATGCCCTTAGAGTGACATTTTTTTTTTCCTGTGAATGTGACTCTTGCATCTCTAGCTTCCACCTACCAGGCACCAGAGAACTCAACCAAGCAAACGTGCATGACAATGGCGGCAGTCTCTAGTTCTGAGACCACAGCAGTGCGATCAACGGGACACTGTGCCCCCCTGGCCTGCCCCGTCTTTTTCTCTTCTCTTGGACTGATCCCAGGGTAACTCAAATTTCTGTTGGCTCTTTTTTCCTTCTGAAGCCTCAGACATATAGAAATTTATTGTGTTCTCTTTGGGCCTCAACCGTGTTGAAGTCCTAGATGCTGCCCAAGGGCTCCCAGGTACCTTCTCACATCGAGAAGGTTCTGTGTCCTTTCTGGCTTTGCTCTTGTTTCTGACACGGCTGTGATTTTAACACTTGCCATTTCATCCCGGAAGGCATCCTCCTCTCCCCCATCACCAGATGAGCCTTCATTGTCTTTCCCCCTTCCAACTCGGCCTACAGCCATGGGTCCCAGTCTGTTGGGGGGAAGAAGCCTGCAGAGTCCGTTCAAGATGACTTATTATTTGGTCGCATAGTTAATGTGCTAATAAAATACAGATGTGTGTAAAAATAATCTCTGGATGCATAATAGCCCTTCATGATTATGTACCCCATTTCAGTCCATAAAGATGAAAAGATGGCTATTTGATTGGAAATCCTTGGGAAAAGGCTTATTATTGACCTCTCTAATCATGTGGTTTGAAGTCCAAGGCCTTACCACAGCCCTAATTTTATAACACTCCTGTGAGACGACTCCAGCAGACCCACTCTCCAGGAACCTGGCACGAGCTCCGTCAGGGGATGGGAGAGAATGAAAACTAAAACCAATGTAATTTTCTGTCTCTGGGTTAAACAATACAGAGAGCAAAGCAAATTTAACTTAGCTGTCACCTCCAGAAATAAGTCGTTCCTTGAAGAGAAGCCTGCGGCCCAACAAAATAGTTTGCTTGTCAAGATTAACAGTTTGTTCATTAAAAAGGGCTTTAAGACCCTGACTTCTCTGAGATCCAAAACTATTATAACCAAGTCCAACCAGTACCCTACCTTATAAAAAATGACATAAAAATTGCCCAATCCAGGCTCTAAAATCCTGTGGATATCCTACACGGACTTCACCCTTCTGAAACAGTATTATTATTCTTTCAAGACACAGTGAGGCTAATGAGCTCAGATTTCCTTGATCAACAGGGATTTCCAGTGGCCTTTGGAGAAGTCAGTTGTTGAAAACCTTGGAGGTGACACCAAGCTCCAGCCAAGATCTCCTCACTGCTGTGAACTGATGAGGAGGCTCCATCCCCCTGGTCCTCTAAGTTGCCATGTGGAGGGTGGGGTCTCTCCCCTCACAGTGGTCTGACCTGAATTGGGTCTGAGCTCCAATTTCATTTTATCAACTCACAATACTCCATTTACTTTCCCTGAGAAATTAAGAACTGTTTGAGAAATCCTTTGATGACTCTGTTTTGCATTTCTGCCCCCAAAGAACTTTCTACTGTGAGTCTACAAGAGGAAGACTATGGGGGAGCACACGCATAGCCCCAAGCTGGCCCTAAGGATGGAAGAGCTCAGAAGGTCATGTCAGACTGGTGTCCATTGGACAAAATTTGCCTTAGGTTAATTGTTATAAATGACACCTTAATAAAGATTGTTTGTTTGTTTGTTTGTTTGTTTCAAATAAAACACAGACTTGTCTTTGCGTTCCTGAGAAATGTTTTATTTCATTTTGTTAGCCTTGAGCCCAAGGGCTCATTGGACCACCAGCTGTTGACAGTTCATCTTTGAACAGGTTCTGGAGATACAAGATTGGAAGAGTAGCCCTTTCCGACCTTTGCCATTTACAAGGCACCTCCTTCCAAGCGCTAAAGCGTATGTCTATCTTTCTAACTAGCATAATTACACCTAAGATTGTCTGAAACTCCAGGGGCTATTTTGGGGAACTTTGGGCATGAACAAGAATGTTCATTTGAGAGATGCATTAAAGCAAAAAGGTAAGAAACTCTCATAAAGAGATTCACTGATTTGCCTTTCTCAAAGACAGATTTCTTTGTTTAATAAGAAACTCTCCCCCTTCACCTCCATACTTGAGAGATTAATGATTGGTGTACAGTTAAAAAGTTTACAGCTTGATGGACTTGTGAAAAAAGCCCAAGTTACTGTTTAAATCAGTCTAATGAGTCCCCTTCTCTCTCCCCCACCTCTTTTGAATATGTGTGCCTGTGTTAGTGAAAATGGGTTTTCTTTCACCCAAGCCTTCTCCTGTCCCTGCAGTAGACAGATAATTTGCTTTTTGCAGTGATAATGTGAATATCTGTCTGAAGTCTGTTGCTTCTCACTTTCCCCCCCCCCCCGCCCCTCCTCTCATATTCCTTTTTCTGTCTCTTGGGTAACTTTAAAGATTAACTGATCAAAAAAAAGAATGGTTTTGTCACCATTGTTCACACTCTAGGAATATTGAGCCCAGATAAACAGCCAAGAATTTCCAAAAACAGAAGTAAGAACAAATTGCTCTAATGTTTTTTTTCCCCTTGCCAAAACTGGAACTTAGAAGAAAAAGTTTACCTGTGAGTAATTGTCTTAATCATTAGAAATAAAGTAAAACTAGACATTTAGAACATTTACATGAATTCATCAATTTATTTTCTCATATGTAAATAAGTTAATCTATATTTTCAAAGGTTTATACTTGATGTGTACAGAGTGAAAAAAATCCTATGCAGGGAAGCAGCTGTGGCTCAATCAGTGGGGCTCCCGTTTACCATGTGGGGGGCCCCGGGTTCGGTTCCCGGGGCCTCCTGGTGAAGGCAGGCCCTCCCGCATGGCATGGTTGGCTGACCCAGCGAGCACAAGCAGCAGGGGGGGGGATAAATGAATAAATAAAATAAAATCTTTAAAAAAAAAAAAATCCTATGCAATCATCCCTGATCAATGATTATTTTGACAAATGAGTGATTTATTTAATTTTAGCTCAAAAATAATTCTATATCTTCTCCCTAATATCAGTACCAGGAAAAGTAATGTAATCACAATATTTTAATTAAGACAAGATTTCTCATTTTAAACTTTTAAAATGTTCTACATTTAGTTCTGGGTCATTAAGGAAACATTATTTCCACAAAGAGTTTAGATTACAAATATTTATTGGAATGTGTTTGAAAGAAATCAAACAAAATATATGGTTTTAATAGTATGTATTCCTATAAGGCTGTAAATCATAAAAATTTAATGTGTTGACAACTCATACTTTCCAGCTTTTTAGTCAACTTTAAGATCTTTATCTACTATTAAATTGAGTTAATTAATAAATTATTTTTGGATATATAGACAATTTCTAAATAAGAAAAAATACAAATGTTAGTCACTAAACAGTATTTTAAAGAAGCTTTTTTCCTTATTTCTAAATGTGGAATCACTATATATTCAACAGGATACATAACCCCTTTAAATAACCTATGCATATATTTATTTCGCCATCTTAAAATATGTTAAAGAGGTATATAATACGCACTCAGAAAAAAAATATCTAGACAATTCTTGTGCACTACCTTCTTGTTTTTTCTAATGTTTACATAACAAAAGTTGGCTCTTCTAGTTAAAGAATGTAACTCAAACAAATAATTAGAGAGAAACAGGAATATGTATATAAGACAATAAATATGGTTCCTCTGTTTTCTACGGAAATTGTTACCGTTTTTTAAAATGATTTAAAAAAAGGGGGGGGTTTAATAAGGGGTGGGGAGGTGAGGGGTTTGGTATCTGGGAGTCTCTGGTATTCCATGTGTGACTTTGCTGTGACCTAAAACTTCTTTGAAAATTAAATGAAAATTTGGGAGACACTGGGGATTGAGAGGGGGAAGGTGTCACGGCACACCGGATATCCGATAACACAGTGATAAAAGGAAGAAAAGAATATATATATATATATATATATATTTTTTTTTAAATAAATAAATAAAATAAAATGATTAAGTTAATTATATTTAAAAGATAGGATTAAAAGCTTCACTTTTATCATCTATTTGCATAGATGTGTATATGCCCAAACACATACATGTAAAGATATATTGAGATTAATTCAAGATTTATAAATATTTTTTTAAAAAGACAAATTTAACAGCATATTGAAATTTTAAAATTTCAATGCAGTAAAATTTTTTTACAACTGAGTTTTTTAATGATTGATGGTGAACTGGAAGGAAACAATGAATTTTGTTAAAATGTTTGTTTTTAATATTGGCTCATTGTTAATGTACTTTTTCTTAAGGAAAAGGTTTATGAATTTTTCCTGCAAATTGCTACATAAATAACATACCAGAGGTAAATTAAAATTGAGGTTTTTCTCTTCTGTAAATGAAAACATTTTTCTGTGCTGAAATAATAGAGCTTCTATTTTTATCACAAAAAGATTCTTTTTGTTCTCTGAACTTTTTGGCTTACTCCTGAACCCTTTTGACAAAAAGTTCATTATTTTTGAAAGACATTAATTCCCTAATAATTGCTGTAACATAACATATTGTTTTGTGTTGTCAACATATTTCCTATAATTCTTTCTTTAGATAATTTGGCTTGATTTTTTTTCTTCCCCAAAGTCGGAACTAAACTCATCATAATCAAACTATCAACAAGTCTTTTAAACCTAAGCTACCTTTGAATTTGCTGGAATGACCATCAGCTTACAGAAAGATTTGCTTCTTTGCATTTTAAAAGAAAGGATAATAGAAAGAATTTGGTTTGTGTAGTGTTCCCCAAAGTTTAATTTACTCCAGAACATTGACAAAGTTACTTTGTTTACCAAATTAATATTCTCTTTTTAAGTCAAAACTTATTCTTTCTGGGTTAATTACGTAAAAAAAATATTAATACATTTCAGGGACTGCATACTTCTAAGGAACATATCCATTTTTATATACAAGGATTATTGCAATAACTATCTGCCAAAAGATTTTGCTTCCCTGCCACCAAGTTCCAAAAGCACCTTTGATCAAAGGCGATTTGTGGCGCACTCTGGTCCAAACCAAATGGCCCTGGATGCTCATAAACATCCTTACTCTCCAGGACATATTCTTACTCCCAGGCTAATCACCGAAGACATCCTTAGAAATAAATTGTGTATACACATGAGAGATCATTCCTCTCTTTTCCATTCTGGTAATTATTCAAGGTATTTCACCTTCTGGAAGAAACATAAGAGAAAACCCAGCCTCGAGCCTCCATGCCAACACCTGATCAGGGACCGTTAGCAACTTTCAAGTAGGAGACCCCAGGGTTTTGTTCCTCAGAGCCACATTTCTCAGCTGAAGACAGAAACCGCTTTGAATCATGTTCCAGCCAGAAACCTCAGACAGAACATTCTTAGGAATTCTTCAAAATCAGATGACACTTGTGAAGAGAAAGCTTTCACTCAAAACTTCTGGAAAAAGGAAGATGACCGCAAAGAGCTTCTGTGCAAGACCCACAAAAAGAGTCACAGAGTTTCACATTTTAATCTTTATTTTCTCAATTATTGTCTTTCCTGTTGGCTGTTTCAAGGCTCCAGTTTTTAAGATGCTTGTCTTAGTTTCCTGGGGCTGCTGTAACGAGGTACCACAGACTGGGCAACGGAACACAACAGAAATGGATTGTCTCCCGGATCTGGAGGCCAGAAGTCCTGACTCAAGGTGTCAGCAGGGCCATGCTCCCTCCAGACCCCATAGAGGAGGCCCCTTCCTTGCCTTTTCTAGCCCCTGCATTCCTTGGCTTGTGGACGCATTGCTCCAAAATCTGCTTCTTCCATCATCCCACAACCTGCTCCCTAGGGTCCATCTGCCTGTGGCCAATTCTCCCCTTCTTACAAGGACACCAGTGATATGCATTCAGGGTCCATCCTAAACCAATTTGGCCTCATCTTAACTAATCACATCTTCAAAGACACTCTTTCCAAATAGATTCATATTCGCAGGACCAAGGATTAGGACTTGAATATATCTTTTGGGGACACAAGTCAACTTACAATACTTGCAGTACCTTAACTTTGATGTCTAAAAGTTTCCTGCTCTTAATATTGCTTTTGGCATTTTTAGTCACTCCTTTGTAAAGGTTCTATGCCTGACTACAATTTGCTTATAATTTGGCTAAAACATACAATCCAAATGACTGTTAAGTTTGTGCTCACATTCCTAGGTGCCACCCTGCTTCCTTTGATACCATTTCCTCGTAATAAATAAGTTAGTTTCCTGTGTAATTGGACTAAACCATTTAGTAGCACTTAGATTAAAAATAATACATTAGAAGAGAAAGTCAGAATCTAAAATCCTCTATCACATCAAACCTAAATAGTAAGCTCCGTAGAAGCAGCCTTTGTGACACTTTCACAGGAGCTAGACTCTATAAAGAGAAAGGGAACAGACAGTGTACAATTGGAGGCTATCTCACTTTTACAGATCCTACAAAAAAGGTAGAAAACTCAGACTCTACTCTGGCTTTTTTTCATTAGCTCTACCTAAAGGGCTCTCTAATGATAAATTTCATCACCTGGCATAGACCACTCTTGATGAGTGGCATCAAAAGATCATAATGCTATTTGAAACAGATCATTGTGTGGTTTTTTGGTGTTGGATTTGTAGCACAAAAGTTACTTTCCAATAATTTGTGAATTTGACAGGGATATGTTATCTTGCTAAACTGACTCGTCTCTTGAGCATTGTCTGTGATATCACCAAGCGTCTTTTAGGCCTATTAATTTCCCATTTCCAAAACAAAGATCTTGAGGTAATTTAATTTAGGGACAAAAAATTGGGCCTTAAATTAAGTTCAAAAACTTTAGCCGTGGAAGGGAAATTTAGAAGCTCCTTTCTGTCTCTAATTTCATGTTTTACAAGAGGCCCCAAAAGTGGAGAGATTTCATATGTTGTGGTTCACAGGGCAATAGATAACTGGACTACAGTACTGAGGCTGTATGAGATCCCCATGGCTGTGGTCTCCAAGGGCAATAAATGCAGTGGCTTAAAACAGCACACATTTATTATCTTACAGTTCTGGAAGCCAGAAGTCCAAAATGCATTTCACTGTGCTAAAATCAAGGAGTTGGCAGGGCTGTGACACATCTGGAGGCTCTAGCAGAGACCCATTTCCTTACCTTTTCCAGCTTCTAGAACATTCCTTGGCCTGTGGCTCCCTCCTTCTCCCTCCATCTCCCTCCATCTTCAAACCCAGATCCAATGACTGCTTCCAGTGTCACAGCTCCTTCTCTGCCTCTGATCCTCCTGCCCCCTCTTTCACTTATCAGGACTCCCGTGATTACCTCAGGACCACCCAAATAATTTAAGAAAACCTCTCAAAGCCAGCAGATTAGCAAACGTAAGTCCATTTGAAACCTTGATTCCCCTTTTCCATGGAAAAGAATACTCACAGGTTCTGGGAATTCGGATGTGACTGTCTTTGTGTGCTGTTATTCTGCCCATCACAAAGGCTGATTGGCCCATGAGAAATGGATGGTGGTAGTTCAGCATCGAGCCACTTTACATAGTGGACTCTCAAGATGGAACATGCGCAGTTTTTAAGGAAAGAAGGTTACAAATCCCCACAAATCTTGGAAACCAAGAAATCATGAAGTTTGAAGATTTGGCTAACATCTTGTTTCTGTGAACTCTTCAAAAGAGGACTAGGATCTGTTCTTGTGATTTAACTTGGGAACTGTTGGCTTTGATTGAGAAACAGACTGCAATCCTTCTCTGAGTTTTTGTCTGTATTTCCGTGTTCAAATGTGTGATCTCCAGAGCCTTCAATGCCATTCCGCCACCACTGTCCTGGGAAATGATCCACCAAATAATATTTCCACAAACAGAACAAGAAAATCGGCAAATACAGAGGCTGGAAATAAGTACCAACCAAAACACTGTACATTAAGAGTGGTGCAGATCTGAACCAATCATGCTCCAAGACAATAGATAATTGTCTGTCTTTCCATTTAGACTGAAGAATGACTAGTAGGGAAACCACCAACCAAAACCAACTCTGTCCTTAAGTTAAATACTTAGATTGCCAGGCACACCTATCTGTCCCTGGTAAACAATACTGAGAACGGGAAAGAGAATTTGGCTGTGTTCTTCAGGAAGTATCTACACCTGGGAAGATAAGACTTTAAACCAGTAATGATAGATTATTCATTAAAGCTAATGTCTTTCCCATCAAGAAGGGCTCTGAGGCCCCCACTTCTCTGTGCCCACAAAAACCAAACTCTTATGTCCTAAGCATTGCCTGATCCTCACCAGCTTCCCACCTTGAAAGACCTGCCTTAAAATCATCTAGTCCTGGCAATAAACCCTATAAATAGCCTGCACTTAGTCACCTCTTCTAAGATACTGCTAAGATTCTGTCAAGGTAGTATTCTCCCTTTATTGCTGTAAGTGTAATAAATGTAGATTTGCTTGCTTAACAGGTTTTTCTGGTGGTTAGCTGAAGAGTTGGGAGTTCACAGGGGTGAGATCAGGAAACCACCATCCCATGATAACCTCCCTGCCCAACAGGGAACTTCTCTGAGGTTCAAGGAGCAGCTATTACTGTTGCCTTTTTATGAGAAGCTCCTCCTTCAGATCAGCCATGAATTAATTGAGAAGACCCATTGGGAAAATTGAACGATTTTTGTTATTCTTGACATGCCAGAGTTCCACAGGAGATCAAATGTTAGATGCCCCAAGTGTGCAAAAAGAAAATTGAAGGAAAGGTGGGATTGGTGTGACAGTCTGGATTTTGTAAATCCCAAAAAACAAAAGATTATGTTTTAAACTAATCCATTCCTTTTGGGTGTGAGACCCATTTGACTGGATTTTGTAGTGAGGCATGATCTGTGTTGAGTTCTTGCCCCCTTTCTGGGTCTGATATAAACGGACTCATGGAGACAGACACAGGAAGAGAGAGCTCTGCCATTTTTGATCCTGACATATGAAAGAAAGGAGAGGCTCAAACAGCTGAGACTCCAGGGAGAGATGAGCCATTTGCCTGATAGCTTACAGCTGAACTTGGGAAGAGAGCAGAACTGCTGAGACTGACATAGGAAGCCCAGAAAGAAAAAAGCCATATGCCAGGAGAGAGAGGACTACAGGAACGCTTACACGTGAAGCCCCAAGAGGCTGGCCCACAGAGCAGCTCAAGAGCAGAGGGTGAGCCCAGAGTGAAAGGCTGGAACCTGGGCAGAGACTGGTGGCCATCTTGCTTCACCACATGACAACACATCAGGATCAACAGTAAATGACTATGGTGAGAAAGCATCTCTGATGGTGCCTCGGTTTGGACTTTTCATGGCCTTGGAAATGTAAGTTTTTATGTCCAAATACATTCCCTTTATAAAAGCCTGCAGATTTCTGGTACTTTGCATTGGCAACCCCTTAGACAAACTAAAACAGTTGGAAGTAATATTATCTTACAATATAACACAAATATCATGTCACATATATTATATCAAATATTTTATCTCATTAATGTATATTTAAATGTGTATATAGTATTTTAAAATTAAATTTCTTAATTTTGGTCAGGTACCAAAAGGGATAAAGTGATACTGAGTATGATGAATCTTCTGCATTAAATCTAAAATATATACAACTAACACATGAGGTTCAACCCAACTCCCCAAAAAGAATATGACTTTACTAAAATACTTCTCAATACTTTTAGCTCCAATTAAAAAATATGTTTATTGATCTCCTTTTGGTATTAGAACATTTTAGTGGAATGGCAATAGCAAAGAGACTCGTTGTTTTGTTGATCTTGACTGAGAAGTTGTAGATCTATTATTATGAATAAGCCTGATGTATCATTCCCAGGCTATCATACTATTTTTCTTCATATGCCGTGGGTTGAATCATGACTAATTCTAGCAATGATAATTACTTCTCAAGTAATCCAAAAGTTAATTCCTTTAAAATATAAAATTAGCCTAATTTATTTAGGCTGAATAAATTCCAAATGAATATCCTAAACTTCAACATAATTTACAGGTTAAGAAAATAACACCAGACTAAAGCTCAGTGTGATTTGTTAAATGTCCATAACTAAATAGTCCTTTTCATATCATGAAAATTCATAGTCCAACACCATAAATTATGTCAAATTCAGAGAAAAGACACAGAACCAGCTCTAAAAATCTGATTTTTTCAAATGGATTTCAAAATTCCAAGATGTATTACTTGAGTACAAAATAAAACAAAATATTTAGCTAGGAAAGCAATATTTGCAAGTTAAAGCTAAAGAACCCTGACCTCAAAAGAACATTCTAACAATTCAAATTCTAGGTGTTTGACAGCTTGATGTTCTCCACAACATTATCCTGTTTTGTATCATTGCACCCACTTGAAAAGCATTTTAATCCAATATCTTGACTCATTTTTGAATATGTGTTTACCCCTTTGCTCTTGACAAGTCCTTGCCTTTACATATAACTAAAATGAATCTTGTTTCTCCTTCAAATTAATTACAGGCATACCTCATTTTACTGTGCTTTGCTTTATTGTGCTTCACAATTTTTGCATTCTTTACACATTGAGGGTTTGTGGCACCGCTACATCAAACAAGTCTGTCAGCTCTATTTTTCCAATAGGATGTCCTCACTTCATGTCTATGTGTTACATTTTGATAATTCTCACAATATTTCAATTTTTTTCATTATTATTATATCTGTTATTGTGATCTGTGATCAGTGATCTTTGATGTTAATCGTAATTGTCTGGGACGCCACAAACTGTGCCCATGTAAGACAGTGAACTTAATAGATAAATGTTGTATGTTCCAACAAGTGATAAATACAAAGGAAAAGTTCTTGAAGGAAGTTAAAAGTGCTGCTGCAACTTCTACTCTACAGCTCAATGGACTCACCCAAGTCACCTGGCGAGGAGATGATGACGGACAACGGCCATCCCAGGGAATGGAGAGAGCCTGCAGTTGCAGGCAGGATAATCCCATCCAATGTATCCATGGGATATAAACCCCCTCTCACTTGGTGGTGGAGTGGACATCACCATCCCAGACTCCTCAGGATTGGGGGAAGAGCTATGGACTAGAGTGGACTCACTGGTTTTCTGTTGTAGACATATTGTGATTCAAGCAATGGAAGAAATTATAACATTAAGGTGGAGCCAGTGGCCACTGGATACTTTCAGGGCAGGGAGAGGGAAAAGCAGTTGTAAAACTGGGGCTTTTTCAGGACTTGGGAATTACCCTGAGTGACATTACAATGACAGATATAGGCCATTTTATATCAGCATATACCATGCAGAACTACGTGGGAGAGAGTGAGGTCTACAATGTGAACTATGGTCCATGCTTGGTGGCAAAGCCCCAGGATGTGTATATCCATTGCAGGTGATGTGCCACACTGATGAAGGATGTTTATGTGGGAGGTTGTGGGAGGAGTGGGAGGTGGGGAACATGGGAATCTCTGTAATTTTGGGGTAACATTTATGTAATCTAAGCATCTTTTAAAATAAAAATAAAAAATAAAAAAAGGTGCTACTCCAATGAACACACAAATTACAAGAAAGTGAAATAACCTTATTGCTGATATGGAGAAGTTTTAGTGGTCTGGATAGGTCAAACCAGCCACAACATTCCTTTAAGCCAAAGCATAATCCAGAGCAAGGTCTTAACTGTCTTAAATTCTATGAAGGCTGAAAGAGGTGAGGAAACTGCAGAAGAAAAGTGTGAAGCTAGCAGAGGTTGGCTCATGAGATTTAAAGAAAGAAGCCATCTCCATAACATAAAAGTGCAAGGTGAAGCAGCAAGTGCTGATGTAGAAGCTGCAGCAAGTTATCCAGAAGATCTAGCTAAGACAACTCAATGTAGATAAAACAGTCTTGTATTGGAAGAAGATGCCATCTGGGACTTCCACAGCTAGAAAGGAGAAGCTAATGTCAGGCTTTGAAGCCTCAAAGGACAGGCTGGCTCTCCTGTTGGGGCTAATGCAGCTGGCGACTTTAAGTTGAAGCCAATGCTCATTTACCATTCTGGAAATCCTTGGGCCCTTAAGAATTATGCAACATCTACTCTGCCTGTGCTCTATAAATGGAACAACAAAGGCTGGATGACAGCACATCTGTTTACAACATGGTTTACTGAAGATTGGAAGCCCACTGTTGAAGCATACTGCTCACAGAAGAAGGTTCTTTTCAGAATAGTACTGCTTGTTGACAATCTGAAGAGTTCTGATGGGCATGTACAGTGAAATTAACGTTTTCATGCCTGCTAACCACCATCCATTCTGCAGCCCACGGATCAGGGAATAATTTCAAATTTCAAGTCTTATATGTAAGAAATGAATTTCTTAAGGCTATAGATGCCATAGATAGTGATTCTACTGAAGGATCTGGGCAAAGTCAAATGTAAACATTCTGGAAAGGATTTGCCATTCTAGATGCCATAAAGAATATCTGTGTTTTACGGGGGAGGGAGGTCAAAATAAAAAATCATCATAACCAGGAGTTTGGAAGAAGTTGATTCCAACCCTCATGGATAACTTTGAGGGATTCAAGACTTCAGTGGAGGAAGTATTTGCAGATGTGGTGGAAATAGCAAGAGAACTAGAAATTAAAGTGGAAACTGAAGATGACTGAATTGCTGTTATCTCGTGATAAAATTTTAATGGATGAGGAGTTGCGCTTATAGATGAGCAAAGAAAGTGGTTTCTTGAGATGGAATCTATTCCTGGTGAAGATGCTGTGAACATTGTTGAAATGACATCAAAAGATTTAGAATAGTCAATCAAATTAGTTGATGAAGCAGCAGTGGAGTTTGAGAGGATTGGCTCCAATTCTGAAAGAAGCTCTACTATGGGTAAAAACAACATTTCCTGCTACAGAGAAATCTTTTGTGAAAGGAAGAGCCAGTCAATGAGGCAAACTTCATGGTTGTCTTATTTTAAGAATGTGCCACAGCCACCCCAACTGTCAGCAACCACCATCCTGATGAGTCAGCAGCCATCGACATCAAGGCAAGACCCTCCACCAGAAAAAGATTGTGGCTCACTCAGATAATGGTTAGCATCTTTTAAAATAAAGTATTATTAATTAAGGTATGTACATTATTTTTTAGACATAATGCTATTGCATACTTAGTAGAAAGCAGTATAGTATTAACATTACTTTTATATGCATGGGGAAACCAGAAAATTCGTGTGATTCACTTTATTGCAATATTCACTTTATTGCAGTGGTCTGGAATCAAACCTGCACTATTTCTAAGGTAGTCCTGTAATTTTTTAGCAAACACTACATTCAATTTATAAAGGTTCTGAAATGAAAACTAAGCTTTCCTATAAGGTCAGAGTAGGATAAAATCATCCCAGAGTTGCATTTGATGGAGAATAAAAATTGATGATGGAAAAGTAAATGCACAACCTATTTTAAACACTAGGAGAAGGAAAAGAAATTTGAGGGACGGGGTGTTTTTGTCATAGGACACCTACAAGCAGACCTTTCTTAAAATTCAACAAATAAATCAGCCAATGCTTGGCCAAACTTGTTTTGTAAAATGAGTCATTTTTTGGCTCAGATTATTTAGCACTGAACAATCAAGATATTTCGGAAACTTGTATCCTGTAATGCATGCTCTGCGACATTATGCAAATCAATTAACCTTTCTGGGCCTCAACCTTTTATCTGTTAATTGAAACTAATACAAGTAATAAGTTAATTCTAAAACTACTTGATATAGGGTTTAAAATATGTTACTCTAATATTAATCAAAATAGGAGAAGCAGCTGAAAATTTGTATGTGATAATGAAGTTTTCCTCAAGCTAACTTTGTGATAGCATCACCTTGTGTCCACCTTGTTACAGCTTCTAAAAGAAATATAAAATAATATTAATGAATATAAATAATAAATATTTATCATCTTAGGGAAGAGCAGAAGAGCCGATCGGTCTTACATTTAAGTCACTTTCTCAGGGAAGCTCTTTGACACCTTCTATCACCTTCTTTCCACATTAGAAGAATTCACTACAAGACTGAGTTCACCATCACTGAGTGTGTTTAAGCAAAGGTAGGCCATAGAAAGAACTGCATAATTTAAGGGTAGTTCTGAGAGAAGGGAGAAATGGATTCCATCCCCAAACTACCTAAATCCAAATTTTAATTACTTGCAAAACTTTCCTTATCATAAAATGAAGCTGATCCTTGTCTCAGGAATTTTGTGAGAATCAAATATTATAATGGATTAAATCCTAAGAATAAGGCTGGAAAAAAGTAGCCATTCAATATTTACCAAATATTACAATTTTTAAAAAGCATGTTAGCTGTCAGAATATTGGACCAAAAATTGGTGAAAGTTACTTTCAAAGTTCTATGTTTCTACCCTTTGACTGCATTGATATAGTCACATTCATCTAAATGGATTCCTTTGGGCCTATCCTTGATATTATTAGAAAATGCAAAAAGAAATTTTTTAGGAACAATGAAATAAGTATCCTTAACCATTCATAGCCCTTTACAACTGGGAGGTCTGGTCCAATCCTTCTTTCCAGGCTTCCACCTGCCGTTCATATCAATCAACCTTCCTGCCTCGGGCACACCTTTCCTCTCTTGCAATAGTCTCCTTCCCAATTAAATCCCACCTTCTCCTGGATGTCTTTCCATCCTTTTCTCTTCAGAACACCTGTAATCCCTTATTTGTTTTTCTCATGTGGCAGTTAATACTTCCTACCTTGCATAATTTTTGTGTTTTGTTTCATTTTGTTCTGTTTTCTGTCGTAGAGTGCTGTGGTGGTCTGGAACCATATGTACCCTCAGAAAGTCATGTTCTTAAGCTATTCCACTCCTGTGGGTATAAACCTATTGTAAGTTGGACTTCTTTGATAAGGCTACTTCCATTAAGGCATGGCCCAGGGTGGATCTTAACCCTCTTACTAGAGTCCTTTATAAATGAGATGAATTCAGAGAAAAAGAGAGAAAGCCACGGAAGCAAGCAGATGAAAACAATGGAACCTGGAAGAGAAGGAAGAGACCAGAAGATGAGACCTTGGCAGAGCAGCCAGTCCTCGGGAATAAATCATTGTCTTGATGATGCCTTGATTCGGATATTCTCATGACCTCCAAACTGTAAGCTTGTAAGTTAATAAATCCCCATTGTAAAAGCTAACCCATTTTATGGTATCTGCTTTGAGCAGTTTAGCAAACTAAAACAAGTACAAACCTCTGAAAGAACAAAAAGAGTTTAATCATTTTTGTAGCCTTCACAGTGCTTCACATAGGTTAGGAATTTAATATGTATTATCTGATAAAATCAGTAAAACTGTCGCAGAGTTATACAAATTTCATTAAATGATGAATTATTTTTAAGAACTTCAAAAGTAATCAAAATCATGCCAAAATGATATTTAACCTAAACAATTCTTACTTTAGGTAAAGTGAACACTGAGTTGTTCATTCAATCAAGTAAAATGAAACCAGAAATACTCTCTATCCCACTTTTTGACTACTAAGCAAGTTCCTCTGTGCAAATCAATAGGCCCAAATGCACTGATTTATCAGATATATCAATCTTAGAAGTAAAATTTTTAAAAGAAGAAAAAAAGAGAGTATTTAATTATTGTTACGTTTGTAATAAAGTCCTGACCTGTATTGAACAATAATTTTGTAAAGATACCTGTAACTTCTTGAGGGGGACTACAACATCCTGCAGAATGCTGCCAAGAATCATGAAGTGTGAAGGGCATGAGATTTTAGCCTATTTGCATGTTGACATGTTAGCCTGCCACATTTTCATGGGTGCTGGGAAAAGACACAAAACCCTGTGTCAGAGACAAAGAAAAGTTTATGTTCCCAGCAATAGCTGTCATCAGTGAATCATCATTTTTTGTGCTGATTCCCACAGGGTGATTTAAAAAAAAAAAAAAAGGCCAGGTGACCCCTGAACCCATAAAGAGTCACATTACAGGAGAGAAACCCTCAGCTTAGGAAATCTGAAACTTTTATATTGAGCGGTATGCATATTGCTCTGGAGGAAAATGCTTTCTCTATCTTCCAAAATTGTTTGTTCTGCAAACATCCTTGAAAAGACAGAGTCTAAAACAAAGACACTCGGTGCATCTATTCAGTGAGAGACGTATGGAAAATTGTCTCCCCACAAATGCCACTTGGTGAACGGCAAACTGCTAGGGTCACTGTTTTACCATTTATTGAGAACAGTCAGTTTGGCAATAATGCAAAGTATGCATTCCTAAAAATGCCATGCTTTGGAAAAGTGTGCAATGAAAACCACAGAGCTTTTGAAGAAAATGGTGTCTGCAGCACAGAACTCAAAAACTTCATCTGTGACACATTAGGCAACCAATAAACAAGTAGCACAGTTTTATACATGTTAAACACTTAACTAGTATATAAATACTACAATACGTTGGCACTTTACCTTGAAAAAGAACTGCCATTTGCTTGTGGAAGTGACCATCAGGGGTTTCAGGTTTGAGTTCAGGGCAGTAGGGGAGGGAAGGTTAGCTGAAACCAGAGGGCAAGCTGTGACCAGATGTGGGTGGGAGTCGCTCGCCCCAGGCCTGTGAACCACGGTGGCTGGCGGGTGGATGTCGGAGGTGTGCACGTGCATTTTGTATTTCCCTACATGACTCAGCTCAGGTGGGTGCAGTACTTTGCATTCACCTGGTGTTTCTCATGGATGAAATCACACATAAGGAAATGCAAACTTTGTGTTCTGCTCAAATTGTTCTCTAATATGTCAATCTCATTGGAACAAATTTGCATTTTCCAAACAAGTGTTATTGCAGAACTACATTGGATGTGGTAATCTGTCTGCTAGTAACACATTGTTCTTATCTATTCATTAAAGTATATTTCCTGTGACCTCTATTGGCTAACATTATCTTTAGCTTGATTTGAACTAATCTATGCGTTTGAACACACATTCTTTTTAATTGTTTATGTTACCAAACTAAAATATAGTTGTAAAAATCTAAAATAAATCTAGAACAATTCCATAATTCCTCATCTTTTCTTGCTGCAATCCTACTTCCCTCTCCAAAGTTAACTGCACTAGTAGTTTAAGGTTACTATTCCAGATCGCTGTTTTAGTTTTACATGTAAAAGTGTTAGCCTTTTTTTTAAATCTATGGGATCATTCTATGCTCCTGTTTCTGAGACTTCTCTTTTCCAATCTGTGATTTAGTAGATTGCATAGATGTGTATACATTAGTATATCATTCTTTTTAACTGCTATATAGTATTCCATGGTTTGGATGTTAGCATCATTTCCCTATAAACTTTGAAAGAGGGGGAAAAAAGTCTTGGTGTTCATATCTAAGATTTTTTGTAGAATAATTTCCTGGAAATGATATTAATGGATGAAAGAGTGTGCAATTTTACATTTTTATAGGTAATGGCAAATTGCCTACAAGTTAAGTACTATAAAATCACACTACTACTCATTTCTACGTATCTTCAACAATACTACATATTATCCGATTCTGTAAAATGAGTTTCTTTACACACACACACATGTTGTTCCTTCTGTTTCTCTAGAGAACACTGACTGAACCAGAGTTTTTTTAAATGTTGTCTAACTGATGGGTATAAAATATTTCTTTTTATATCTGTTTTTAATTTAGTTTGCCAGTGAGAGTGAGCATTTTTCATATGTTTACAGTAATTACGTTTCATTTCTAAATTATTTGTTCGTAGCCTTTGCCTGTTTTTGCCTTTTTTTTTTTTTGCATAAGTTTTTCTACAATATTTAATTTTGGGAGTTCTTTATATATTACAGTTAGCCATCTGTTGTGTCTTAAATATGGTGCAAATAATTCCTTCTAATATGTTTTTTTTTTAAATACTGTGGCATAGGTAACTATTACAAAAGAGAAAAAAGAAGAGAAAACAAGAAAATAAAATAAAATATATATATATATATAAAATAGTTTTAAGTTTTTTTCATTATTCCACTAATTGAGAAAAATGTTTCCTGGGTTAATCTAGTCTTAGTAAATGAGTAAATAAAGTAAGCCAAAGAGGTCTGGGTGTTGTAGAAGGAGAAGGAGAAGGAAGAAGAGAAAGAGGAGAAAGAGAAGAGGAGAGGAGGGAAGATGGAGGAGAAGGAAAAAAGGAGGAGGAGGAGAGGGAAAAGAGAGAGAGAGAAAAGCTGCAAGCCTTATAAGGTTATTAGACGTCAGTGAGGATGGAGAAAGACACATGAGCCTTACAGTGCTTTTCTCCTAGTGAGTCCTGCTAAGAGCATTATAAGTCAAGTAACACTCTTTTATCTAGTAAGAGAAAAATCTTCTAACAAAAATAACACAAATTTATAAATAATACCAAGATTGTTTTTACATAAGTAAAGAAAATGTAAAGAAGGATGCTATAATCAGGTTTCATTATAATATCAATTAAGTGGAAGGTTATATTTGACTTGTGCAGTGACATTACATAAAGTAATGAAGTATTTATGAAAATAGTTCTAGCATCTTAGAAATAGTGCCAAACAAATCATACTCCTTTTCTAAGTGCCCAGATCAAAACTCCAAAGGTAGGTGGTCTAAGAAAGATGCAAACCCTATCTGGACTCTTAAGAAAGGAGCTGAAGGTAAAACAAATAATATATAGGCTTTGTCTAAAAAAAAAAAAAAAAAAAAAAAAAAACCTCATGGGAAGGATGAAGGTAAATA
Source organism: Tolypeutes matacus (assembly GCA_026826555.1). Taxonomy (NCBI): domain Eukaryota; kingdom Metazoa; phylum Chordata; class Mammalia; order Cingulata; family Chlamyphoridae; genus Tolypeutes; species Tolypeutes matacus. The sequence continues at coordinate 652,581 of JAKSZT010020074.1, read as the reverse complement.
TTTTCCACTTTCCACTTTATTTCATAACTTCAAAATATCCAAATATATTTATAACTGTTGGTAACAGCTCTTTATGCAAGTAAATAGTACATTTTATAATAATTTAAAATTTTTGCCCCAATCTGATCCCCTGCATTTGCAAGGTCAGTGTAAAAAAGAGTCCAAATGGTGACAATGCAATGGTATCTGCTTTCTCAGATTAAGTGGAAAGAAATACACAACTCACACGGGGATGAAATATACGGGTGTGATTATAAGACTCTTGTCCCTGGAGAACTTGCTGGAAATAAGATATTCTTGAGGCCATTCCAGAGATGAGAGAAGTGTAGAGAATACAAACATGTTGCCCACACTTCCCAGCTCGGAGCATTCTGTGGTGCATAGCTGGGGTCCACTGCTGCCCGTGGGCTGCAAGACAGTGATCTGACCAGCTTTGTTCTCCCCAGTAAGACCTGATGCATTTCACGTCGCTAATCAGCATTGTCTGTGCCTTTGCTCAGCTAAGCTTCTGGCAATGCGTGAGGAACAATCTGCCTATTGACTGTCTCAGCAGTCGCCAGCCCCTCCACCCTCACCCCATGTTGATCCTCATCTCCTTTCTGCTGGCTGCTCTTTTTTTCTATAAAAGAAGGGGTATAAAAAGCTTTCCATGCTCTTCCCCTCCCCCAAGACACAATTCACACTCTTCTATCTAGTTTCTCTGGGCGCCTCCTCCCAGGGATTCCTGCTGGAATTTGAAAAATGCTGCCTAATTCTTGGATAGTCACTGAATTTCAGCCACCTCAAGCTCCCTCTCACACAAGAGAAGCAATTTTGCTACGTTTCACGTGTGTGTGTGTGTGTGTGTGTGTGTGTGTGTTCTGAGAGGAATTAATTTATAACAAATAGAGACATTTTGGTAACATCTGTCATCACTTCATCCAGAAAATGCATGTGATTAGCATTCTGTTTTAGGAGGTAGAGTGGGCTGTCAGAAGGATACTGTGACCTCTGTGATACTGTGATAAATACATGAATTTGCCAGCAGATCTATGGTTTTCCTATATTAAAACTTTATAATTTACACTCTGGCAAGAGTGAGACACAAGACCAATTCTGCAGAGACTCAGCCTGAATTTACTTTTAACAGAAGGTGGAGAAGAAGAAATATGAAATTTATTTAATTACAATTTTTAAAGCTACTAGCAGAACACAAAATGAGACCACAAAATTTGACTTCACCTGTTCATGAAAAGTGCTTTCTATCAATCCGGAGCTAACATGCAATCATTTGCCAGGAACAAGTCAGAAAGGGAACCAGATAATTGCCTGTTTCTACTTTGCATCTTTGTCTGGTCTCAACCACATAGAACTATGTATAATGAATGGAGAGTAGGGAGAATAAAGTTCTTGCAGGCAGAAGCACATACACGACTTTTTTTCTTTGTTTCTCCAAAGGAACCAAACACACAAATGCCACCATGTGAATTTAGAATGTTCAAAGATAAATATATTAAAATACATCCAGCCAAGAGCACAAAGGAGTTCTATACATAGTCCCTTACCATCCCTAAGCTCAAAAATCTTTAGGGACTGAATGCCCAGGGGGAATTCAGGTAGATTAGAATTTGTACCCTAGATATAGGAAAGGAGTAAGGATTCTTACCTTAGGCAGGTGATGTATCTAGGAGAGTCCAGGACTCTAGGACTCTCCTGAGGCATATAATAGAGCCATATAACTTTTAAAGAATCAATGAGAGAAGAAGCTGGAAATCAAATGAATCTTCAAAATCTATCATAACTAGTTCTAGTCCTGACTCCCTAATGTCAGTGAGAGCAAAAGCAAACATCTTCCCATCGGGGTAAGATAGAATATAGCCTGGCTTTTCCTATCCTCCAAGCTGAATGGATGTTCCACTTATTGTACAAGACTCGTTCATGTTGGAGAGAATTTTTGAGGTCTACCAAATAAATTAATAGGGAAAGTTAAGGAGAAAAGGCTGCTATTTTTCAATTGACATCTAGGTTCTTAGTCCAGGTTGGTTTCCCTGCCGGATAGTTTAGAGATGACACGGCAACCCTTCCAGCAGTGAAGATGAGGCAGATAGTATTCCAGAGCCCACACTTCTCCATCAGCCAGTGCCTACACCAAGACTGAGAAAACCTCAGTGAGCCATGGAACATCATGCTTACCTTCTCTCTTTCTTGCCACTCTAGCGTCAGTCATTTAAGCAGCCAACCTAGCTTCTTTTTTTTTTCATATGATAAACTTTATTTTTAAAGAAGTTTTAGACTACAGAAAAGTTACATCAGAAGTATAGGGGATTCCTTTATACTCCACATCCTCCCCTTCCCACAGTTTCCCCTATTAATAACATCTTACATTAGTGTACTGCATATGTTACAATTGATGGACCAATATTGAAGCATTACTACTAATAAGATCGGTAGTTTACATTATGGTTTACACTTTGCACCAGACAGTTTTATGGGTTTTGATAAAATGTATAATGGCCTGTATCCATCATTGCAGTAACATGCACAACAATTCCAGTGCCCTAAAAATGTCCTGTGTGCCACCTATTCTTCCCTCTCCCTCCCCTCAGAACCTCTGGTAACTACAATCTGGTCACTACCACACCCAAATCAATGTTACACGTTCTTCTGTTACTGTAATAATAATAATAATAATAAGTCAACTTTGATCCATGCTTGCCTTCCATCCTTATGTTTGTTCATTCCCTGGTCTTGAGGATGGTGATGCCCGATTTGCTTTGGATTGAGAAGGCCTTAGATCTTATGGGGCAGATGGAAAGAACTGTTTTGCTTGCAATTGTAAATACTCTTTCCTTTTTGGGACAGGGTTTGTCCATCATCATCATTTTATTAGTTGTCCTGAGTGAGTCCGATGAACTGGAGAGCACATCCTAACTTCTAGTCTCTGTGCTCTGTCTCATAGGAAATTCCAACATTCTCTCCCAGATAAAATAACACACTCCTCTCCTTCATGCCTCATCAATTGTGAGAACTTTTTTCTTTGGGGTCTCCACCACCGTCACCTGCCATATCTTGAAATTTTTCATTATGCTTTGCTCTCCTCTTCATTGACATACTATCCCATTTTTCAAATTCTTGAATAAAATAAGAAAGAAAAACTTCCATTGATCATCTCTCTTTCTGACTACCAGACTAATTGTCTTCTCCTCACCGCCCAATTACTTGAGAGTAATCTATACTTGCTAGCTCAATTTTTTCCATCATTTTACATATTAACTCATTTCAATTAGGCTGCTAATCCTAACAGAACTGGGAAATTGTTCTTGCTGGGATTATAAATGACAAAATTGTCAAATCCAAATTCGTATGTCCAGTATTCCTCCTAATTAATATCTGCACATAACTAGAAATTTTTATCCACTTTTCGGATTCCTCTCATTTCCAGTTAATTTCTGCTTCTCCTACATCTTGAACACTCCATTGCTATTTCTTCCACTGTTTTTACCTCGTCTATCTTCCCTAAATGTTGGAGCTTCCCAAAATTATTTCCTTCACCTCCTTCTTTTATCTCTCAGCTTTTTTGTGATAGATTATTTCCTTCTTAAATCTTTAATTGTCATCTAAATTCAAATGAGCTCCATATTCTTGAATACAGCTCCAAAGTCTCTCTCAAGAGGTCTGTGATGGTTAGACTAATGTGTCAACTTGGCCAGGTAATTGTGTCCAGGTGTTTGGTCCAGCAAGCACTGGGCTAATTGAAATACAAGAGCATTTATGGACTTTGATCACCAGTGAGTTTACTGCATGGATGGCTGATTACATCTGCATCAATCAGGGAGATTGCATCAGCATGGGTGACGCTTTTATCCAATCAGTTGAATGACCTTAAAAGGGGAAGTGATTTCTACATTCAGAGAGAATTTCCCAGCTCGTCGTTGGACAGGCAACTTTTCCGAGAAACTCATCAAGGACCTTTTCATCGGACTTTCATCGGAGCCCCTGGCTTGCAGCCTGCCTGCGGAACCTGAACTTGTGCATCCCCACGGTCACGTGAGAGACTCTTCTAAAATCTCAAATTATTGACAGATATCTCCTGTTGATTCTGTTTCCCAAGAGAACCCTGACTAATACAGCTTGGTACCAGGAGTGGTTCTTGAGGAACAGAGTCTTAAACATGGGAAGTCTGAGGTGGTTCTGGGAGTTTTGTAACTGGCTCTCTACTCTAATTGGACTCAGGAGTACTAATGACTCCCTTTCTAATAATGAAAATGTTGCTAACAGCCCATGGCGAGAGCTGGAAATAGAGATATGCAAAATAGCAGCATTGGATTCTCCTACTTCCATGCTTAAAAGAAGCAAGGATCTGGGTGAGAGTGTTTTCAACACCTTAACAGAATTTTGTGGAGCCAAAAGGTATGATGATGTTGGCTGTATCCTCTGGATACAGTTACAAAAGAAAGCGATGAGCTACAGTCTTCAAATTTGAAACTTAAATGCCGCATGAATGAGATGAAAGTTTGTACCTGTGCCTTGAAAGAAAATCTTGCCTCCTGTAGCCACAGACTTGAGATATCTGAGAATCAAACCCACACTCTCATTGTACGAGTAGCAGAATTACAGAGGAAACTAAAATCTCAGCCTCGCAGGGTTACTGCAATTAAAGTGAAGGCATTGATTGGAAAGGAGTGGAACCCCGAGGATTGGGACGAAGACATATGGGGTGACGATAATATTGGTGGAGACATTGGAACCCTAAATTCTGCTGAGACTTCACCAGATAAACCTGTGATGGCCTGCCTGGTGGAGACCACACCTTGTCAACCTTGTATCACTCAGCCTTCAGCCTGCCCCAGGGAGTCTGGACCTCCTCCCAGCCCTGAGGCAGGTACCAGCCAAACTCCAGCATGCACTGCCCAGCCTCCAGCCTGCCCCCAGAGAGTATGGACCTCCTCCCAGCCAGTCTGATATCAGCCAAACTCCAGCATGCACTGCCCAACTTCCAGTCTGCCCTGAGGAATCTGTCTTCCAACCGCTGCCTGAAGAGATTAATCCTGTCTCACCAGAAGAAAATGCAAAGGAATGCCCTGAGGTCAGTAGGCTGCAAGACATCTCTAATCCTTCTTCTTACCCACACCCCCCACCCCTCTTGTCTTTGAGATTCATTACTAGACTAAAATCACAACAAACCCCCAAAGGTGAAATACAAAAGTGTGACCCATGAGGAAGTATGCTATAATCTGAAAGAACTGCATGAGTTTTCCAACTTATATAGACAGAAATCAGGGGAATATGTGTGGGAATGGATACTAAGGGTATCGGATAATGGTGGAAGGAATATAAAGTTGAATCAGGCTGAATTTATTGATATGGGCACACTAAGCAGAAATTCTGGATTCAATACTGTAGCTCAATGGGTTAGAAAGGGCTCTAACAGTTTGTCTGGGTGGTTGACTGAAGCATGGACCAAACGATGGCCTAGCGTGTCTGATGTTGAGATGCCCAATTTGCTCTGGTATACAGTAGGCCAGGGGATTCAAAGGCTTAGAGAGATTGGAATGCTAGCATGAATTTACCATTTGAGACCTGCTCACCCACCCCAGGAATGTCCAGAGGACACACCTTTAACCAGGACTGGGGGGAATAAATTTGTAAGACTATCTCTGTCTTCTCTGAAGAACTCTGTGGTTGCTCTTCTCTGCAGTCCAGATATTACTGTGGAAGGGGGGAGCTGTAATGGAATTGGAATCCTTAAATATTATGGGGATGATCGGACCTTGGTCCGGTAAAAGTCAAGTAACGGCAGTTAATCGCCAAAGCCAAGGTGGGCGTGGCTACCGCAATGAAAGATTCAAAGCAGCACACAGAATAGTCTGAGCTGCGTGGAGTTACGGCATTGGTTAATAGATCATGGGGTACCTAGAAGTGAAATACATGGGCAGTCTACTAAATTTCTTCTGGATCTGTATGAGCAGAAGAGTTCTGGTCGAGTGAACAAAACCCTAACTCAAATTACAGACACAGAGAATCACGGCCCCTTAATCAATTCCCAGGTTTGAGACAGTTTTCAGACCCAGAGCCCCTTGAATGAGGAGAAGGTCAGGTCCCCTTGGGGAAGGATCCTGTTAAACTACCTAAAATTTATGCTGTTAATCTTCCTCCCACCTTTCCCCAGGGAGATCTAGAGCCTTTTGCCAGAATGACTGTGCATTGGGGAAAAGGAAATGATCAGACATTTCCAGGATTATTAGACACTGGCTCAGAAGTCACATTAATTCTAGGAGACCCAAACATCACTGTGGTCCACCAGTCAGAGTAGGAGCTTATGGAGGCCAGGTGATTGATGGAGTTTTAGCTCAGTCCATCTCATAGTAGGTCCAGTGGGTCCCCGAACCCATTCTGTGGTTATTTCCCCAGTTCCAGAATGCATAATTGGAATAGACATACTCAGTAACTGGCAGAATCCCCACATTGGATCCCTGACTTGTGGAGTGAGGGCTATTATGGTTGGAAAGGCCAAGTGGAAATCTCTAGCAAAATAGTAAATCAAAGGCAACACCAGATTCCTGGAAGGATTGCAGAGATTAGTGCCACCATCAGGGATCTGAAGGATGCAGGGGTGGTGATTCCCACCACATCCCCATTCAACTCTCCTATTTGGCCTGTTACAGATGGATTTTGGAGGATGACAGTGGATTATCATAAACTTAACCAGTTGGTGACTCCAATTGCAGCTGCTTTCCCAGATGTGGTATCATTGCTTGAGCAAATCAACACTTCCCCTGGTACCTGGTATGCAGTTATTGATCTGGCAAGTGCTTTTTTCTCAATTGCCATTAGTAAGGACCACCAGAAATAGTTTGCTTTCAGCTAGCAAGGCCAGCAGTATACCTTCACTGTCCTGCCTCAGGGGTATATTAACTCTCCAGCCCTATGTCATAATATTGTCCACAGGGATCTTGATCATCTCTCCCTCCCACGAGACATCAAACTGGTCCATTATATTGATGATATCATGTTGATAGGACCTACTGAGCAAGAAGTAGCAAAGACTCTAGATTTATTGGTAAGGCATTTGCATGAGAGAGGATGGGAGATAAATCCAACAAAAATACAGGGTCCTTCCACCTCAGTGAAATTTCTAGGTGTCCAGTGGTGTGGGACCTGTCGAGATATCCCTTCTAAAGTAAAGGATAAGTTGTTGCACCTGGCCCCTCCTATGACCAAAAAAGAGGCACAATGCTTAGTTGGCTTCTTCGGATTTTGGAGACAACATATTCCTCATTTGAGTGTGCTACTTGGGCCCATTTACCTAGTGACCAGAAAAGCTGCTAGTTTTGATTGGGGACTGGAACAAGAGGAGGCCCTGTGACACGTCCAGGCTGCTGTGCAAGCTGCACTACCACTTGGACCATATGATCTAGCAGATCCAATGGGGCCAGAAGTTTCAGTGGCAAATAGAGATGTTGTCTAGAGCCTTTGGCAGACCCCTATAGGAGAATCACAATGCAGACCCTTAGGATTTTGGAGCAAAGCCCTGCCATCCTCTGCAGATAACTATTCCCCTTTTGAGAAGCAGCTTTGGGCTTGCTACTGGGTCTTAGTAGAGACTGAAAGCTTAACCATGAGTTACCATGAGACCTGAGCTGCCTATCATGAGCTGGGTATTGTCTGACCCACCAAACCATAAAGTTGGGCGTGCACAGCAGCACTCCATAATAAAGTGGAAGTGGTATATATGAGACAGGGCTCGAGCAGGTCGTGAAGGCACAAGTAAGTTACATGAGGAAGTGGCCCAAATGCCCATGGTCACCACCCCTGCCATGTTACCTTCTCTTTCCCAGCCCACAGCCTTGGCCTCTTGGGGAGTCCCTTACAATCAGTTTACTGAGGATGGGAAAACTTGGGCCTAGTTTACAGATGGTTCTGCACAATATGCAGGTACCACCCAAAAGTGGACAGCTGCAGCACTGCAGCCCTTTTCTGGGACATCCCTGAAGGACAGTGGTGAGGGCAAATCCTCCCAGTGGGCAGAACTTCAAGCAGTGCACCTAGTTGTTCATTTTGCTTGGAAGAAGAAATGGCCAGAGGAGCATTTGTACACTGATTCATGGGCTGTTGCCAATGGTTTAGTTGGATGGTCAGGCACTTGGAAAGAACATGATTGGAAAATTGGTGACAAGGAGGTCTGGGGAAGAGCTACATGCATAGAACTTTCTGAATGGGCAAAAAACATGAACATATTTGTGTCCCATGTGAATGCTCACCAGAGGGTCACTTCTGCAGAGGAAGAGTTTAATAATCAAATGGATAAAATGACCCATTCTGTGGCTAATGCTCAGCCTCTTTCCCCAGCCACTCCTGTCATTGCCCAATGGGCTCATGAACAAAGTGGCCATGGAGGTAGGGATGGAGGTTATGCATGGGCTCAGCAACATGGACTTCCCCTCAACAAAGCTGACTTGGCTACAGCCACTGCTGAGTGCCCAATCTGCCAGCAGCAGAGACCCACACTCAGCCCCTGATATGGCACTATTCCTCGAGGTGACCAGCCTGCTACCTGCTGGCAGGTTGACCACATTGGGCCACTTCCACCATGGAAAGGGGCAGCAATTTGTTTTAACTGGAATAGACACTGTATTAGTCAGCCAAAGGGGTGCTAATGTGAAATACCAAAAATGGGTTGGTCTTTATAAAGGGTATTTATTTGGGGTAGAAGTCCACAGAGACCAGGCCATAAAGCATTAAGTTTCTTCTCTCACCACAGTCCATTGCCACGTGTTAGAGCAAGACAGCTGCCGGCGTTTGCCACGGTTCAGGCTTCTGGGGTTCCTCTCTTCCCGGGGCTGCGTTTCGCTCCGGGCTTAGCTCTGTTTCCTCCACAAGGCCAGCTGTAGACGATCAGGCAAATGGCTTGCTTCTCTTCTCCTGGGGCCTTCTCTCCAACATCAAAACTTCTTCTCAAAAGACTGCTTCAACTTTCCTTTGCCTTGCCTTTTATATTCAATTCCCACCCACCAAGGGGTGGGGCTCAACACCCTAATCCTAACCTAATCATGCCCAGATTAACAGATCAGTTTACAAGCATGATTCAATTATATTTTTGGAATTCATAATTACATCAAACTGCCACAGACACATACTCTGGCTATGGTTTTGCATTTCTGGCACACAATGCTTCTTACAAAACTACTATCCATGGACTTACCAAATGTCTTATCTACCACCATGGCATTCCACACAGCATTGCTTCTGATCATGGAACCCACTTCACAGCAGATGATGTGGGGGAACGGGCACATGTCCATAGAATTCACTGGTCTTACCATGTTCCCCATCACCCTGAAGCAGCTGGATTAATAGAATGGTCGAATGGCCTTTTGAAGATTCAATTATGGTGCCAACTAGGTGGCAATACCTTGCAGGGCTGGGGCAATGTTCTCCAGGAGGCTGTGTATGCTCTGAATCAGCATTCTCTCTGTGGTGCTGTTTCTCCCATAACCAGGATTCATGGGTCCCGGAATCAAGGGGTGGAAATGGGAGTGGCACCATTCACTATTCCTCCTAGTGACCCACTAGGAAAATTCTTGCTTCCTGTCCCTGCAACCTTAAGCTCTGCTGGTCTACAGGTTTTAGCCCCAAAAGGAGGAGTGCTGCCACCGGGGAACACAACAATGATTCCAATGAACTGGAAGTTAAGGCTGCAACCTGGCCACTTTGGGCTCCTCTTACCTATGAATTAACAGGCAAAGAAGGGAATTACTGTACTGGCTTGGGTGATTGATCCTGACTGTCAAGGGAAAATAGGACAACATCTACATAATGGGGGTAAAGAAGAGGTTGCCTGGAATGCAGGGGATCCTCTAGGTCGTCTCCTAGTCCTGCCATGCCCTGTGATTAAAGTCAATGGAAAATTGCAACAACCCAATTCAAGCAGGACTAACAATGGCCCAGAATCTTTGGGAATGAAAGTTTGGGTCACCCTACCAGGCAAACAACCACAGCCAGCTGAAGTGCTTGCTGAAGGTAATGGGAACATGGAATGGGTAGTGGAAGAAGGTCACATGACCAGTTACAGAAACGAGGACTGTAATAGTCATGAACCCTTTTTCCTAGTTGTGTTATGAGTATGATTGTATATGTACACAAAACGAATATCTTGTTTTCTTCCCCAACCTTTTCCCCTATCATATGAAAAGTTGTATTAATTCCACATCATAATATTTAAGGATGTCAAGTTTAAGAGTGAATATTACCCAAGGACATGCACCCTATTCTGTGGGGAATTAATATGTTTTCGGTTGTACGCAGGGGAGTTGAACATTGTTAGGCGGAATTATATGTGTATGCTTGTCTGTTATTGTTTTTACTTAGAGACTAAGTATGGTTTAGGGTAATGTGTATGGTTGCCGTGTTGACAAGGGGTGGACTGTGATGGTTAGGCTAATGTGTCAACTCGGCCAGGTAATTGTGTCCAGGTTTTTGGTCCAGCAAGCACTGGGCTAATTGTAATACAAGAACATTTATGGACTTTGATCACCAGTGAGTTTACTGCATGGATGGCTGATTACATCTGCATCAATCAGGGAGATTACATCAGCATGGGTGACGCTTTTATCCAATCAGTTGAATGACCTTAAAAGGGGAAGTGAATTCTACATTCAGAGAGAATTTCCTAGCTCGTCGTTGGACAGGCAACTTCTCCCAGAAACTCATCAAGGACCTTTTCATCGGAATTTCATCGGAGCCCCTGGCTTGCAGCCTGCCTGCGGAACCTGGACTTGTGCATCCCCACGGTCGCGTGAGAGACTCTTCTAAAATCTCAAATTATTGACAGATATCTCCTGCGATTCCGTTTCCCCAGAGAGAACCTTGACTAATATAAGGTCTAATCATCTTCTCCCAACAACGTCTTCTTTACCTTATTTTTTTCTCCATGCTTCTTCTCAATATGACAGTTCACTCAGGCATAAAATATCCTCCTCAGCTGCGCCAGTTTGTCTGCCTTCCACACCACTAAGCAAATTGTACTGATTTTACCTGAGGGGTAGGATGGAAGGAGCCACCTAAATCTGCATCTCCCTCTAAATCTCACTGCCACTTTACCTATGTGGACTTTTTTCTTCTCTCCCTCAATCTGTTGGAATAACTTTCTGATTGGTTTGTCCACCACCACCCTCTACTCTACTTAATCTCATTCTGCAAGAATGGCATGGAGTATGACCAGATCGACTCCTATTCACGCTTCGTGGTTCACAGGCTGGTAGACATTCCCTAAATTGGTGCTCAGACCCTGCACAGCCCAGCCAAGCCACTCTGTCACACTTACCCACATGCACAGGAACATGTGAGACACACCGTTGGCCCCAGTCGGCACCTTTCCTGGACATGATGTACTGCACCCATATCTCCTGCCAAGCCCTCAGTGTTACTTCCTTCTGCTTGGTTCCCCGACCTTTTTTTATGTGGCATATCCATACTCATCTTTTAAGACCCAGTTCAAATAATAGTTTCTTGATGAAGTCCTTCTCAGCTCCCCATAGAAAAACGATTACTATTCCCACTTGTGCCCATCTCTTTGGGACACATTTAAACATATCGTACTGTAACTATCCTGCCTCTGACTCTGCTCTGGTAGACTTTTATCCCTCAAAGAGCAGGACAGGGTAGTTTTCACGTCTCCTCCCTCAAATCATTTGTGCAATAAGACAGATTATAAATATACATATAAAGACAAATAAAATGTATCATTGCACCCCAAGGGCTTAGTATGATGTCTGGCATGTAGTGAACATTAGCTACATTTTGATAGCAGAAATTAACTTGTGAATAAGGATAGAGGAACAAGGGAGACCCAGATCTCCTGACTTAAGTCTAGCTTGAACCCAGATTTTCCCTGAGCATGATTCTCTTTCCAACCATTACCTCTTTCCTTCTTTTTCTGCCAAACATTTTCTAAGAAATGTCTACATTTATTGCCTCCAGGACAAACGAAATTCTTAACAAGTGATATGCTTCCAAAGTGGAAAACCAAGATGTTGAAAAAGAGTCACTATTAAAACTTTTTTTTAAAAATGCCCATATGAAATATTGATATTTTAGTTTAATAGGTAAAAGAAACTAGGAAACCTAAAAGTCATCTACAGAAGAGTCAAGTTCTCCCTGGGCCACACGGAGATATTTATTATGTTTCCTCATGTCGTTCTAGTTCTCTAACAGATTCCACTGATAGCACCTCTAATGATGGTCCTTAAAATCTTCTTCATTCTTTGGAGAAAATGCTTTTGAGGACTCACTGGCGAGTCATCTTGGTTCATGGTATAACACATTTGAAAATGGTTTCACCTTCTAAACCTTTATCAACATTCAAAAATACATTCAATCCTTTCTTACCACTTGTGCTGAAAGTGGAGACTTTGCTCTAGGAAAGACAAGTAACCTAAAGAATAGCGTCCTCAGCACACACACAAACTCCCTGTCAGCTTCCCGGAGTGCCAGCCAACACTCCGGAAGGTTCTACCTGCTGGGTGAGCTTGCTGAGGTTCAAACAGGGAGACTCTGGGCAACTTGATCTTAATTTGTCATTCAATGAGGGTTTTTGTGGGCCTTTACTATGAAAGTGTTGAGGTTTCCAAAAGCAATACCCTCTTGCAAAGCTGGATCAAATTCTCAGTTCAAAATGGTAGGATAGAAAATGGGGGAAAGTTCCACACTGGCAGCCCTGTGCCAGGAAAGACTCTGGGTGAGGTAAAAGGACAGCAGTGTCCTTTAGTGTTTGCACCCCCAGGTCATCAACCTGCCAATCTTCAGATTAATTTCAGCATTGAATTGGACATTTTCGAGGGTAGAGAAAAGCCAAATTCCCTAACTTGCTCTGCTAGAGAATAGAGCAAGAGCTTGTTCATGTACATATAAAATCCTGTCAGGATCTAAGAGAAAACCCCATCCCACACACACTTTACCTCCAAAATAGTGCTCTGTTAACTATTAAAGCTCCAAATCCGGTGCTTCATCATGGCTAGGAAGCTCTTAAGTGGCCTCCTTTTATTATCACAAACATTTCTGCTACTATATGAATAAAGAAATAAGCACACACACACAAATGGTCTTCCAAAAACAAAGAGAGGGGAAGGGAGCCCCACACTGAAAGGACATATAGTCACCATGCCCTCCCCCAAACACCTTAAGAAATGAAGACTAGAAAGCAAAAAACAGACATGATTATAGAAAGTTAACATTTGGAAACAAGACTAAGACAGACATTTTGATTCACGTTTTAAAAAATAATAATAAAGAAAGAAAAATTGACACCTGCCCAATGTAATTTTATAGACATTGAGATCAACAATAACAAGAAATGCTCATGAACTAAGTTAAAAAGCAGCAAATATGGGTTTAAAGGTGATATGGTAAAATGGTAGAACCCACTGGAGAAACAGAAAGCAGAAGAAAATGAATGGATGCCTGAATGTAGAAAGTGAAAATTAAAAAAACAATATGACTACTTACAAATTATCTTTGTACTAAAGGTTTTTGATGGGTGCTGGTTTTATTTTTGTTTGTTTGCTTTGTTAATAAATTGCTTAACAGTTAAAAGAGCTGAACAGTTAAGAAATGAAATCTGGAATCAGACTCCCAAGCTTTTCTCTTCCCCAGCTGTGTGATCTTCAGCTTTTGTCTTAACCTCTCTGGGTTACTTCCCTATCTGGATATAAAGACTATCTTAAGGGCAGCCTGAGGATGAGTGGAGGTAGCCAGGCAATGCACTGTATCGGCTCACTGTCACCATTCAGAGACGTGAGCTGCAAGCAGCCCCACACACCCGTCTCCATGGCCCTGCAGTAGCTGCTGACTCCCTGCTTGGGCCGGTGCTAGGCTTGAATGGCTCAGAAGCCGTGATTGGGAAGCATCTGATTATATCTCAGTAAATAATGGCACAAGTCACAGTGTGGCCTGGTCTCCTTCAAACCAGAGATCGGAGCCGTAAGAGTGAGGCCAAAGCACAATGCCATTCCCTTTATTTTTCAGAGAACGAGCAAATACAATTAAGTTTCACTGTTTCACATGCAATTCCTTGAGTTCTGGGATTTCTTTCCTCGTTCAAAAGATGTTTATTGAATAAAACCTCACCATTGGTTCCCCGATTGCCACCTCTGATACCAGCCCAGCAAAGAGGACATCATCCATCACTGGGAGAAAGTATCGGCAGGGGACTTCTCTTCTTTTTCTGAGCGTCTATGATGTTTGTTTTCGAGAGAAACTGAGCTCTAAGTAAACACAAATTTTTATTTCAGAGTAAATGTTTTCAGTTCTACAGCATTTTTGTTTTCTGAGAAAGTCAATTTTATTTTGGTTCCCAAGGTTAGCAAAAGAAATAAATCATTTAAAGAACCACATTTATTTCTTGCAACAAAGTGGTCCAAGGAAATAGTCAAAATGTTCCGTAAAGTAAGGCATTTGGTAAATAAACGAGAATTGCAGAAGCTGAAGAGTGAATACATCCAGAGATGAAAGAGAAAGAACAAACACAGCATGCCAGCTTGAAATTAAAAGTGCCATGGCATGATGCATAGCGGTAAAGATTATAAAACAAAAACGGAAACAAATTTGGTCTCTGTTTCCCCAAAACCTAGGTTCAGGTTTATGTTCCGCCTTCCGAGAAAAGGGAATTTGAAAGTCGATATGAAACATGGCTGTGCCAAATCCTGCAAAAGATACTGATTAGCGAAGTAAGTTCCAAAATGTTGTCCTCCATAGGCGATTCACAAACATGTGGGAAATAGCTGAAGTACTTCTGATTACCGATATGGTAATCCTGTTGCTCATTTTACACAGTAATTTACAACTGGTTCTCAGGACAAGAGGCCCAGAGCCCGTCTCATCTGGGCTGAGTCCTACAGCAGAAGCGGCCTTTTAGCATCCCTCCTGGTTGCCACAAAGCTGCCTGCAAGTTGAAGTTTTAATGAACACAGTTTTAAGAGCCACAAAATCAAGTGGAAGGTTGGCAACCATCTGTTGAATTTGTGCTGCACAGACAGACAATGCTCACCATTTAGAAGCTGGAGTGGATTGTCTTTCCCTGATGGGTGTGAATTTCCTCTCCAGGCAGGCCAGAAGCACAGAGAATGACCACGTTGTACTGGACAGGCCCGGCCTGAGAGCTTTGGGACCAGAAATGAAATCAAACATTGTATTCCTGCTTGAGGAGGTCAGCTCGCTTTCTGCACACTATCTAATCAATTCTCAAAGCATTCCATTGACAGGAGGGCGAGGCAGCGAAGATATTCACTTTAAAGAAAAGGTTGAGCAGCTTCCCAGGTCCCTTGAGGCCAGTTCCCCACAACTGCCATTACCTGGGCTGAGGAGGCTGGGACCGGGAGGGGCAGACCCCAAGCTGCTTGCGCTTGAGTCAAAGCCCAGCGCCAGGAGCAGGAAGGGGAACCGAGCGCAGGGCCAGAAGCACCCTGATGCGCGGGGCCAGGACGCCCAGATCCCCCAAAACGCCGGACAGTTTTCCTTTCGACTTGAAACGGGAAACAGGCAGGCAGGGAGAGGACAGGGATGAGGTCGCGCGGCTCTGCAGCTAATAGGCCATCAGCCACCACACTCGGCGACTTCTCAGTTCAGGTGCACACGGAATGCAATTTCCTTTCTCCAACTCCACACAGAGAAACTGCTTTAGAAAAGGAAATGGGAGAATTTAATAATATTTCCTGGGACATGGTGATTTGCTTTACGACGGCCTCAGCAATGTTTACCACATATTCATCAGGGATGTGGACCATAAATAAAAATGCAGTCACCTTCCCTCTTGTGCCACAGGTTTGTTTTTTTTTATTTTGTTTTGTTTTGTTTTGTTTAAACCAATAAAGATTCCATGGGCTTTGTTTTTCTCACCTGCAAAATAGTCATTGAATTTGCAAAGTTATAGAAAATCAGAATAGCAGTGTGAACAAGGAAAACAGGACACGATCATGTATGAGGAAAGGGGTCCAAAACAACCCTAGCTGCCTCTTTGGTGTAAGAGTTAATTCCTGTGAAAACTACACTTCCTCCTCTTTCCTTTGGTCAGGGGGGCTGGGGCACTCCAGGCAGGGGCGGCCGGAATCCTCGGCTCTTTTGATGTAGATTGATGCATGACAGGAGCCCTGGCTAAATATCAAGTTTGCTTTCTCTTTAGCATTTCTCCCAAATCAGGAGAAGAGATTCGTTTAGCCTAAATACACAGAGAATAGTCCTGGAGCACACCACAAGTTGTTCTCCGTGACTCACCAACCGTCACCAGAGCTAAACCACCAAGCTGAAACAGAAAGGTTCAGGGAAGGTGGAAGACTAAAAATAAGAGGTAAAGAAACCAAGAGGAACCTGCCATAGAGCGTTCACGGAATGTGTAGTTCAGAAGAGGCTGGGGGAGGATTGCGGTCTGAGAGGCCCCTTACCTGTCCCAGAGGGAATAGGCTCTCACCAGTGTCCAGGAGCCCCGGGCTGACTCTGTTCCCAGGACCCTGAGCAGGTGCCACCTTGACCCTTTGTGAGTCCTCGCCCTGAACTGTGGGTGGGAATCACCTAGAAAACTTGTGAAACGTTCAGATCCCCAGGCTCCCCGACACTGACCTCGGAAGTGGGTCCTGGGAGTCTGCATTGTAACCAAAACCTTGCTTGGTCCAAGGACCACACCTGGAGCCAGAAAAGGCATCCATCATGCTACCTGGAGGGCGGGGCCAGAGCCGCTTGCACACGCAGCCCGCCCCAGCCTCACCTTAAACTTGCACTGGTGGAGGTGGGCACCGGTCCTTTTCCCACCAGCACATGTGACGGCCCAGCACAAGTGCAAAAGACATCTTTCAAAGGCCTTTTTTTCATCCCCCAAAGTGAGACCGAGAGGAACTGTTTAATAGTCCTGACTGCTGCTGACAATTTGAAAAGAACAATTGGTTTTACATGGCAGGATTTGGCAAACATGTTATTCAGAGACATTTCCACCCCCATAATCAACTTTTCCATTACAGAGCCATTGCAAACGCATGGTAGCATGGGTGTGCACACGTGCTGTACGTGTGTGGCTCACACTGACCAGTCTCTCCGCTGCCCTCCCCTCCCCCGCCGCGCCATATGCCAGTCTTTCTTCCTTGCCCTCACAGTTCTCTTTGTCTCATTTGACAGCCTCCCTTTGTCCTCCTTCCCCATCATTCAGCCATTGCCGATTCAACAAAGCTGACAAGGGGACCTGCTTGGGGCTGAGAGCGATGACCAATTTTGGAGAGAAGGCTCGTAGCAGAATCATAACTCACATTCGTTAATATTTTAGACTTTACAAAGCCCATTTGCCCTGTGTCATTTGAATCTCTCTCACACACACACACAAAGAAAGCTAGAAAAGAGGTAAGTATGAGCATGCCTGGGGGGCGCAAGCCCCTTGTCCATGGCACAGCCTTTGCTTTAGGTCCGTTGCTCTCACCTGCACCAGGTGAGGAGGGGCCTTCCTGGAACCACTCAGGTTTTTGATATTATTGACGTGTTCTAGTTTGAAACTCAGGTTTAAAAAAATTGATTACATAAAACCACTGGACTGTAAACAGGATTCAATTTATCCTGAGGTAATTTGTCCAATGGTGTGAAGAAAGGCACTTTTTGCATTTTCCTAGAAAGGAGACAGAAGAAAATAGCAGAAAGCAGTCATGCTGCAAGTGTGTAGAATGAATGAATGCCCTGTGCCATGGGCTCCCCAGCCTCCTGAGGGTCACTGGTGGTCTTTTGATTCAAACCAATGAACCTTTGAAGGTTGATCATCATTCCAATCAGCAAAAGCACAGCACTCAACCACTCACCCTGCTTGAGTGAGAAAAACTCAGAATTAGCTGAAATGTCCCACAGAACATTGGGAGCTTGCAACTATTCTGTTAAATTTGTCTGTGTAATTGAAGTAAAAACGGAGAACCTGTTATGTGAGGGCAAAGAATCACTGGAGGAGGCCAATTTTCTAAGTTAGCTCCTAAGCTTGGTCAAATAAATTAGACAACCAGTGACTCTCCACTGTCCTTTATAACTCGTAGGCACAGTACTGGAGGCCCAGAAGGACTCCCAAATTGCACTGTTACTCTTACAACACTAGACAATGAATGCAAAATTGAGAAAGGCAATCAACTCTAAGTGCTGTGCAGTCCTCTAGGTATGGGAAAACATCCTTAACATAATTTTAAGCAAATATCATGAGGCTATTTTAGAAGCACCCCCTCAAAACTAATTACAAGCTATTTTGAAGTGGCTTTAGACAAGGGGAGAGAAGCTTAGTGCAATTATAATTCCTATCCTTCATCACAAGAATGAAAACCTTGGAATTTACTACAGATGTGATTCCCACTACTCCAAGGGGCAGTGCCTCCCTAAAAAAGGCTGCAGAAAGTCTGAATTCCACCCAGCATTTCTCCAAAGAGAAATGGCATCTCACTGGCCTGGAGTACTTTCTTGTTCAAGGTATGCCTTAACCTTCTCTGAGACCAATGCTTGAGGCTGAGGCAATCGTCTCGTCTGGCAGCTGTGGGCAGCAAAGATTCTGAACACTCAGCAGTACATGAATGTTTCCCATTTATGGATATCAAGAAAAGCAGGGGCTGTAAATCAGAGAGAGAAATTTGCCCCATAGGAGAGACTAATTACAGAGTGGCTATGGAGAAACTAAATGAACTTGACTTGGATTTTATATGCAGAGGATGCTAAATAAGTACTCATGTAGACGCAAAAACAAACTAGGTTGTGGGATTTAGTTTGCTCCAGTCATCTCCTCTTACATCCGACTTGCATCTTTTGAAAGGTGACAATACTCAAAGGTACGCTACCTGAATTATTTTCCCAAATAATTACAGATATGTCCAGATTTATCTACCCTTCTCTTGTTGCCCTTATATGGTGTTGTGGGTTGAATTCTGCCCTCCATAAAAGTTATGTTGAACTTCTAAGTTCCTGTAACTCAGAATTTGACATTATTTGGAAATAGGGTCATTACAGATGGAATTAGTTAAATTAAGATGTGGTCATGCTAGAGTAGGGTAAGCCCTAACCCCATATCTGACCTGTGTCTTTATAAGGAGGGAAGAGACAGAGTCAGGAAGAATGCCATGTGAAGTCAGAGGCAAGGATTAAAGTGCTGCAGCTACAAGCCAAGGATGGCCAGCAACCCACCAGAAGCTAGGAATGGGCAGGCGTCTTCCCAGGAAACTTCAGCGGGAGCTTGGCCCCACTATCACCTTGATCTTCCAGCCTCCAGAACTGTGAGTCACCCAGGCTGTGGCACTTTGCACTAGGAAACTAAGACAAATGGCTAGAGAAAGTGCCCACCTTACCGGCTGAGTCCCCACCTCAACCCACTCCCATCTTGGGCCACGTCCTCTCTGAAGACTCAGCAGAAGTTGGGCAACACTATGGTCTTCAGCTTGCCCTTCTTCTTGGCTGTCATTGTCCCTGCATTCACCCACCTCCCAGGTGTACAAGACCTGGTTTCTGTTCCAATGTCCCGGTTTCAGAACATAATCTGATTTGATGAAATCTATTTCTTCCTGCAAAAGTTTGCAGAAGGATTAAACTAACTAATGGTGGAATTGAGAGTATTAGGTATGGGCTGAAGATTTGGAAGGGTTTGAGTAGAGTCTCTCAAATACTGTTGGGCAGATGACAACAACTTCAAGCTCTTAAGCCTCAACCATGAGTGTCAGTAGAAAGTCACTTGTGATGGTGAAGTTCACGTGTCAACTTGGCCAGGTTTCAGTGTCCAATTATTTGGTCGAGCAAGCACTGGCCTAATTGTTACTGTGAGGGTTTCCAGTCTTCAGTAAATTGATTGCATCTATGGCTGATGATATCTACATTCAACTGAGGAGATGGCTTTCAACAACAAGAGATGTCTCATCCAATTAGTTGAAGGCTTTAAAAGGACAAGAGATGATTTCAACAGTCAGAAGAAAGATTTTCCATCTCTACTTCAAACAGCCAGCTTCTCCTGGAAAATTCATGGAAAACCTTCATCGGAGTTCCCAGCTTCCAGGCTGCTTAACGAATTTGTACTTGCCCATCCCCACAGTCACGTGAGACAATTCTTTAAAAAAATCTCACAACATTTGCGGATATCACCTGTCAGTTCTGCTTCCCCAGAGAACTCTGCTTAAGACTCCAGCTGCAGCTCTATGACATCAACAGAGCTGGTGAAGAGGGCGGAAGTTTATTCCTGCTCCACTATGTCAATGAAGCTGGCTATTGAGGCAGATAATTTACTACAAAATTTTTTAGAGGAAAAAACAATATCCCAGAAGCAAATTAAATGTTCAAACAAATAAAGAATGTAAAGAAATGATTTTGGGTAATTCAGTTGCTTGGCCTAAAACTTTTCTCATAATTTAAACAAAAGAAGATGAAATACTTGAAAATCAAAATCAAATATCTATAAATTGATCCATTAAGTGTTTCACACTTAACTTTATCTTGTGGACACAACAAGGGACACTTAGTAGACTGAGATTTGAGGCAGTTGTTGAGAATTCCCTCCAGTGTGGTCATGCTATCTAAACACCACTGTACTCTTAGAGAACATTTAATGTACTGTATCTCGGTTTTAATTGTTCTGCCCAGGCAGTTCTCAGGGGGCCTCTCATAACAAAAGGAAGCGAGGAGAGAGATAAAAGACAAAGAGAAACGTTTGCAGCTTACCCTGCGGGACCAGACGTGCTTATGTGGGAGTGTACAAATGTTTGCATACAACATAAACACACGTATACGTAAGACAAGCATTTGACATCTGAAATTGATTGAATCCCAGAATTGACCAGGCTGAGCTGACTATCAAGTCAAGAGTCCCCTTCCAGTTCCCTTAGAAATTCTGCCATTTGCCAAAGAAGAGCTGGTAGGCCATAGAATAAAGTGAGTTCCACACATAGTTAGCAAAGAGGAATAAATGTTTGGGGACAGACAGAAGTACTGCTTTGTGTTATGAATTTGTTAACTACAGTGTTTTATTTTTAAACTCCAACCTATGCAAAGTACCCAAGATGAACAAAAAAGTATCCCAAATGGAAATGGCAAAAATACCTACAGTTTAAAATTAGCTTGCTGAATATATAAAATATTTCCTATTATCACACTATTATGCTAATTTTCCCACTGAATAAAGGAGGAAAAGAAAAGAATGAGTTTATCGTTAAATATCATGTGTGAATATTTTTAGAATGCATTTTTGATAGATTTCATAAAGGTAATACTATATCCAGCTATCCAGGTTTTATAATCCCAGAATAATTTCATAGGAAGAATGACTAATCCTAAGGCTAACACTAAGGGAACAGTAATATCAAAAATTCTTGCAGAGTGTAGATGAATGAAAACAAACAAAGCTGAAATGAACAGTTTTGTTATTTACTAAATATTTGTCCTAAAATTGTACACATTTAGGATTCATACTAACATTTTCCATAATAACTAACAAACTCTTATATAATAGTAATTTGTTATTAGCACTTGATATGTGTCTTTCGTGATTTGATTGTTTAGCTGGTATAGGCTGTCCCCACCTGCTGTAACAAGCAGCACACAATGAGTTGGCTTAAATAATGTGAACTTTTTGACTCACCGTTTTGAGGCTAGGAGAAGTCTAAAATGCAGACATCAGCAAGGTGATGCTTTCTCTCCAAAGTCTGCAATGCTCTGGCGCTGGCTGCTGGCCATCCTTGGGGTTCCTTGGCCTGTGCCTTTGCCGCACATCACTTGGCGATGGCCTCTCCTTCCTCCTCTGAGTTCCCTTGACTTCCCAGTCCTGGCTCCTCCCCATGGCTGTCTCGCTCTCTTTCTGAATTTCTTCTGCTTATAAGACTCCACTAGTCCAGACTGAGGTTCACCTTCATTCAGTTTGGGTGTGTAATTCAATCTACCACAAGGAAAGAGGGGAGCGGATGTAACTCAAGTGTGTGAGGTCCTGGGTTAGGTCGGTTCCTGGTCCATCCGAGAAACAAACAAGCAAACAAATGAAGAAAACCAGCTCTCCCTGAAGAGCGGATGTAGCTCGATTGTTGAGCTCCATGTATGAGGTCCTGGGTTCGATCCTAAAATAAAATAAAATAATGAAATAAGTGACTATACTGGAAGCTCTGAGATTAGCTCATATGTAAAACAAATCTATACCAAAGAGAGAAGATGGATGATAAGTGAGGAGCAAAGTTTAGTTTGGTGCTGGGAAGCTAAAACTAAATTTAATTGAGACTTCTTTAAAATTCCAAAAGATAAGGAATAAGAATAGACCACTTGAAAACAATGGTTTAATGTTAATAGATGACTTCCCAAAACAACTCGAACAGAGTACTCAAGTATGCTAGAAGATCTATGCTGGGAAGATGGAGACTAAGATGAAAACCAATCAGTTTGCGTTCTGGAAAAAAGTTCATCCTTACTCAAAGGATTGGTCCCTCCAAAGTGAACCAGCTGTTGAAATATCAAGTCCAAGGGGCCCAATACTGAAGACAAGATGTGACCACTTTGATGTCAGTGGCATGTCATTCACCTTTATAAACCCTGTAGCTGGCAAGGTACCTAGCATATTTGGTCATTAGGTAAATGTGAAAAGAAGGGCTGGAAGGAGGGAGAGGAGGAAGGAGGGACAAAAGAAGGTGGCTAGGTTATGAGACAGAATAATCACATTTTATTGTTGTAAATAAGTTAACATAAGATCTAGAGTCAAGCAAATTATATTTAAATTTTTTAAATAACTTGTATATATGGATTTAAAATAAAATCTGCTGATAAATTTAGGAAAAAAAGAATGAGTTGGATTCCAAAATGTACAAACTAGTGAGCTTGAAGTTGATCCCCAGTCACTTTCTAGAATGATTTATTAAATAGGCACCAAGATGGGCTCTTGGAAAATACCTTAGTGAGCTATAGGAGACTGCATGAGTCTCTGAGAAAAAGTTATAATAACTTAGCCTTCATTTTATTTTTTTATTTGGGTTACTGGATGCAATTCATAGAAATGCTTACCAATTAGTGCCTCTTCACAGATGTCTTTGACATGGTCTTATGACATCCTGGATTGCATTTAGAGTTTTGTGGACTCACAGTACCTTGGAAACCTATATGAGAAACCCGTTGATTAATTAGATGCTATCAGCTAGGAAGGTGGTTTCTAATATCTTGTTTAGGACTTAGCTCACAGCCCAGCCCCATTATGTTTTAAATGGTTAAGTAGGCTAAAGATAGAAGGGAGGTCCCAAAGCTAGAAGGAATAGCAATGAATAAAGTGTCAAAATTATCTTAACAGACGAAAATGCTAATCTTAGAAAGATCAACATTTAAAGGATAAACATTAAACACTGCTTGTAGGTTAAACAACCAATTACACATTTATAGATGGCAAAGGATTTAACAGATGATTGTGTAAATAGGCTGGGTAATTTTAGCTGTGTAGCATCTAAGGGTGAGCTTCGTGATCCACAGTGGTCTAAGTGGAATTCAAGGGGTCTGTGAACTTGAAGAGAGAAAACAACAGCTCATTGTCTTCACTCACCTCTGGCAGAAATTTAACTTCTCCTTCCATTATGAATGTAGGCAGAATGCTCCAGTCATATTTAGCAGTATCTGCAACTTTGTCAAAGCAGTAATCAGAGGTCTTTGCATGTCACATTACTGTATTTGTGTACACCTCAAATCTCATTGATACTCATCACTACTTCAAAAGTATCGACTAGATCTTGTTAATACTGAATTTAAAAAAAGAAATGTATGCATACAGATATATTACTAAATGACAAATTTCTTTTCAGTATTTTTACAGTTGGATTTTAATATAATTCATTAGTTCATAATCCCATGCATTTTATTTTACACCCATAGAAACTTCATTCTGAGAAGAGGTCGACAGTTACTAATCACTGTGGATCTGTGGTACAAAATGTGGTAGAAAATGGTGGGGAAGTCTTCCAGTCAAGCCCTGGTACACTGCTTTAAAAAAGCAGAGGGCATCCGCAGAAGCAGTGATTGCGTGGAAAATCCACTGGTCAGCTTGCACACGCACAGATGTTTGAGTTGTCATTCGCCTTTTATTTGCTATATTGACATTTAGAAGTTCAGTGGCAAGAGACGGAACGGCCAAGAGGACGAAAGTCTAGAAATTGCCTCGTGAGGAACACAACTCCCCCCGACACAAGTACTCACATAAGACCAGAGTGGAGACGAGACGTGGTGGAAGAGGACCCCGTGCAGTTCCAGGAGGAGGAGCTCCACGTCTCCCCACTCCAGCCCTTACTGCCTCAACTTCTCGGTTTCAGCCTCTATAGCTGGGAGATGAATGCGTTCGAGGCAGAGCTGTGATAAGGAGTAGCCGACGTGCCTGGCACACAATAGACACCCCACCGTTGCCAAGTTCCTGGGCAGGTGTCGCCTCCCTCTGCCGAGACGGGCTGGGCCCTCCTGTTGGCAGGACTGTTCCGTGGAAGCTGAGCAGCTCGGTTTTGTCTTGCTCTGGGGACAGGGACAGGACACATGGTGCCAGGCAGGTTCTAGCTCACTGTGCTGGAGATCCCCCTGGCCATGAAAGCTGCCCGACAATGCTGCCGGCTGCCTCGGGGAGGAAGGAGGCTCTTGGCCTCGCATGTGTTCAAGACGGGGCTGGAAGACCGCGCGCTGCAGATGCCATCGTGGGGAGGCTGGTCTTCCAGAAGCTCTGAGCTCCTGCGGCTTCGTGAAGAGGGGTGAAGCCTAAATAATGGATCAGGCTGTCAGACTCAACAAATGTTGTTTTTCCTCCGCTACTGGAGACCATAGTCTTCAGTTAAATAAACAGATCGTTAATTTGAGAATAGAAACCCCAGGCTCTGGTAAAACGGGCAGAACATTGGACAGGGGACATTTATATTTCAAATAAATACAGTGAGCTTCATAGTTACAGGTCTCCAAGTGGACTACGCTCAATTTTATAATAGTCAATGGTCACATATAATGGCCGAAATGCTAGTACCACTGTATGTGATTGCCAGGAGAATGCCCTAACAGACTGCTGCTTTCTCTGGAGAGTCAGCTCCTAAAGTCAGTGCCAAACAATACCAAAAAGGTCCTTCTCCAAAAATGGCTGAGTAGCAGAATGAGCATTTCTTCTTTGAATACTAGCAAAGGAATCCTAAACATTTTCTTGCCAGATGTATTTCCCAGATGTAAAGGCACTCAATGTTTTAGCAACTAGGAGAGGCAGAGAGAAACAGGAAAGCCGGAAAGCAATAAACGTGCTAATCATCTATTTTAATAAAATACTCAAATACTCAAGATATTTATCGTATAACTCATAGTTAACAGAAAGAACATCCTCTTCTTTCTCCTTCTCTCTTTTCTCCTTAGCATTCTCCTCTTTCTCTTTCTCTCTTTCTTCCATCTCTTTCTTTCTCTTTCTTTCTCTTTTTCTTTCTATCTCTCTTTCCCTCTTTCGTTCTCTCTCTCTTTCTCTCTCTCTCTTTCTCTGTCTCGCTTTCTCGCTTTCTCTCTTTCTTTCATTCTTTCTTTTCTGTGTGGTCATTGCCTTTCTCCAATGGGGCCTCTTGAATTCCTTAAAGACTCTGAGGTTTCCTCAAGTTTCACTCTTTAAAATCCCCTCTCCCTCCCCCACTCCATCTCCAATCAGCAAAATCTATTCTTCAAAAAAAATAGAAATAACCTTTTCCAAAGAAAATTATCTCTGATAGAATCAGAGTTGATCAGGTCACTCACATTTCCAAATAAGTTAAGCACAATAAAAAAGAAGCACAAGCAAAATCCAACTATTTAGAAATATATAAATGCATATAATATTTACTGTCATTTGATATTTATCTAGGTGTAGGAAAACCATAGGAAATAGATTTCAGCAAATTTGCCAGCATCTAAAGATTTTGTACATTAAATCCTGTCCTAATAAAAATTCATGTTATATTCTACTTACATCGTCTTCTCACAGACACTAATTATGAAAAGCCTTCCTGTAAAGAGACTACAGTGTATATGATATGGAAACTTACAAGTACGAATACTGTGCATGATTAAATGTTGAGAGGTGACAAAACATCCCACGTGGAAAAGCCATTCTCTGCATAACAATTCCTTAGGAATGTGCAGTTGGGGGGCTGGTAGTGCCCCAGAGGATGGATGCCCGAGAAGGCTGTATGAACTAAACCCAGGCTATCAAGGGGCAGTGAGGAATGGAGCTGTTAAAGGGACTGCCCATTCTCCCACCATAGACTGAGGCTCCTTGGTGAGCCCTGAATCTGCAAGAGGGTTGACAAGGTGAAGAGAGTGTCCAGTGGGACACAATATGGCCGGGGCCCTGTATGAAGGGGAGACCCAGGGGAGAAGGGAGGTGGAGATGGAGGCAGACTCTGGGGTGACGCCGCAAGCCCAGGGACACCAGGGAGCACTGACTTCTGCCAGGGGCTGGGAGCGTGGGACAGTGCCTCCCCTGCAGATTTCAGATGGAGAGCGGCCCTGCCTTGATCTCAAACTTCTGGCCTCCAGGATGTGAGGCAACACACGTCTGCTGTTTTAACCCACCTGGTTTGGTGCTTTGTTCTGGGAAACTAAGATGCCTAGAAAGTTCTGGAATGGACACTGCCAGTGACCACTTTTTTCAAGGTCCCTATGACTGGTCAACAGTCTGATTATTTCATTTTTCTTTAGATCTATATGTACTTTCAAAATATATAGTCAAATATTGCTGATTTGGGTACAATTTTATTCTGTTAAAGGGATCTTATGTTTCCTTGCTCTGATTGACTGATTTGTGGATGTTAGCATTTTGAGGGGGTTTTTCTTTGGCATACAGGTATACAAAATGTATTCCTGTAGGTAACCTGCAATATATTCAGGAAAATTTTTATATTAAAGCACCAGAAGTGATGCATTTATAAGCTGCAGCCCAGAGAGAGAGAGAGAAGAAAGTGAGAGAGACTGGCTCCTAGTCCCACCATAGCTCACTTGTGTAACATTGTTAAAATCATTCACTTTTTCTCATTTTGATCATCTGTTAAGAGAAAACAAAGTTGGCATCATTAGCCTTATAAGTGTGTCATGCAGACTTGATGTACTGAATGACGTCAGTGGTGGTTTGAAGCTGTATGCAGCCCCAGAAAACATGTTCTTAAATTGCATCCATCCCTGGGGGTGTGAACCCATTGTCAGTAGGACCTTTGGATGAGGCTACTTCGGTTAGGGTGAGGCCCGCCTCAATCAGGATGGCTCTTAATCCTCTTACTGGAGTCGTTTACAAATGGAATGAATTCAGACATGAGAGAGAAAAAGCCACAGAAGCAAGAAGCTGAAAGCAATGAAACCCAGAGGAGAAGGGAGAGACCAGCAGACGTGGCCATGTGCCTTGCCATGTGGCAGAGGAGCCAAGGATCACGGGCTGTTGGTCTTAGGGAAGAAAGCATTGCCTTGACGATGCCTTGATGTGGACATTTTCTCGGCCTCAAAACTGCAA
The DNA here is from genome assembly GCA_026826555.1 of Tolypeutes matacus. Taxonomy (NCBI): domain Eukaryota; kingdom Metazoa; phylum Chordata; class Mammalia; order Cingulata; family Chlamyphoridae; genus Tolypeutes; species Tolypeutes matacus. Next base: position 625,136 of record JAKSZT010020074.1, on the reverse strand, counting down.
GTGAATAAATTCCCATTGTTCAAGCCCAGCCATTTCATAGTATTTGCTGTAAGCAGCCTATGAAACTAAAACACGTGTAAAGTGCATGATCCACTAAATGGCTGGAGTACACTCCTCCCTCATTACCTGTCCCCAAAACCTCTGCATCATTTCCCATCATAGCTTCAAGAAGTCATTTGACTTTATGGGGGCTCCTGAACCCCTCCCAGCCTTCCTCTCCCATAATCTCTGAGCACCTCTGCCCCTGACCATCACCTGCAGGACCCACCACCTCTTCCTGTGCACATGTCCCCTGCTTAGGATGAGCTTCCTCCATTGGTCCTGTGTTGACTTGCACCTGGGGCCCCACTGGGAGTTTCTTGACTCCCTATGAGCCTTGTATCCCTAATATCTTAACTTTGAGAGTAAAGATTTAGCTTTCTCTTACTACAAGACTTTCCCCTCAATCCTCAACAATGCCCCCATGCACCCCCAATCTGTATAAAGCTGCAGTGGCATTCATTTTGTGTCCATTGTCTGGCTAAAGAGAAATTATTTTAGCACTGCAGAAGGAGGAACTCTACTAGGAGGCTGTTAGACATATCAAAGCACAAAAAAAAAAAAAAAAAGAGAGAGAGAGAGAATAAAGAAGGTGAGAAAGTTACTTACCCTGCCCTTCCTCAAAAAGGCAAAGGATTTATTTGCTTCAAAATCATGAAGAGTACAGGTACCTTCCCTGTGGCTACTTTCTACCCACAGTGGTAGCAAAGAAAAAACACAAATGCAAGTATCAAAACAGAGATAAAAGAAACAACTGGAAAAAAGAGCTACAATAAATCAATAAGTACTTAGAGTTCCAAAGAAATTAAAGAAGGTAAATAAAAACCTTTTTCTCAAGTGTATCTTTTTTACCATGTTAAAGCATGTTATAAAAAGCAACAACTTCAAAAAATAGATAAGCCTATATAAGTGTATTAGATATATGTGCATTGAACATATGTACATTGGAAATGTAAACTTATCTACAACTTCTGAATAAATTTTCTGTTATAAGTAAAAATGAATAATTTCATAATGGAACAAGATAAAGTTATCACTGATTAAAACTTAATTAAATGACCAAAAACAAGACAATCATTCCAGGAAAGTACTTCTGCTCAGATACAGAACTACATTTTGTAACAAGAAAAATTATACCTGGGAATGAGTGTTGAAATTGTGGAGAGATTTGGAGGGGAATTAATAAATAGGATTCAAGTCAGAGCCCAATCAAATCATAACAAGCAAATGGGAAAACAAAGCCCATCAAATGTGTAGTAGTCATATTTTTATTAAACAATGAAAACAGGGAAGTGACTTCAAGATTTTTGACATTTAAATGCAGCCTTATTAAAGCTTTGTAATTCTAAGTGAATGTGGTAACCTTAATATTATATAACCTATATAAGAGTTTGATTAAGATGACCTGATAGAAGTGAAAGAATTTTTCTCTTAAAAATACACACCATCACACCATCACAACATATAAGATATGTTTATATTTGCCATAATTGAGGAACTTTTCACCAGAAGTTATTAAACAAAAAAATGTGTGCCAAGGTGAGCTAGTGTGCATATGTGTGTATACGTTGTGTATGTTTTGAATGGCTGGGCACAGCTGTCTTGGATGAATCTAGTTAAATTATAATCCTTTTCTCCAGGAACTTGATATGAGATTTCAAGTGTGGATGTGACCAGTTGTGGTCAGTGAAGGCCATAAAGGACAACAGAGCCATGTTCCTATTTGAGATAAGAATGAAGAGAGAAAATTAAGAGAAATCAAAGAACTAAGGAGTTAAAAAAGGAAGCAAGTTATGAACAAAGCAAGTCACTAGGGTTATTTTATTATGGCTATTAAATAATTTCCAGAATTCTTAGTTCTGAGTGTGAGTAAAGGGGGAGGGTGTGAGAAGGAGAAGAGAAGAGAAAGCTAATGGAGAAAGACTTGATTATTGCCTATTTTTTTTTCTAGCAATCTCTTTCTTATTTTAAAGCTAGTCTATGACAGTTTCACCTATTTGTCACAGGTTAAATTTATTGAAAACTTCTGGAGAGACTTTGAATTTGAAGATTTCTACTATCTATTGAGAGACTTTTAGGGCTAAATTCTCTGCAAAGCTCCTTACATAAAGTATCACATTAAAACTGATATTAGCCTTAAAATGCAGCTACTATTATTATAAGTTTTCATAAATATAAGGACACTGCAGTTTTGTAACTTGCCCTAGGTCACACAGTAGTAAGTGGGGAGACTGGGATTCAAAGTCAGGTCCTTCTGATTTTCAAGTCCGGACTACTAAAGACAATGTTAGCAGAAGCACTATTACATCAGCAGTATGTCATTACACCATCTCTACATCATGACATCATTGCGGTGCCATTATATCATCACCATGTCATTGCGTCATGACCTCATCACCATGTCATTGCATCAACACATCCTCATACCACCACATCATGGCATCACCGCCATCCTGTCACACCATTACCATGTCATGACATCACTGCATTGTTGCACCATCACCACGTCATCATACCATCACCATGCCGTGGCACCATCACCATGCCATGACATCAACTCTCTTCCATCACATCAGTAATAGCAGCATCTGGGTACTTCTCCACACTAGACAAATTACTTTTTCTGAAAGTAACTTTCTTCTCACCATTCACCCAACTGCCTTAAGGGCTTTTCTCCTTGCCTGTTCTCCTGTCACTCCAAATGAACTTAGTCAAAACTGCACGTGCATCTTCTGCCCTGCTCAGCTTGCCTGAGCTATCAGGGCAGTGGCTGGAAATCTTAGCACCTTCTGTTTGCATGTTTACTTTTCTGTGGATTGTCATCCAGCTCTGTCCTCACATCATGTGGACCTTTAACAAGATGTTTCCAACCCACATGCCGGGATTCACACCCCAGAGAGATTCCAGGTGTGTTCAATCTCAGTCTCCTCGGGCTGGCAGCCCACGGCCCCAGGCAGCAGCAGCCCATCATCTGTGCACACCGTGGGCTGTAGTGGATTCTTTTTTCTCTTTGAACCATGATTTTAAATGTTTGGTAAGTGATGCTCTACTTCATACTACAAGTCAGGTTATTTGAAACATCATTTTCACAAATTCTTTTTCTTGCACAAGAACCTATATACTTCAGTTTAAAAACTTATTTGTGAAATGGTGATTTTCAAACTTCTTTGAAGGTGGAAGCTGTTTTTTAACATAGCAACTTCTATATAAGCAAATTCATCCACAAGAGATGGAACTATAATCACTTTCCAAAACATTTTCAGTTAATATCTCAAACGGCCACACCCTTATTAGCAGAAACCCTGGTATCTCTCCCCAACTACACATTTTCTGAGAATGCCAGACCGTATTCAGTGCAGTGGGATTCACATGTTTGAAATCTCCAGGACAGGGAGAAACGAGGAGTCCTCATGCTGCTGCTGCTGATGTCCTTTGCTACTGCCCTGTGCACAGTCTCCCAAGCCTGGACAGTCTCCGGGTCACAGGCCCTGTGTGAAACAGACACAGCGGTTAGTTCCATCTGGGCACAAGGACATCAGGAATCCTGGTTCACCTCACAGGGTCAGCCTGTTACCCAAACACTATCCTGTGCCAAGCTGGCTGCCTGCTAAGAAGATTCCAGACCTTTGTGTGGTTATGTAGCTCCTAAATCACTAGACCCCATTCCCACCGTCCTTTTGGATGGGCTCCCTTTTTGGAGAACCCTGGAATCCTTCTCTACACTCAGACCTCAGTCAGTGTCATCATGGTCCACCAAAAAATATTTCCGGACTTTGTATGAGTGTGTGATCAGTTCCATGTTGGAGTAACCACAGACAAGGACCGTGTCTAGATACAGGTTTGTTTGTTTTTTTATTTTAAGGAGGTACCAGGGATTGAACCACCCAACCACAGAGCTATACCCGCTCACCTAGATGTAGTTTTTAACCTGAGGATTCTTATCCTTCTATACTGGCATCTGCACTGATATTGGGAATTACCCTGAAACCCCTTGAAACACCTTAAATAGGAATTCAGTGCCCAGAGGGGGTTTATTGTCAGTGGCCTATATCCCATGCTCTGTCAGAGAAATAGTAAAGGAAGTGATTCAGTCCAATGTATAAATGTGGTTTTTTGTTATTTAAACCCCAGTAGGCTTTAAATCAAACTCAGATTATAGACTAAAGACAAAAAGTCCCTCTCTGCATCCTCTCCACCTCTGCTTTCTGATGAATTTTTTCAAGCCAAGTTATGTGTCTTGCTGAATGCAACACAAGAGAGCAGAAACAAGCTAATATTTTGAATTTTTCCACCATTTTCCCAATGACTATATACCATTTGTTAGCTTGTGGTCTCTAAGATGTCAGGCAATGGCTTGATCAAATGTTTGGCCACCACATTATATTGTAACCACCTTTCCAGCTTTCTGAGTCCTTAACATCTTCCTTCCCACCTACTTCACCTAGGCAATGTCATATTTGAGGTTCTGCTTTGCAGCGACCCACTTCCTGGTGTCAAATTTTTTCCAACTTTGTTGGGCTGCATGTAATAGAAATCCCACAAAGAGCAGTGACTTCAACAAGATAGTTCATTTCTCTTGCACATAAAGGAAGTCTCCGGAAGGAGAGTATCCAGGAAAGGTGTGTTAGCTTCACGGTCCAGTGAGGTAGCCAGTCTCTTACTACTAGCTATCATTCTGCCATCCTTAGGGTGAGCTGATCCAAGATGGCTGCCAGAGCACCTGGCAAAATATTCATATTCTAAGTAGCAAGAGAAAGAAAGGGAAGAGGAGAACCCCATCTTTTTCAGAGGAGACTTTGCAGAATATTATACACAATGTCTTTACTTAATTCTCATTGGGTCAGAGGTTACACATGCGTGGCATATGCCCACCTAAAAACACGAGACTTCTTGATAAGAAGAAGGGGGAAATCAAAGTTTGGGGACATTTCTCACAGATTGTTTTGTATAGATGTTTTTGAGACACCGTCTAATTTCTAAGAGCAGAATTAAGTCCAATATATGTATCTGCGTTTTGTATCAAACATGTTAGGCTATCAAGCTATCAAAGCATTACCAAGAGATTTGTATTTACCTTATATTTTTCAGATATATAGAGGGGAGAAAAGAACCTGAAAAATCAGACTTATTTTGGAGATTTAAATACATACACATACATATATGTAGTTGACACGAAATTTAATAAACACCCTTCTATGATCTGTGTTGGAAAAAATCACAGAGAATTTGATTGCTATACTCTGGGTCATTTACTGGATAGGGTAATATTTCATCATTGACACAATACTTACCATACTTAGAACTAATAGCAAAAGGAAATCATTCCAAAAATAAATTCACTGACATGAGTCTTCAGTCAAGGTTTCAACTAAGGTAAATTTGTAAGTTTGGGGGAAATTGAGTTAATTTTCCCATACCTATAAATTTCTTGAATTCAGTTAGCACTAGAAATAAAAACATCATACAAGAAAGGCAGTTTGTTTTGCTGTTTACAGCCCAAAAGTATTGGAAATCTCCCAGGAAATTCCAATCTTTGGAGGAATCCAATAAACATGAAAGTCTGCCTGGTTCAGATTTAAATGCAGATTGGAATCAAAATATGGACAGCACTCAAGTTGAATGTGTCTCTTTCTTAGGAGCAGGCTCCTATGATGAGACACTTAGGAATAAAATCTTCAAATCAAATAGGGTCAATATGGCAATACATATCGTCTTAATGATGGGCATGATGAAAATTAAAAATTTCCCACTTTAACATAGGCTGTCTTTTAGTCTGATTTAGATGGAAGTCACACGACACACAGTTTCTTTTTTTTAATGCTGACCTGTAGTATACAAAGATGCTTTAAAGAAATGGTTAAAATCTTGAGTGAAATAAACATTATAAGAGCATATATGTCTAGCAATTATGCACACACTTTGATAAAATGAGTGTTCTTACATATGTTTTAGGTAGCTCTGATAATCATTCATGTTACTTAGAAAAATTTTCATTGTAATGTACAATCAGTAGATTTACTTAATAAAAGGTCATATGGCTCCAAAAGCAAATGACACACATGGAGACATGTATATATCAGCGCGTTATATCTAAAATACAAGCTTCAGTGTTCCTGTAGTGTGCTTCTCCCTTTTTCATTCTATGCCCTTAGGCCTCCTAATTTCTTCATCTAGTAAAATACCCTGCATAGAGAAAGCATTCAGCAAATGAGGTTAAGTCATAGGGGGGCCAGTGGTAATATTAGAATTGCCTTTTTACAGAGAGATGCATGAAGAAGCAATGTAGGTCAGTCCTGGGGAGCCCAAGGAACTGACCGCAACCGGTGGTTCATTTTGCGTAATCATAAAGATCACTTAGCAGCCACATAAGCAATTTTAACTACCACAGCCAATATCAGGCATAAAAATGACAAAATGATCAATCACTGTTGCTATACTTCAATCACTGCCTAGAAACAAGACCTCTTAAGGTTTCCAAAATTTTCAAAACCTCTATGTAATTAAACAACGTGTTACCACGTAAAAATTACCAACAATCCCGATTTTGCCTTTACAGTTGTCCATTGATTTGGAGGGTAGATTGACTGGATTTATTGATTTCATTGGACCATTTATATACAAAGTCCTAGAGAGTGAGTGATAGCGCGAGAAAATAAACTTGAGAACATCAATAACTATTTCATTAATTTTCCAGCAAATAATACGTTTACCCTTTTCAATATCCTCTTCCAACACAGCAAGTTGCATTTGTCCTTGTCTTCAGCATTTGATAAGTGTATTTGCAATTTCATTTTTCCATTAACAGACAAAGGGAATGATACAGAAAAACTGTACAGAAAGAAAAAAATCATAGATATTATATATGTTGGGAATGTAGAAATAAGGAAGCCCAGATTTCATCCTAGCTCTGTCCTTAGTTTTTGCATGGTCTTGAACAAAGCAGTTGCTTTTCTGAGCAATAATTATCTCGTCTGTGAAATGGGAACAATGACAGTCAAGCTCCTATTTCATAGCATTGCTGTAAGAATCACATACAACAATTTATATCAAATACTTTTAAGTTATATATATTTGGATAGTAAAATCTTAACTTTATTAAAAACCAGCCCAAAATACAAAATGCTGTGCCCATTGTTGGCATTACAAATTGGTTATTTGCTTTTTAAACAAATTTTCCACAGAATTCCTATTTTCATCATTTATGGAAGAGGATGAAAGAGGCGAAAGAGAAAGCCAGAACATTCTGGATATCTCTGGGGATAAATTACTACTCAGTTTCTTGGTTTATGGAATGAAATGCTTATTAGAAGTCTTTCAACTCTTTAGATTATATTAGAGAATATGTCTCTGTTTACTACCAATATGAATTTTAACCCCAAGAGGCATCAAAGTATGCTGCCCACGTGACCTTATATTCCAAGGATCGGGCAATTCTAGAGGTGACCATCTGCATTGCAGTCCGTGTTAACACCCTGGGTTATGTCCCTTCTGTCCTCAGAGCCCTTACAAGACAGCCCTGATCTGGGAGCCTTGAATCTGTTTCCAATACACTGGGACTGAGTAGAAGATTCTAGAATAAATTATCAAGGCTCTGCTAATGTATGTGCAACTACAAATCCTGAACCCCGAATCTAAGAGGGAAGAGCAATTCCTACCCTAAATGCCCCTAATGAGTTTCTTTCTAAATAGAAGTCCAACTAGCTTTATTTTGGTAGAACTTATCAGGAAGACAGTTGATGCACAAAGCAAGCAGTGCAATTGTCTCTATTACTGATCTACTTCAATGATCTAATAACCAGGTATTTTCAAAATCAGAACCTCAATTTTTTTTTAATGCATTTCACATTCATTCTAAGCTCTCTGTGAAGTTAAGAATACATCTTTACCAGCTATCTACTTGAAACATTAAAAAAATAGGTGTAGCTCTGGGGCGGGTGGAAATACATATGTGGATGTGTTTGTTGTGTCTCACGTTTGTGTTTTAAGATCCCAGACTTCTCAGACTTACTTCACATTGTCTTTTTTCTTTCAGGTTTATCCCCTTCGGAATAACTTGGGTAGTGTTGGTGGCCAGAATGAAAAGACAAGACAACTTTCCCTTCAAACAGCCAAAAGGCTCATTATTTTGCCAGCTAAAATGAAATCCAGACCACATTCGGAACTTAGAATTTCCTAGCGCCTTATGGATGATTTATTTGTGCGTGTGTGTGGTGACATCAGGTTTCATCCTGATTCCCCTTCATCAAATCCTTGTCTGGAAAGTAGACCTTCTGTCAGCTTCCCACACATTGCTGCCTGGAAATACAGTCACGGTGGGCAGTGGGACTGGTGACATGCTGACACAGAGAGCAGTGCTGCAAACAAGCATTTACACACACATTCACACACACACACGCTCCTCAGCACATCGCTGGAGCTTACAGTTGTTCTGGAAATAGTCCTTAGGTATGGATGAACAAAATGCATAGGCAATTCGTTTTCAAACCTAGTTTCTCTCTTTTTCTCCTGTTTCTTTCTTTCTTTCTTTTTCCCTCTGGAGAAGTTTCTGAAGTTCAACAGTGATTTCTTCAATTAAAAGGGGAAAAGAGGGAAAAAAAAAAAAAAAAAAAAAAAACCAGGAGAGAACAAGAAGGAATAGTAAACAGCTCTCTGCACTGCCTAGGGGGTTAGTTACAAAATAAACATTTCATAGACTGGGCCACATCTCCCCTCAGGAGACAGCTCTGACTAGTGAGACTGCAATTGGAGTGCGGGTTAAGAGCATTCACTGGAAACATCGTGACCCACTTGTGTAGACGGAAGAATTCCTCCCAGAGGTTTTTCAGCAACCACCTGCAGCATTTTGAGGCAATCCGCCATGAGCTTGCTCTCTCTGTTGCCTTCTGGCTCAGCCTCCTCTGGTGGAAACTAAGGATCTTAGTTTGTCACAGGGCTGCCAATGCAAAGTACCAGGAATGGGTTGGCTTTTATAATGGGAATTTTATTGGGGGGAAAAGCTTACAGTTCTGAGTCCATGAAACATCCAAATCAAGGCACCGTCAGAGATGTTTTCTCACCAAAGTCAGCTACTGGTCATTCTGAAGCTCTGCCACTTGGCAAAGATGGTGGCCGATTTCTGCCAAGGTTCCTGCCTTCCCCTCCAGAATCCACCATCTCCCAGAGACCTCAGCTGTGGGCAACCAGGCATAGGGCTTATCTCTTTCCAGGTCTCCTCTATCAGTCTCCGCTGATCTGCTTTCTTCCCGAGTTCAGCTGCAAACTCTCAGGCATAAGGTTCAACTCTGCCTGGGCCTCAGCTCTTTGAGCTTCTCCAGGGCTTCTGTGCTTGCAGCTCAGCTGTGGGCAAACCTAGAGTTCATTCTCTCATATTGCAGGATCAAATATGGCAGCTCCCTTTTTCTGTGTCTCCATTTTTATCAAACACAACAAGAAGGCAGACACTCAACCTGTGTCATGCCTTACTGACGTAGTCCAATCAAAGAGTCTCACACCCACAGGAATGGATTAGTTCAAAAACATAATCTTTTTCTTTTTTGGAATTCATAAAAGAACTTCATACTGTCACACAAACTTTAAGATTTTCCTGCTAAGCCTCTATATAAAACAAAACCTTTTCTTAACCCAGAAAAAAGGAGGGGTGAGAGGGTGTACAGTTTGGTATTCAATGGGACATCCAGCAGCAGGAAATTAGTCTTTTTTTTTTCCATCTCCAAACCAAATCAGACTTACAAAAGATGATTGTTCACATTTGCAAAATTTGCCTTGTGTTCTTTGGAGGAAAGTTGCTATTTAAGACCTAAAAATAAACGATGATCGATATGCCTTAGAGTAAAAGAAAACATTTTAGTAAAAAACTCAGAGTTGTTAGCAAGGAGAAGTCACACTAGTACTTTTTGGCAACCCAGTGGCATGTTTCATAACAAGTATCATGATGTCTCAAAATCAGGTCACTTCCTCTAATATAATAAATACATATAAAACATTAATGAATATGAAATGCTATTTCTATTTTAAATCAATGAGGATATGGAAATAAGGTACTAATTTGGCCTAAGTCATTGAAAAAACAACTGAATTTTAGCTCAGGATTTCCAAGCCAGATAACTCAACAAAGATCATACTTCGTAACCTTAAAGATGAAATAAGATAAAAATCAAAACCATTCATCTATTTGCCTTTCAAGCTACAGTTGGGGGCTATTAACTTATGAAGGGGTTTACTCTCTTGTCAGCCAGCCTGGTAGTAAATAATGAAACATATAATTCACTTCCAGTTTTCTTCTATCCTCTAGAGCTATTTCTTTGACCCTCTTAAAAAATGTTCTTTTCTTTCTACTATATTAAATCAATGGTTTCTGCTCTCTGTTTTAAGCATTGTATTTAGAACCTAAGAAAAATACACCCAAATAAATTTGCCTCTTCAAAATACATTTGCACATTCAAGTGTCACTTTAAACAAGAAATGGTCACCAAGCTCTCAGGAGCGCGTTAGGACCTAGAGTACACCGAGAGCCTTCTTTTCCTCCAGGAAAGGCTGGACCTTCACTGCTATCCATTTACATCTGCCCGCCACTGCCTCCTTTCTTTCTTCAGCTTCCATATCTCGCTTTTCCATTCCAGCTATCCAAACCCAATCCAGATTTCACAATCCTGCATAAATGCCACATGTTTGGTCCTCCAGAAATCTTCTCTGAGAAATGACAGCTTTAAACTGTCTCCCTTGTCTGCATCCTTTTGTAGCTGGGTCTGTTATTGCACTATCTAGGATGTGAAGATTTTGTTTTACGTGTGGTAGCCTTGTCAAGAACCCATTCGTTCCACAACTATTTCCTGAGTGTCTGCTACGTGTCAGAACAGTTCTAGGCACCAGTACACTGCAGGAAACACAGGAGACAAAAAGCCCTGCTCTCATGGAACAAACATTTTACTGGGAGTCGTAGGCTAAAAATAATATAAATTAGTTAAATATAAAGCATGTCAGGCAGTGATAGCCCTAAGAAGAAAAGCTAAAGCAGAGTAGGGAGATTAGAAAGCTTGTAATGAAGACATGTACATGTGAGTACAGTTCTTAGTTACTTCATTTTGCTGAAGATGGCTGAAAAATTCCCTATTAGCTGGCATAAGAAAAGACTTTTGCAAACCCCAACCACCTATGTCAGAGCACAGTGATGGGCATAATACAGATGTCAGTTATACTCACAGTTCTCTTAGTTCTCTGCCATTGCCTTGCTTTATAACTATAAATAAACTATTTTCCTCTGACTCTTATTCTCTGATGAGGTAGAAAGCAAAAGATCTTTAGGCTGATAAAAAAAAAAAAAAAAATACAACAACTGAAGTATTTAGGAGTCCAAAGTTTTGAATTTGGAATTCACCTCTACTACTCATTAACTGTGCAATTTTGGCTAAATCAGTTTTTCTCGGCATTTTATTTTCACTTTGTAAGACAGTAATATTACACCTACTTCACAGAATAACAGCCAGGGAGACCAAACATGGGCAGAACTTGTAAGCTTTCTATGTTACACAACTGGTGGTTATCAATATCATCTGATGAGAATGTTGGAAGACAAAAACTTCACAAGGCCCAGTTAGGAGAGAAATGCCGAATGAAAAGGGAATCTTGGGCTGCAAAGAGTTGAGGTAGAGATCCTAGAGATACAAGAACATGCCCAGAACATTTTCACAAGGGCTTCAATCAATAAAAGACAAAGTTGCCATTGGCTAGAAGGAACAAACCCCCGGAAGCTGTACAATATGTGTTCCTTGTTGTTTATCCTCAAATGGAGAAAAGTACTCACAAGTACAGAGAAATACCAAGAAACACCAAGACAGTCAGCCCTGAAGCAGGTACCAGGAACTTGTGGCCAGCCACTTACTTTTGTTTCAATATTTAACTGAATGCATGCTTCTCTCTGGTCTATTTCTGGCTATTTTTATGGCTTGTAATCAACTCTGTTGGGTAAATGTCTTGATTTTTCCCTGAAAATCATCCCTGACTCCATAATGAAATTGCTCCCACAACCCTGTCCCCAATCCCAAATTGGCCACAACCACACTTTGTGTTCTCCTTCATCACTTGAGAAGTAGCTTAATCCCAGCGGGTGAGGAAGAAGACATAGGGCACTGGTTGCCAGTGACTCTCCATTTCAGGTGTCACTGAGGAATATTAAAAATGCAAAGACAGGCATGGGATTATCAAAAAAAAAAAGTATACTTAGATCACTCAACCACTTCTGAAAAGAACCCAAGTTGAATTGTTTGGATTCTGTTCAGAGGGATACAGAGAAATAGCAACTTGAAACTAAGTATATGGATTAAAGAGTCTTTAAAGAGAACGAGAAAGGTCTTCTGTTCACAATGAGTTTCAAAGGAAGGGTCTCTGTGTTTTCTCACAGCATCAGGAAAGCAGGCTTTCATTGGAGCTACAGCCCTGTAGCCAGCCTGGGGTCTCTGGGGACTTCATGTTCACAAGCCTTTTGGAGTGGTGGCTTCGCTGGACCCTGTTGATTATCATTTTCCAAGACTGTCCCATCTCAAAGCACAATCTGTGCTTCAGGGGGCCATGGAATAGCGGGTGCATGGTTGCTACAGGAATAAATATTCCAGATGTTGGGAATCAGAGGTCGAACCAGGTTTTGTTTGTGTTACTGGCAGACACCTTTCTTCTTAAATCAGAAAGACGCAAGGGCCTCCAGGAAGCGGCATGCGACGGAGGAGGTACAGTGCACGCTCTGTAATCGCAGCTCCCTCCGTGCACAGCTTGTAACTGCAGAGATGTTCTTGGACATGTGTTCCTGACCCCGAGTAATCTCCATAAGCTTTATCATAAATCTCACTGCAGCTCAACGTGAGAGTTTCTGTTTTGTTATTATGTATCTTAATCCTCCGGGTGGAACATCACTCATTCCACAAGGCAAAGGAGAAGAAAGGCTCTGAACAGTAAAATCAGCAAGGTGTCTCCCCAAATCATGAAATAGTCAAGACTGAGCGCTTCTGAAAGTAACTGCAAGCAGAGCATGAAACAAAGCCTCTCTGGAGCCCATCCTAAAACCGTGGGCTGAGCAGGGCTGCCTCTGTGGAGCAGCCAGGGCTCTGCCTGGGACAGGGCTGTAAAAGCTGAGAAATGTGCAAGTTCTTGGGTGTGACCGTCAGTAACCTGCAGGCAAGTAAGAAGAGGAGATGATGAAAGTTCACATCAGCCTTTGAATACTACTATCTAAAGTTGCTATTTTTCCCTGCTAAAGTCTATAGATTCTAGCTCCATAACCCATGATTTTTATCCACTGACAGGATACAAAAATCATAATAGGTATAGCAAAGTACAGTACTCAGCTACTTTAGCTTATGTGACAGCTGCTTAAGGAAGAAAAACATAGAACAAAAAATTGTTGAACAAGGCTGATAGAAATAGTTGATTTTACTTTTATATCTCGCCTTGGTCTGTATGGATATAGACTGGATCAAAAGAAGACAGAAAGGGAGGTCCAGATAAACATGGAGCATTGAACATAAATTGTTCTGTGTATTTCCCTCTCAGAATGGCAGTAAAGGAATTGAAAAAGAGAGAGAAAACAATAGGGAGAAAAATGTATTAAGAAGGAGGAAGCCGAAAAGCAGAAGGATAAGTAATAACTGACCTCAGAAACCTTGGCCAATTTTACAGGAACCCTAGAAGAGAGCTGCTGCTCGCTAGGACTCTGAGAGCCTTGGAGTATGGAAACATCAAGCACCTATCTATTTAAGAAACTATCAGGACTTCCTTCCTAGCCTCTGAGAGATAGCCCTTCCCACACCAGGTCGAAAACTAGAATTTTACTCTCTAGGGACAGTCAATGACAGACGTCCTAGGCCCAGAGGAAGACTGGGATTGGATTCTTAATAGAGGAGGGTTAAGTCAAAGTCTATATTGTGAAAACTACCCCAATCTCATTGCTTGGCAAGATTCTAGGAAGAAAGGCATGCAGATTGAGACCTGCCAACCAGAAGATGGGAAGAAAAGCCCTACAAATGCTGTCATTTGGGGACCCCAAATGAAAATTTCCAACCCTGTCACTCTACCAGGAAGCCTGACATTTATCAGACTTCACCCATGAATTCAGAGCCTCCGGTCAGCTTCATAGTGCTACATTAATAAATATAAATAGTTAACTAAATATTCCAAGCTATTTGAAGAAAGACATAGACAAAAATAGACAGGATAAAGGAAATTAGAAGACATGAAGACAAGGAAGGAAGAGATAGCTATATAAAATCTAGAATTGTTATCTCAATAATAAGATGAAAACATTACATTAATGCAAGAAAAATATAATACTTTTTAAAAAATCAGAGAACAAAAAAGAGGTATTTGAAATTTAAAAATGTAGTACAAGAAATAAAAATTTAATTGAAGGGCTAAAAGATAAATTTGAGAAAGCCCTATTAAGTAAAAAGAAATGAAAATAAAACAGAAAGAGATGGAAAACAGCAGATAAAAGATAACTAAATAATAAAGAGTTGAGCTTCTGGCCAACCAAGATGGTAACATAAAATCCTCCAGAATGCTGTTCCCCAACAAAATCTTTAAACAAATAGCAAAACCTGGTATTCTCCTTAGAACTCCAGAAAATAGTTAAAGGGTTACAGTAACTGGGCAAGTGTTGAATCAAGAAAACACAGCTTTGAAAAATCATAGAAGTTCACAGTGCCCTTGCTAGCCCCTCACCACCCCCTCCCTGGTGTGGTGTGGAGCCAGCCTGAGCTCCCACTGAGGGTCCCTTGCAGAGGGAGCAGAGGCACTCCAAGGGCATACTGTGGTTCCTGATTGTCAAGTGCCTCTCTATCAAGAGGCAGCCTGAAAGACTGATCCCAAAAACTCTGCTCTGGCTTGCCCACACAGAGCTTGCCTTGCAGGCAGAAGCAACTTGCTGACATCTAAAGCAATGTAAGAAACCATTAAGTCAAAGAGGCATTAACTGCATTAAGTTATGTGATAGAGCACCCTGGAAGGAGAGAAAATCTATTTCAGGGGGAGTAAAGGAGCAATTCTTTTTATTTTTTAAGGAGGTACTGGGGGTCAGACTGGGGTCCTCATACATGGGAAGCAGGCACTCAACCACTTGAGCGACATCTGCTCCCAACTTTTTTTTTTTTTTGGTGGTGGGGGGCGTGTTAATTCTTAAGACCTTGAGCAAGCAGGAGCACAGGAGCAGGCACAAGTCCAGGACAAGACAGAGAGGACCTTGCATTTTACATTCACTATGGGCTGATCTCGATTGCAGGGTTCAATTCCAATGGAGTTCACCAACCAACACAAAGCTAATTTGCAAAAACTGTGAAAGTTGCTGCTTTGATTTCTTTGTTTTTCTTAGCTCTTGGCACTGAAGGAAATATCTGTGATATCCCTAGCTGGGTACAAACTAAAGGAACAGATAGGTCAGGGACTAAATCCCAGAATTAACACTTTAAAATGAACCATACAGTTTATAACAACAACAAAAATTATAAGACAAAGAAAGAGGAAATTACAGGCCATTCAAAAGAACAAGATAAAAATCCAGAAACCATCAACAAATAATAACAGACTTTTGACAAAGTTTTTTTTTAAAAAAAAGATCCTCAGTATTCTCAAGGGCTAAATGAAAACCCATAAAATGAATTAAAGGATGGCAGGAAAACAATGAAAGAACAATATGAGAATCTCAATATAGAGATAAAAATTTTTAAAAGAACAAAATAGGAAAACTAAGTTGAAGACCACAATATGTAAAATGAAAAATTCTCGAGAGGGTCTTTAAGACAGAAGATTGGAGTTGGCAGAAGAAAGAAACAGTGAACCCAAAGACAAGACAATTGAAATGATTCAGACTAAGGAGTAGTAAGAAAAAATAATGCACAAAAGGGAACAGAGCATAAAAGACCTATAGGATACCATTGAGCATACCAATATACATATTATGGGAGTCCCAGAAGGAGTAGAAACAGAGAAAGGGGCAACAGGAATAGTCAAAGAAACAATGGCAGAAAACTGTCCAAACTTAATGAAAGACATGAATATGCACTTCACGATGCCCAATGATCCCCAAACAGGATAAACTAAAAGAGAACCACATCAGAGACATAGCACTCAAACTGTTGAATACCGAGAGCAAGGGAGAGAGTTCCAAAAACTGGAAGAGAAAAACAATGAATTAAGTATGAGGGAGTCCCAAAAAGATTAAGTGATGATTTGTCATCAGAAACCACTGGGGCAAAAAGGCAGAGGGGTGAAATATTTGAAGTGCTGAAAGAAAACAATTGCCAGGCAAGAATTTTATATCCAGCAGTACTGTCTTTCTTTCAAAATGACAGCTTTACCAAATAAGTAAAAGTTGCCGATAGGCCATGCTAAAGGGAGATCTTCAGAGTGAAAGGAAAAGACATTGGACGGTGGATTGAAGTGGCATAAAGAGAGTAAGACCTCTGGTAAAGGTAACCATGTGGGTTACCAGTACTATTGTACTGTATTTTTGGTATCCAACCCCAATTCTTCTTAAATGCTCTAAATGTGAATGCATAAAAAGTAATGATAAATCTATTGTTTTACAATATATGTTATATACAATATATAAGGTTAAAATTTGTAAAAACATGGGAGAATGGAAGGGTATAGGATGGTTTATGCATATGCTATTTGAAGTTAATCAAATAAAAAATGATTGTTAATAGATTAAAATGTAAAATTTAAGTCTCATGATAATCACAAATAAAAAATGAGAAGGGACTTAAAATCATACAATACAAAAAAAATCAAATAAATACAAAAGTAAGCATTAATGGAAGAATTGAACGACAGGAAAGGTATAAGACTTACAAAGACCAAATAGGAAAATGGCAGAAGAAAGCTCTGCATATTTAATAGATTGAGAGATTAGATAAAAACCATGACCAAATTATATGCTGTTTAAATTACAAGATAGTCACCTTAAATTACAATACACAAGTAGGTTGAATTGGAAGGATGGGCAAAATATTCCATGTAAATAGAAACCAAAGGAGAGCAGAATTGGCTATGCTAAAATCAGATAAAATAGACTTTATCTGATTAACTAAAGTGTTACGAGGGACAACGAAGGTCACTATATACTGATAAAGGGGTTAATTCAATAAGAAAACTTAACAATCATAAAGATATATGCACCTAGTGGCAGAGTCCCAAACTATATGAAGCAAATATTGATGGATTTGAAGGGAGGAGACGTACCTCAAATCCATCACCTAACATTCCACCTTAAGAACCTGGGAAAAGAGAGCAAACTAAATCTAAAGCCAGCATAAGGAAGGAAATAAAAAGATTAGAGTGGATCTAGGTGTATACCCAAAACAATTGAAATCAGGAACTCAAACAGATATTTGCACACTGGTATTCATAGAGGCATTATTCACAATTGCAAATGATGAAAGCAACCCAAGTGTCCATGCCCAGAAGAATGGATAAACAAAGGGTGATATATACACACAATGGAATGCTATTCAGCTGCAAAAAGGAATGAAGTTCTGATACATGAGACAACACGAATGAATCCTGAAGACATGTTGAGGGAAATAAGCCACACTCTAAAGAACAAATATTGTATGATCTCGGTGGCATGAAATAATCACAATAAGCAAATTCATAGAGTCGGAAACTAGAAATAGATTACCAGGGGTTGGGGTGGGGAAGGGACTAGGGCGTTAAGGCTTAATTGGTACAGTTTCTATTTGGTGTGATGGAAAAATTTTGGTAATGGATGGTAGCACAACATTGCAAAAACACTTAGGACCACTAAATTGTATTTTTGAATGTTGTTAAAAATGGGAAACTTTAGGTTATATATATGTTACTAGAATAAAAATTTTAAAAAAGCATAGGACTGTACAACACAAAGAGTGAACCCTAATATAAACTTTGGACTATAGTAAATAGGATAATTATAATTTAACAATTGTAACAAAGCTACCACATGAATGCAAAGTGTTGATAATAGGGAAAACTGTTTATGGTGGGGAGGAGTATGTGGGAATTTAGTATTTTCTGCATGATTTTTCTGTAAACCAACTACTTCTTTAATTAAAAAAGAATCTAAAGAATATAGTACAGCTGCTGGTTATTTTCACTTATAGAATAGCCTTGCTATTACATAAGCATCTTTTGAGGAAATATAGCTATTTTAGCTGAGTATGTTTTTTGTTTTGTCTTGTTTTGTTTTATTTTTTACCTTGGGCATAATTGGTAAATGAAGAATAAAAATAATATCTTAAAAATAAATAAAATTAATAAAAATAGAGAGTCAGTTGAAAGGAACTAACTTCTGAATAATAGGAGTTCTTGAAAGAAAAAAACAGAGAAAATGGAGGGGGAAATAGAATTAAAGTATGTGGGTTTCCAGATGAAAAGATCCCCTAAGATCCCAGCATAATGCATGAAATAAAGACCCACATCAAGCCCCTTGTGAAATTTTGAATCACCAGCGATACAGTGAAAATCCTAAAAATGACCATTTATTTTTTATTTTTTTATTTTTTATTTTTACCAGGAGGTCCCAGGGAACAAACCCAGGTCCCTCCATATGGGAGACAGACATCCAACCACCTGAGCCACATCCATCCCACAACCATATATTTTTTTAAATGTTTAATTTAATACAAACAGCAGATTACAGATGGAAAAGAATCAGGAGAGAAAACCGAGTGGCATCACTCTTCTCAAATGCACCACTGGAGGAAGAATGCCTTAAACATTCTGAATGATAATTATTTCCAGCCTAGAATTCCATCAAATAAGCATGAGAGTAGAATAAAGATATTTTAAGACATGCAAAATCTCAAAAAAAAAAAAGTTAAATCCCACATGTTCTTTCTTAGTAACCTACTAGAGAAGGTAAACCAAGAAAAAGGAGCATTTTGGATTCAGCCAATGGGACCAAACAAAGGACCAAGATGAGCATGAGGGATGCCCAGGATTGCAGGTAAAGCTAGAGTAGAAGAAAACTGAACAGACATAGTCTTTGGGGCAGCAGGATGGAAGATTCCAGAAACAAACGAAGGAGAGCTCCCTCATGTATTTGAATGACACAACTAGAAATGAATGGTATGGGCACTGCAGACTTAACTTATGAATTCCAAGGTAAACAAAAAGCTGTTTGAAGAAGAAGTAATTATAGCACAACACATAGTTGAACTGTGAAGCATTGTTAGCAAGGCCGGGGCAGTGTGAATTCTGAATATTGGTTTCACCTAAATCATGATTTTATTGGGGGAACATGGGAGGGAGGGAGGCGCCAAGAGGAGGGAGTTGTAGGAGAAATTAAACCTGTGACCCAGAGTAGGAAGTTCATATCTAAATCTGAAAAATCAAGAAATAGCTGTATAAGCTCATCATTTAGAAATTTTAGAAATAAGGAGATAAATTAGACCAAACTATTTAAAAATTACAAGTGTCAGCTTCTGAGAAGTGGGAACTGAAGGTCGGGAAGAGTGAGGCAAGGGACTTAGTTTTTTGGCTGTAGAACCAATTGACTTTTGTAAAGGCTTGTGCAAGTATAACTTATGGAAAGAGCTTTTAATTTTAATTGAAAAGAAAGGAGGGCCTGAGCAACAAAATGCTCGCATATGGTTAGGCATAGTCCGCTATGACCACCTAGGGAGGTGTGGACAGGAGACGACTGTTAGGTTGGAGTTTCATGGAGAAGCCCTTTCCGAAGAGGAGATAGTGGAGGTAGGCATTCCTGGCTGAGGGCACAGCCTGCACAGACATGGTGGCAGGAAGGCACGGCAGGTAACTGGAGCTGACAGGTAATGTGCAATAGTCATTTGGCAAGTGCCTCAGAGGCGGGGCCTGAGATGAGGTAGGTGAGACTATGTCAACTTGAGCCTAGGCAGGAGGGGGCCGGCAGCAGATTTAAGGCAGGGACACAGCACAACGGGTTTCCATTCTGGAAAAGTATCTCTGATGTGTTGTGGAGTGTGAATTCAGAAGCCTGAGAGAGGAGTCAGAGGGGCCGTTTAGGAGACCAGTACAGGAGTCCAGGCTGAGATGGACAAGTGACGGAAGCCAGGTGAAGGTGGCAGGACAGAGAAGCATGGGGACACTGAGAGCTACCAAGCCAGGGGGCAGGCACCTTGGAGAGATATGTGGGAGAGGGGTTGAGAACCTGCATATGCTGGACCCCTAAAATATATCAGGGCCTCCTCATAGACCCTTGATTGTGTCTCCATAAATCTTTTCAATTACCCAATGAGATACGTAGCGCTGTTTCCACGTGCTGGGGAGAACACTGAGATGGGTAGGTGTTGAATGACTCAGCAAGGGAACACCACTGGCAGATGGTGAGATTGGGATGGAACCTAGGCTCCTCTAAACAGAAACCTCAGGCTCTTTAAACAGCGTCACCCTGAGAAAACCTCCACTTCATGTGTGAGCTGGGACGGGAATAAGACCTATCTCCTACGACAGCTGGGAGAAGACGATGAGAATGCACGTGCCTGAGATTCTTAGGGCCGCCATCACAGATTTCCACGCAATCTCTTACCTCACAGCTCTGAAGGACAGAAGCCTCAGCCTGGTCGGGCCGTGCTCTTGGAGAAGGCTCAGGGGAGAGCCCTTGCTTGCGTCTTAGCTTCTGGGGGTTCACAGTGCTCCTTGACTTGCAGCTGCCTCCCCTAGTCTCTGCTCCAGTTGTCACATGGCCGCCTTCTGCCCGTGTGTCTGAACCTGCGGTCCCTCCTCTTCCTACAAGGGACCAGCATGTTGGACTTAGGGCAAACCCTAATCCCGTATAACCTCCCCTTGATTGCACCTGCAAAGACCCTATTTCCAAATAAGCTCACATCCACAGGTACCGGGCTTAGGACTTCAACATACCTTTTTGGGAGACACAATTCAACCCAATGGGGTACATAATTTTTATTTTTAGGAGGTACCAGGGATTGAACCCAGGGCCTTGTACACGCAAAGCAGGTGGTACTCAACCACTGAGCTACATCCGCTCCCCAGTGAGAGCTGGTTTTGTCATTTGTTTGTTTTAGGAGGTACTAGCGATTGCAC
Source organism: Tolypeutes matacus (assembly GCA_026826555.1). Taxonomy (NCBI): domain Eukaryota; kingdom Metazoa; phylum Chordata; class Mammalia; order Cingulata; family Chlamyphoridae; genus Tolypeutes; species Tolypeutes matacus. Next base: position 604,052 of record JAKSZT010020074.1, on the reverse strand, counting down.
CCAGGACCTTGTACACGGGAAGCAGGCGCTCAACCACTTGAGCTACATCCACTCCCCACATAAATTTGTTTTTTAATCAAAAAGGGAATTCCATAATCCTGGTAGTTAAAAGAGCTTTGCCTTATGCCCACCCATGCCCAAACCTCTTTCTTCATCATATCCACCCACTTCAACTCTGTCATATTAAAACTGGACAAATATTTGATTTTTACATGAGCTATAATTTCATGTAGTTGTACAGCTGTGATATAATCCTGTCTTTCTAAAAAATGGCCCATGTTTTCCAACCTCATCCAGATTCCCTTTAAAACCAGAAGGAGCTTTTTGACTCTTCAAATGGAGTCTTCTCTAATATAAATTCAATTAAGGCCCTCTCCCAAGCTCTCCGAATGAGATAAAAACACAGCTTTTGTTTTCCACCAATCAGATGGACAGACTGAAACACAGACAGACGTTCCCTTTGGCAAAACATGTGTGCTCACAAGTGGGGTTAATAATAGTCAAGTGTACAAAATCTGCTGGAAACAAACCCACAAAATTCTTTCCTTTGATATGCCTGGAGGTGTCAGTTTTCTGTTCTTTCTGCTTCCACAGGACACAGTATCCGTGGGAGGGAAAGGAAGGGCCACCTGGCCGGCCATCTTCAGTGCCACATTGCTAGGTACCATTTACTCTGCCACCCGGGTGTCTCTTAGAATCAGACAACCGGCTTCTGCTTTTTAACCAGTTGAGCAGTCTGGAACTTCCAAAGGTGCTGCAATTCCTGCGCCTTGAATTTTCAGGCTAAACTGCTTTGAAAAATTAAAAAAAAAAAAAAAAACCTGATTGCCTGATGCAATAAGCCTTGCTCTCAGGTGCTGGCAGTTGCTATGTCGGTGTTCCTAGCAACTTGTGGTTCTCTCTCTTTTCACCATCATACTTAATTTTTCTCCATGGTTGTGCTACAGTTATTGCTCTAGTGAATTTCTGCAGGGGAAGGGATTAGGGAGGCACCTGGATTCCCAAAGGATGGACAGTCAGCTTGAAATCATCAGGCTGCTGGGACTTTCCATCACAACCAAAACATTCCTGAGAATTCGATTGTATTGATGGAGCTAATCCCAGGCCAGGGACAGCAGAGGAAACCAAAAGTGAGTGCACATTTTCCATCATTGGAATGGTAGTAGAGAAGGCAGAGCCTAAGGAACGGGAAGGGAGTAGAGGCACAGCTCTCCCAAAAGCCTTCTTAGAGTGAATAAATGAAAGACCACAAGGAGTTTACGCCTCCGCTGGAAACAGCCGCAGCCAGGACAACTGTCAAGCTGAACGGTGGGGTGATTACAGAGCACGGCATTCTTCAGGGGAGTTTATTGTTATCGTGGCTGTGTTATTATGCTTAATTAGTCATCGTTTTTCTCCATTATTGAGATTATTGATAATGCCATTTTTTGGCCCTGTAATAAAGCCACTTCCCTTATCAGTCATTGTTTATTTTCTGCGCTTCTGTCTCCATGGGGCGAGGGAGATTATTTTTTCATTCTTTTCTGCAGGGATGGGGGGCTGGGTACCGGGACAGGAAACGCTCCCTGGTGCCCTGCACACAGCAGAATAGTACCTGAGGAGTGCTCAGCAGGCTTGGCCCATCCAGCTGACCTTCTGGCAGCTGACGGTGGGTGGATCTCAGGAAGGAGGAGGGAACCTGTGAGAGGACTGAGCCCAGGAGGACCCATCGCTGTTTCAAGTCATAAAATGAGTTGTAAAACCTGAGAGATAAAGTTGTTAACTATTTGCCATTGCCTTGGAAAAACCTCTCCCCATTCCTCTGGATTCTTTCTTAGCTGGCTATCATGTGAAGCAGTTTATCTTACAATAGCTGCCTGGGGAATCTATTGAAAGTCTAAAAAGTCGAGCAATCTTGGGGTGCAAAGCCCTCATTTTGCTAATGAAAATATTGAGCCTCACTCAGGATCATGCAGCAAGTCATGCAGGCAAGACCCAGGAAGAGAAAGCCAAGCCTGAGGGAGAACCCCGGCAGAGCCCACCCACAGCCCACGGAAGTCGGCCTGCCGTTGTATGCCACTGGGACTTCGTAGTGCTTTGTTGTGCAGCAATAGCTAAACGATGGAAAAGAGGCTTGATTTCTTCTCCTTTTCACTTTTTTCTTTTTTGCTTCTTCCTGGAATAGACCAGATCAAGGATGGAGCCACTTGATTACTTCATGGCTGTTCTCTGATTGACATAAAAGTCTGTCAAATGCCCATTCCCTTAATGGCTCTTTTAAGTTCTCACCAAGGGCTATTGTCTCCTCAGTCTTCATTAGGGAAAATGAGGATGTTCTGTTCACATAGTTGTGGGCTTTTCTGAGAACAGATAGAGCATTGTCCTGGGAATAGAGCTTTCCTATAGGAGAGGATGTTGGAAGGAACCAAATTATTCCTGTCTTGTAAGTACGAATTGGATCTGCTTTGGGATGGGTTGGACCACTCATCCACTCCACAAATATTTAACAAGTTCAGATTGACAAAGAGTTAGAACAAGTGGGTAAGCTGAGGGAGGAGAGCGAGACAGATTGGGTTGAAATTTTTAGCTTGGAAAATTGGAAGAATAGAGAAGGCATTACCACAAATATTAAGTGACAAAAGGAAAGAGTAGGCAGAATTTTGATGAAGAAAGGAGAAGATGTAGTAGGAAACTTGTTCTCCAATATTCAGTGGCTCAATAAAGACAGAGGAGCCTGCAAGGGAAACTTGGGGTAGCCAGAGAGGTGGGATGAAAACAGGTGTTTTGGAAGACAAGGGAAAATAGTGTCTCCAGAAGTGAGAAGGTGTCAACAGCATCCAATGCTGCTGGGAGATCCAGAAGACTGAGCAGAGGATATCAGTGCACATGTGATTCATCAATCAAGGGCTCAATCTTTAAGAGGGAGAATAATCAAAGTGAAAATATAAAGAAATAAAGAATGTTTCATTGGGGAAGGGGAGAAAATCATCACTTACTTTTATAAGGGATGTGATCTGGGCACTTTCTGTACTGTGTAGGCCCCAGTGAAAATGTGAGAAAATCAGAGCAAAGAAACTCAGCAAAGAAAGACTAGGGCCACCCAGACTGTGATACTCAATCACATTTCCTGTGTCTTTGGAAGGAAAATATTTTGAGTTGGCCAAAAGGTGAACCTGGAGAATCCAGAGGATCTTACTAATCTTGTGGGACTGTGTCTTCTAGACCAGGGGCTTAGGGGGATGTTTTCTATGTAACTCTCATTTAATGCCTACATTAGAGTTAACACATATCACTATGCACCAGACAGGTTTCTTCATGAATTACATGTATCAACCCATTGACACTTTTCTATAGAGTTGGTATTATTATCCCCTTTTAAAAATTAAGACAATGAAAGATTTCGGTAGAGTTAAGTAATTTTTCCAAGAATCACACATGAGTAAACAGTCCATCTGGGATTCCAAGCCTTGAGCCCAAAGTCCACGCTCTTTCCCCCTTCAAGCTACTTGGTTTAAATGAGAAAAAAAAGCAAAGCAGATCTAGGAAGTGAAATCAGAGATAACTGTCAAGGTTTAAATTTAATTAATGAGCCAGCTGCACTGTGGCTTATATATGCACATACAGTCTTATACAAATAGTTCTGTGCTAGTATTGGCTAACTTGTAGCAGGTTCTGATGAAGTCATATTGCCAGAAAAATGAAAAAGAAAGGCTGAGACTCTAAAGCCGTGATCTTGATGAGAAAACCTCCTTCCTCAATTTGCTTAAGGTAGAGATGTTTCAAAGCCCTGGGACCCCTGGAGCTCACCTCCCTTGTGCATCTCTTTTTCTCAGTGCATTGACATATGCCTGCTCAGTTTTCATGCTCAGAAAGTTGAATGTTGGCATGGTCAAAAGACAAGGTCAGAGTCTACCCCTTACCCAGTTATGTAACTCTAATTCACTTTGCCTTATGCTTTGTTGAGCCACAGCTAATTTCTACCATGGCTATCTCATAATCATGTTGAAAGTTCAATAAACCATATATGTACAAATACTTTGTAAAATGTAAAGTGATGTACAAGTGTTGTTATTTTCCTGAATATTCGGATTCCAAGGACTGCTCTTTTCTCCTCAACTCTCACTAACTTTCTTCTCAACTTTTCCCATTACACATCTGGGTCTCACTGTTTCCCAGAGGGACAGCTGTGCTCGGTGATGACCACTGTTCACTGCCAAAGAGTAGATGGAAAAGCATTATACAGGTATTTTATTGATGCAAAAACCCTGGGAAATCCAGAAGACCTAGTACTCTGGGATACAGAGCTGGCAATCTAAGACACACATATTTCTATATTCCACTTGCTCTTACATCGATATCTTATAATCAATGTGATTAAAACCCACAATGTCAGAGTTTGGTGGTCTGCAGACCAAACCCAGCTCACCACCTGCTTTTGTACAACCCCAGAGCTAAGACTGTTTTTTACATTTTTCAATAGTTGAAAACAAATTGAAGAGAAAAATAATATTTCATGACAAATGAAAATGATCTGAAATTCAAATTTCAGTTTCCAAAAGTAAAGCCTTCGTGGAACACAGCCAGGCCTGTTTGTTTATGTATTTTCTATGGCTGCTATGTTGCTACAACACAACACTGAGTGATTGTGACGGAGCCCGTATGGGACACACCGCCTGAAATATTTATTGTCTGGCCCTTTATGGAATGATTTGCTGACTCCTGTCATTGCTTAATTGGCAGCATTTTATCTTTCTTAGTGGTGACTATGATAACAGTGCATTTTATAACCAATGGCTTTTTACATTCAAGGAAAGGTGGTAGATGCTCAATACTAGTTGCTTTTGCTTCAACTTAGCTTTTCTTTTACTCTGGGTGCAGCACCTGGTGGCTTGCTCATCTGAGAAGAAATAATCATTAGGCCTGCTCAAGTTCAAGCCCTCCATCTTTATTAACCTGTGTTAGTACAGTAATTATATTAAGAGATTTATTTTTCTAATAACCACAATCCTCATCTACTGCCAAAATCATTATATTCTACAGTCCCTAGATTAGCCTCTAGTTGTCTTTCAATTAACATTAACCTCCTGAGTCTACCCTTTCAGCCAGGAATACAAGAATGTTCCTCTATTACAAGATGTTCAGAATATGGTGATACAAAGGAAAAATACAACTAATGTAACATATAGAATATAGTTAACCGTAATATTGTAATATTTTTGTAGCAAAGGCGAAGAAGAAACTATATCAATGCTAAGGGCAAAAAAAAAAAAAAAATGGAATTTATTTTATGAGATGTGAATATGGTCAGGCACTTTTTCTTTTCATTTTCTTTATTAACATATGTTCATCTTTCAGAACACTGGATTAAAAATTGAGTTAAATAAGATAAATGTGCCTGGACAGGACTTTTTTTAACTAATGCTTCCATAGTTTGTTAAGCTGCTTTTTGTCTGTTATTTTGTTTTTTGAAGTTGAAATAATGTTTTTAAAAGAAGAAATTTATTTTTCTAGATACCACCAGAGCACAGTAGCTAGTCACATTTGTTCCAGCTCCTTAGGGTTCGTACTCCAGTGTGTAGTTTTCAACATGCTGGAGAGGAGGGGCTGGACATGTACCAGAGATGTAGGTTTGAATCTTCCTTTTATTTCTGACTGATGAGTTTGTTCTCTGAGCCTTCCCTGAATACATGAATGCCCACTTCACAGAGGTTCTGAGAGGCTCACGGGAAGTATTTGGGATAATGTACAAGAAATGCTTCCTTCAAATTTGGTCTTCAATTTATATTTGCTGCCTATTCACCTTGACAAAAATAAAAGCTATTTTCATTTTTGACCCATTTATAATCCATATTAATGCATCCATAATATGCCTTTAAGCAAGAGTATTGTAGTTAGTCTAACCATTCTCATATTGTTGGGACTTTAAGTTGTTAAAAATTTTTGCTAGCAAATAGGGGGAATTCAATACTAGTTAAGAAATGGATAACTCAGCAAAGAGGATGTTTATCTATTCAACAGAGTTTCCAGTTGGACTAAATAGGAGATGCCTGGTGGGTAAAGGAGATGCTATCTCTTTGAGTTAAGTGCCTTGTATCCAGGCTTGGAGAATAGTTTTCATGAACTCCTGAGAACAGAGCCGGGAGCTAGCAGCTGAGGTTCAAACACAGATAGGCAAATCTCAGACTTTCTAGTGCCCACACTCTAGGTCTGCTGTGGAAGAAGCCTGGTGTCCTTGTCTGTATCTGTTTTTAAACTCTATGCTGATGGGAAGCACATCATGGCAAAAACGGTAAGTGTAAAATACCTACTGTGTGCAGTGGTAATCTATACCACCCTTATTTTGTTTGAAGTGGGGAAAAAAAACTTGACATAACCATTAAACACATATTTTTGCACTAAGATGAATTTACAAATTGCAGAAGTAAGCTGAATAGCAAAACGCTTTGCTGTTGCCCATGAGTCACATTCCTTGACGTTCACCCATGGATGCTCTAGCAGTCCTTAAGTGCTGTCCCTGAGAATGAAAGAGCCTGCCTTAAAGGAGGAGCAGCTGGCCCCTAAGGAATGCCAAGACGAATTGTCTGGGATCAGGCTGGGAGAGCTCAGGAGAACCCCAGGTCTCTATTTCTCCTTGGGAGACCTGCTTCGTTTTGTTTTGTTTTTGGCATATCAGGAACAGCTTAGAAGGGTTTCTGTGGAGTTTGAGCTTCTCCCCATATTCTGTCCCCCAAGCTCTTCACGCGCAAAGGACATTGTCCTTTTTTTCAGCATAAGATGGACCCAATGCTTGGACATTTAAACAAGACTCATTTTTTAACTACCTAGAGGTAATTTTTTCCTTTCTTACATTTATTCATACCTTCCTGATTTCTTTTTAACATAATTTCTGCTAATCCTCCTTGTGCTTCCTTTCAAAGCCTTAATTTTTTCCTGCTTAGTGAGTAATTCCTACTAATCCTTAGTTTTATCTATTTGTACATTTTAAATTTTTATCTTACGGGTTTAAGTATTTTATCTTCTTCTTTAATCATCTACAGATTAATTATTTTAATGACCCACCCTTTTACCTTTTATTTTAAATCTCATTAGTTTAATCTTCTTTGCAAACCCAACATTTCATTTTCTTGGAATTTTAATTCTCTTATATCAACTTTCACTTTTTTCTTTTTTCTCTTATCTCAATTTTTGTTTCATTTTCTTCTTTAGACCTCTACTGCCCTCTTTTTTTTAAAACTTCTTCTTTCTCTCTTTATTTCCTTTTAAAGGTATATCATTGTAAGGGCTGACAAGATAAGTGCCAAAGTGGCTGTATTGATGATGAGGATACTGATAATAATAATAATGCCAGTGGCAGAGGAGAGAGGTCAAAGCCCTTCTGGTTCTTCATGGCTCCTTGGGCCTCTGCCTTTTCCCACAAGTGAATCCTTAAGTCCTTTGCGAGGTGACATTCCTCCAGCTGCATGTGGATGGGTGCCAGTGGATCACCCACAGCTGGGCTTCAGCTCAGCTCAACAGAACCTGCCCTTCGAGTGACACTTCCTGCCTCATACAGAACTTTGTGCATTAAGTGAGTTAATGTTGGTGAAATCCTCAGCACCACCCCTGGCATATAGCAACTGCTATACGCAAATCAAAACGTAAAGTGTGCATTTCTGAGTTGATCCTTCATAGAAGAATCCTCTTGCATTCTTGAATCCAGGCACCCTTTCCTCACTGTGAAGATTAAGGAAAAGCTAATCAAGGCAAGAGGTATACTAAGAGTTGTTGCTGACATTTGCTTTGTTTCTGTAATGGGATCGCCTAGCCTCTCTCCCTATAATTCACATCAGATACTTCTGTCTTTTCTATCTTCCATCTCTTGAACACAGAGAGGTGCCTGATGCTGGCTGTCTTTAAGCATCTGTCCATCTCCTTAAGGGAACGACAAGGGCTGTACTTGGGGGAAGTGTTGAACCTGAAGAGGAAAGTAATGACCATATGTCTGCATCATAGGGATGGCGGCCTGGAAGGTGGAGCTGATGCTATTCCTACTTCATGAGATTTTCTCCCTTCAGTGCTTCGGTTGGGTCTCCTTGCAATGCCCCGTCCAGAAGGACTTCCCTCCCCACATTGTGAGTAGATGCCCCCACCTACAGCCTTGATTTTAACACCTCTACCCCTTCCCAGGTAAAAGACTGGACCCGAGGGCCTCCCTCAACCATTGCCAAACACTCTACAGGCAGCAAACAATACTCCCTTAGCTGATCAACCAGTGAGCGCCACCTCAAGGCAGGTGCCCTGCTCTCGACATTTTGTGCGGCCTCAGTCCTAGAAGGTGTTATCTTGCATGGGTGACTGTAAGGGCCAGGTGAGCCTTCTCCAAGTAGAACAGTGGTTCTGACTAATGATAATCTATCAGCTACATTTCTTTAGATTTGGTAGAGTTTCCTGGATGTTTTCCCCAAAAGCAAAGTTAATTTTCCTCCTAGGAAACTGTCTGAGTTTGCCAGAGCTGCTGCAACAAAGCACTGCGGATTAGTTGGCTTAAACAACAAGAGTTAATTTTCTCGTGGTTTGGAGGCGAGAAGTCCAAAATCAAGGTGCCGGCATTCATGTTTCCTCTGAAGTCTGTCGTGTTCTGGCGATGGTGTGCTGGTAATCCAGACCGCAGCTCCTGCCCCTGTCCCCTCTGCTTCTCCTGTGTCCAAACGGCCTCTGTGTATAAGGACCCCAGTCATGCTGGACTCAGGCCCACCCTGATTTCATTTGGCCTCATCTTAACCATTGACATCTTCAAAGGTCCTTTTTACAAATGGGATCTAAGCCACAGGGCTTGGTCTTCGGACTTGAGCCTATCTTTGTAAGGACATGATTCACCCCATAACAGAATGTCTGGAATCCTATAGACTTTTGTATTGTGGTAAAACTCTTTTGTTGGATGAGTTCTGCATTTTAGAATATCCATCCACTCATATCCACAATTTTTAGATATTTATTTTCCTGGTTGGTTGATTGTAATAATCATGTTTATCTTAATACGTATGTTTCTTATTCAAGGCTCACTCTGTATGGATGTGGGATTGTTACTTCACATTCATTTATTCTACATATGTTATTCTGGGAAATGAACACCAAGATGGCTGGTGCTTCATTATTTATGAACAGAATACTGGGAAGCTCAGAGCTGAGACGTGGAATAAACCCAGAGGGTCTTTGCCTCATATTTCTAACCTGGAGGCAGGGGCCTGGGGCAATATCACAGGCTGTCCCTCTGGGCTGACTGCCGTCTCTGGGATACCTATTCTGAACAAGGTAGAATGTGATCATTGACCCCATCTTAACCCCTGCAGTGGCTGTCCTGGGCTGGGGAAGTAAAACGCTGAGAAGTGGAAATTTTATAGATTTATCCAAGCTGTGTTTAAAATTGTGTGTTGGCACAATAAAGAAGAGTTTTCTTTTCCTATTATTAAATATCTGGCCATTTAAACTGTTTAAATCCAAATAACAGAGGGTACGATTTATCTTCCCCCCATCTGGAAGAATTATTAGTAAGGAAGTAACTGTCTTTGACAAAGAAAACATTTGAATACATTGTTTCAGGTGTAACATCCGGAGCCTGAGAACCTAGGTGTTTACAAGTCAAGGCACAGCCTTAATAATTCAACTGCTTTGCCTAAGAGCACTGGCAGGCTTTGTAGTTGTTCCTGAGAGGTGGTGAGAAGAGAGAGTCAGCCAGATCTTGGGAGGCTGGACTGTCCTGGACGCACAGCCAGAAAGGGCCTTCTTGGGCGGTCGAGTGGCCAGCTTCAAACCTTGCTGCAGTTTAAGCTCCACAAGGAAGGGCGCTTGCCCAGTCTGTCAACTCCCCGAGCACTTTGAACTCTTCCTGGCATAATGTAGGCACTCGATAGATGTTTGTTCTACAAAAGAAAGAGGAAGAGAGAACGGGAAAGAGAAAGGCAGAACAGGAGGCACAGGAAAGAGGAAGAGAGCAAGAGAGAGAGAGAGAGAGTAGGGTATTTTGTGTTAGTTAAAAAGTGGCTGCGTTGTTGGAATGTAAACTTCTCCCCAATCCGAAACAAAGTGAACTTTACTAAGCTAATAAAGTGCTTTATGATTTGGGAAGTTTTCTTTTTTTGAGGAAATTGCAGCTGAATTTCACACCTGGTGAACGGCAGCAGATGTGGGAGAGCAGGACTAACTCAGGGGAGGCAGGAGCCCCGAGACGTGGTGCGAGCTGCAAGCCCAAAGCATGTGTAGAGTGAGGGCAGTGTTGGGGATCAAATCATGTCCCCCCAGAAAGACATGCTCAAGTCGTAATCCGGGTTCCTGTGGGTATGAACCTGTTTGTCAGTTGGGTATGGGCAGATTGAAGAGGGCGGGCCTTAATCCATTATGGCTGAAGTCCTAATAGGCAAAGGAAACTGAACATGGAAGTAGGAGCCAAATACAGAAGCCAGAGAGAGATCACCGTGTCAGGGAGGATTGCCTAAAAGCCACTCCCAGAACACGAGAAAGTGTGGAGAAAGCATGGCCTTTGCTTTTGCCTTAGGTGTGGACTTCTAGCCTCTAAAATTCCAATTACCACCCATTCTGTTGTATTCGTCAAAGCAAACTTGGAAAACTAAGACAGCCAGTCTTGAATTTCCACGGGACATGGGAGGGGCTCCGAGCTAATACTCTCCAGATGTTCTGGGACCTGAAGTTCCCCCGTGGTATATTCATTGGTGTTTCGCTGCCCTAGAAACTTTGCATCTACATATTGACCAGGACTTCAAGGAACAACAAGAGGAAAACACCAAAACCAAAAACAGGCGACCAACAAAAACTCTGCTAAGTTTAGCACAGTGACTAAAGGAAAGGAATAGAAGCTGATTACCCCCTGAAGTTACCACATTTAAGCCATACTGGTCTAGGGAGAATATATTTTGTCTTTTTAAAGCCTTCAAAGAATTTTCTTCCTAATTAAGTGTTCCCTTGTATCCAGGTAACTAAATCCAATTCCATTTGTCTTTTCCAGGAGAATAGCTGCACTTTTCCAACTCTAAGACCCACATCAGGTCTCACCCTCTGTGTCTCTCTCTGGGACTGCCAAGGTGGAGCTGGGTGGCCTGGAGGGTGGGGGAGGGCAGAGGAGGGGTCGGTCGTCTCACCCATGGCCGTGGCTCTATAGTCCCAGCTCAGGCTGAGGCTCTGCTGACCTGTGCTGGCTCCGCTGGCACCATGTTTGTGCAAGGGCTGCTCTCCACGCGGTTGCAAATTACGTCTGCCCCAATAAACTCTTCCTCAACCACGGATCCCACCTGCCCCATGACCTCCAGCCTCCCTATGGAAAATACAGCATGAATTCCCTGCTTCCACTGAGTGAGGCTGTCCTTGGTTGCTCTCCTTGCCTCTGGGGTTCACCTCTCCGAGGACTGGCATCTTCTTCCCTTCATTTGCTCTTAGGAAAGCGCCAACTGAACTAGACACTGGGCTCTTCTGAGCCCTAATGGTGCCTTTCAGATTTACCGCTCAGCACAGTGGCTTCGAGTCTAGCTTTACAAATCTTTAACACTTTCTATGGCCTGTTCTTTTCCAGGACACACAAAAACTTTCTTCCCAAGGCATATGCGTGGGGAAGCTGAGGCAATATGTTTCTATGTATACACAATTAATTTGCAGCATGAACACTTGCCAAACCTTGTTCATGTAAAACACAGATTGTACTTCATCTCACGCTTCCTCTCATTTCTATATGTTTATTTTCCTTGGGTCTTTTCCCCTAACCAATAATTTCCCATTTATGTTATCTAACTGAATTGAATCTGTGTTTCTCCGTTATTTCTAGAACCAGATAGTGTAAAGTTAAATAAACATGTACATACAGACATTCCCTCCTGCCAAGGGAGCCCAGGCTTCCACTGCCTGCTGGGGGGCAGGACCCGCTTGCCCCAGGTCTGCCGCGGGTGCGTCTTACGTCTTGACCACCTCGCCTCCCCTTTGTTTTCATTTAGACCCCGCTCTGAGGTGCGTTCAGGTTTAATGAATAAATGTGTATAATGCCTTCGGGGAGCCTCACGGACCATGCGCCGTCACTGCCCATTGGTTGCGCTGGGACCCTCCACCTTTAAGCCTGCTTGAGCTAGGACAGCATGCCTGTCTCTGTGAAACCTGAGGACTTAAAGTCATTCCCTCATTAAAGTAAAACTCAGCACAATGGGATGGATGGGGGAACCACCGTTTCCCTGAGGAGTTCGCGCACAGCTCCAGTATCCTTTGCTGAGAGACAAGCCCTATTTCTCTGCTTCTTCACAAAAGCTGCGACACGGGGTGATGTGGAGAAGTGTGGGATCCTGTCTGATATTCCTTCAGGGTCTCGAGGTTGCAACGGGGGGATCAAGCCACTTGAGCATCTCCAGAAGCCTAATGGCAATGGTATATCTATATTACACTGTGACTAAGCTGTGGAGGTTAGCTAAAGAAAGCATCGCGTTCCTGTCTCCCGGTGCCCCTCCTCCCAGTGATCTCAACTGAATGAATGAGAAGCTCCTATTTGTAGTTCTATAGGTTATTGATTAATTTAAGAGGCTAACACATGGGAGCTTGATGGACACCATTTGGTAGTCAAAATATTTCAAATTATAAGAGATTTTTAGTAGATGAGGAATCACTGGCAAAGAATTAGAGTGCATTTGCCTATAACCCTACCATGTGAAGAATAAGGAAGCTGAAGCCTTTGGTTAAAAAATGTAAAACATCAACCTGCTTAAAAGTAATTCCACGATGCTTCCTGAAACTATCCTATAAACTTTCCTTCAGTTAGTCTGAATCAGGAAGCAATTACTGTAGGACACTCAGCCTCATATTGTGCTGTCTTTGATACCTGGTCTGATACGGCACGAGTCCCACTCCCTGCTAACAATGCCCCCTGGGATCTTGGGTGCCGAAGTCCCTTTGAATTGGGCTACAAATGGACCAGGTGAGACTGATGTCTTCAAGGCTGCAATGCTATTCCCCTGGCTGCCTGGAACACTGAAACTTTTTCACATGAAATTTCCCCCAACATTTCTACAAGTGATTTTTAAAGCAGATACCATAATTCCGCTGCGGAAGCTGGCCTTACATGCTGAGATGATGAGGATTTGTGTGAGTTCTCTGCTCCAACACCAAATATGTATTAGAAATGGTATGACCCTGGTTCTCTGTCACTCAGTTAAACCCCAAGCATTTAGCTGACATCATTCTTTGGCATTTATCTTTCTTCTCTCACTCTTTTACCAAGTGGCAATGGAAATACAGTGGTCAGCTTCAAAGTTTTCAAAATGAGAGGAAACTAGCTCATAACATTCTGCCACCCCGTGGGAGCCCAACCCAGCCCCCTGCAGCTCCGGCTCCTCTACTTTCTAATAGCAAAGGGGAAAAGAGTCCAAGCGAGCTCCATATCAGACTTCGAGCTCTGTCTTAGGCTACTTGCAATGACTGACCAATTCTTCAGGCTTCATGTAAAGGCCAAAATAGACCGTCGTTTGCCCGGGCTGGTTTATAATGAAGCACGTCATGAAAGCATTCCTCTTAGACATCTGCAGCAGCTGGCGGTGGCTTCCAAGCACAAGATTTGCTGTCAAATCTTAGCATGCAGACTTACAAATATTGCTATTGCTATTGATCATAAAATCATCCAGTCTTTTAAAAATACAGTTACATTCTTCGATTAAAGTACTTTCAACTGCCATAAATTTCAGATGGACTTCCCCTAAGTATGGAGTTTCCTTTCCACTTGTTTTTTCAAAAGTGTCTGCCATTAATCTCCTTGAGCAGTGCTTTAGATCATGTCAGTGGACTGTTGAAGAAGGAGGGGTTGGCAGGTTTACGATTACTCTCAGCTTAGCAGGATACTAAACTGTCACCCTTAGAAAACCACTGAGTTTTGCAGCTCTTTAATTTTCTGGAAAAAAGTGCATCATCCTCTCTACTGGTCAGGGACTTGGGATTAGAGAAAAGGCTCTTGGCAGGCAGATTTGGGCGTATCACTCCTTCGTGTGGCTGCATCAGTCAGGTCCTCCTGGGCCCTTGTCCTCTCTTCTCTCCAAAGATTCAACCCACCCACTGAGCTTCCAATCCTCCACATGTGGCAAAAGGGAGCCCCTAGGGCTTGTTGGGAGCCAGTCCTAAAAATTTGTGTTGCCAATAAGTTCAAGCCCCACCTGTCAGCTCTCTTTCAGTCTGAAGAAAGATACTGAGGCCAGTGTATTTTGGAATGGATTCTGAGTTCTCCCAGATATTAATCCCTATTCCCCACTAAACCAAATGGAACACTCCAGACTATTTTCAAAGAGCAGTTCTCTAGTTGAAACAATTAGAACAATTTCCTTGTAATTCACATCCAAAGATCTGATGTGCCCAGGAACGTTTTGAAAACTAGTTTGTTTGTTTTTTTAACTTTATTTTATACATTTAATAATTAAAAACATAAGCAATTAGAAACTAAAAAGTAAACACAGATGAATAAATATATACATGAAAACTAGTTTTTAACATCAACTATTTGGTTAAATAAATTTAAGGGTTTTTTTTGTTTTGTTTTGTTTTGGTTTTTTTTAACTTTGCTATTTTAGGAGGGCCTTAGGAAATCTTTTGGAACATAGACCTCAAAAAAATCCACTTGGAACCAGCAGTCAGTTATAATTTCAGAGTGCTTGAGTTACCAAAAAGACCTGAAAACACCAATCTGTCACCATTCTTCATACTGGTGTTTGACACTGATAATTTAACTGCAGTTGCTACCTGTGTGTACAGCATGGGTGAAAAGATAGCTTTGATACTATTTTTCCCATGTCTTGGACATGGAAAAATGGCTTTTGATTTGTGGTTTTAGACCTTATTTGGTGGCCCATGTATGGTTTTCAATGAAAAAAAAAAAAAAAAGGATCAGGTAGTCATAGTCAATGTGACTCTAAACCTCAGTGTCTTTATTGATTCTAGAGATCAACAGCATCTCTATAGGGGATTGAGCCCCCTCAATCAAGGACACTATGGAGAAACTCCGCTCATCATCGTAAACTTAGCCATTTTTCAGAGCTGATGCTTCAATAACCTCAGTGAGTCTGATTTTGTGTGGGGTGTCCCAAAAGTAGGCTAATTCTGTTCCAGTTGAATGTCCTTGATTATATGGTACTCAGATAGAAGGAGATTACAGAACACTAGAAACTGTTCAAATGTCTTTATGTTAATTAAATTGCCAGAAATTTCATCCGAGGCTGTAATGATGCCAAAACCCTGGAGGACGTGGCTCCTTTAAAAGGAGCGGCCGCCTTGGCTGACTTAGAGCGGCAGCTAGCCAGCTCGCCAAGGCCCCTGGGAACAGGGAAGGAGCCCTTTGGCACTGGGTGGCATAGAAAACACGTGCATGTGAGACCTTGAATCTGCTCAGACCAGGACGAGGTTTCCTACCTTATTTCTTGCAAGTTTGTGCACTGCAATTAGAACTTGAAGGTGCGACCGCTCTCTTCACCTTCAGAGCCTGCTGGAACTCACCCCACGAAGTAGGGATTTTAGGGATATACCCTTGTTTCTCATCTCCGCACTTTTCCTTCACTCTTTGGAACTTGACAGGAAATGTCCCCTGCATCTTCTCTCTCCTGGGTACTTTGCAAAGCCCTCCTTGAGAGTTTCCTTTGCCCCATGTTGGCTTTCCATGTGGGAACCTTATGAAACCAAATGATAGTGAACAATGTGAAATTGTTTGTGGCAGTGATGGTAGCCAGGTCCATGGAAAGTCCCTGCCTGTTCTGAAAGAGGCTGAATGGGTTGCTAGAAAATGTGTCTCTCCAGGGCTTTGATTCTCAGTCAACTGTCTCTTCCAATATGCTACCCAAAGTGAGAATTCGGGATTTTTCTCCACACTCTAAGGAACCTTCTTGCGTGGACTGCTGAAACGTTTTGCACTTGAAAATAGAAACCAGGTAAAACTTTCACTTTTTTTTTTTTTTTGGAATCAGACACTGCCCAGTTTACTAAGAGAGTTGCCAAGATTTGGTGAACCTTTCTCTGAACCTCAGGAAATTTCACGCTAGGGCTGAGACCGGAAACGCGGCCCATTTCACTAGGTGTCGGGTTTCCCCCTGACCAGCTCGCCAGGCTCAGCCCTGAGTTGTAGTAATTATTTCCTGCCTCAAGATGATGGAGAAAGATTAACAGGCCTCACACACTACCAAATAAATGTTTCCAGGGAAAAAGGAGCCCCGCCAAATACATCTGCAGAAGTTGGCTCCTCAATCTCACGACGTTTCCGTCTGGACTCATTACTTGCCCAGTGGCTCTTACAACACAGATAGGCTCTGTGAAAATGGAAGCCCAGACGGGGCTAAAAACCCTGCTTTGATTATCTAATAGCTGTAAAAACAAGACCCCAATGATGGCTTCAGAGAGAAAAAAGGGAAAGAGTGACATTTTTGAGATGTTCCTGGATCACTAAACTCAGCAGTGTTCTCACTGCTTGACATGGAGGAGAATTCAGAGGTGAACATGTTGCTTTCTACATCCAGGCGAGCAATTTTGCGGGTTTTGGTTTCCTTCTTGTCGAATGGATGAGGTCTTTCGACCTCAATCATGCTCCCTCGGCAGCTGTCTGTGTGAGCCAGGCTTCCTCGGCCTCCAGCTGGGTGACTCTCCCTCTCCCCGGTGGGGTCTGTCCTGAGCTCTGGGGGCACTGACGCAGGCCTCTCTTCACAACACAGCTCCATACGCGGCACGTGTCCCTGCAGGCCAGGTCACCCCACTGAGAACACTGGTGTGAATCAGGCGTGCCCTAGCCAATGTTTCCGTATATTTATGTATCTCCATATGCCCCAAATTCTGCAATTTGCATGTCAGTTTGTTTCCTTCCATGAATTTAGAGTACCCTAAATATAGGAAGAGTGCAATCACTAAATAACTCCAAGAAACATCTAAAAACAATCATAGACTCTACGAGTTGCAAGGGACTTAGGGGAAAAGAGGGGATTATAACAACAGGAGCAGCAGCAACAAAAAAAATTATTTTTAAAGTGCAAACCTATTAATGAAAACACAAAGACTGTCCTAAAAAGAGGATGCAAAGACCACCACCTTTTTAAATGTTTCAAGAAGCAGCGTGTAGACATGGTTGTTGGCTTATTCTGCAAAACAGTAGAATTGTTCTGTCCAATACATGTGGTTGTTTAAGATTAGATTTAAATTGAGTAAAATTAAAAATTCAGTTCCTCAAGTCGCTAGTGCTCAATGGTCCGTGTGGCTAGAAGCTACTGTATTGGACAGTGCAGCAAGAGGACAATTCCAATGCACAAGGAAGTTCTATTAGTCAGTGTTGCTTAGGAGGCAGACGCAATTGAGTGGAAGGTCCAGTGGGACAGGTTTCAATTTATTATAAGAGCAAACATTCAAAAATTAGGGTTTTGCAAAAGTTGTGCTCTCATAAAGTGTCATCAAGGTTTGAGCAGATTTGGGATCTATCACATGGCAAGGCACATGGCGGCATCTGCTGGTTGCTCCCTTCTATTCCAGGTTCCGTCAATGTCCAGCCTCTTGCTTCTTGTGACTTTTTCTTTCAATCTGTCTGAATTTCACTCTGCTTATAAAGGACTCCAGTAAAAACATTAAGACGCATCCGGTTTGAGGTGGGCCACACATTTTTTTAAATTTGAGAAGTTGTAAGTTAACAAAACAATCATGTAAAAAAAAAAAAATCATGCATCCCATACAGGATTTCTATACATCACCCCACCACCAACACCTTACATTGTTGTGTGATATTTGTTACAAATGTTGAAAGAGCATTGTCATACTAGTACCACTATTTATAGTCCATAGCTTATATATGGTGTATTTTCCCCACAAACCATCCTATTGTTAGCACCATGTACTCATATTATATATTTGTTATAGTTCATAAGAGAGTGTTCTCATATTTGTACTGTTAATCACAGTTTGTCATTCACCATGGGTTTCACTGTTTTATACAGTCTCGTGCTTTGTACAATCCATCCAAAGTGTACACTCAGTGGCTCTGTCTCATCAAAGAATTGTGCTGTAATCAGCTCAGTCCATTTCAGAAGGTTTTCATTATCCAAAAGGAAAAATCTTATACTCCCTTATACCTCCCAATTATTGACACTTAGCATTGATATAGTACCTTCTTTGCCATTGCTGTAAAATATTATAATATCACTGTTAACTATAGTCCATACATTACATTGGTTATATTTTCCCCAGGTATCTTCATATTCTTAACACCTTGTAATATAAGAGCATTCTTATATTTGTACTATTAACCACATTCATCATTCACCACCGAAATCACTATGTTATACAGTCCCTAGATTATCCTCTAGCTTTCTTTCCACTGGCAGTAACCTCCCCAGGCTACTCCCACACATTCTTAACGGAACTAATCTCATCAAGAGGTCCTCCTTACAATGAGTTCACACCCACAGGGATGGTTTACATTTAAGAACATGTTTTTCTGGGGTACATACCACAACACATACCTTCAAAATCAAAAAAGCATTTACAAAATTAAGACTTTTCATTTAAAATTTTCCTTTTTGGTGAGGTCTTTTCACATCTTATCTGCCTTCAAAATAGGAAAAATGCTCATATTATTATGCCAATATAGTTTCAAATGCATTCCAGCCACTTATAAAATATGAACTTGGTCATATGCCATTTCAATTCATATAAACCCAAATTCAAGATTGTTGAGGAAACAACTTAGTACCAAATTTTAGGGCATGAAAAATGAGGGGTAAAATGCTCCGAGCATGGATGGTTATTCTGAGTGGAAACTGTATGCTGTACCACCTCAGCAAGGAAGAGGTTGCAAGAGGAGGTTCGTCAGGAGGCATTGGAAATTCAGGTGGTAAGCAACAATAATAAGAAACTGCATAGACTCTTCACCTTATCTATGGCCCTTTTTCCAAAATAAATATTCCACTCATAAAGTGTACACACACACACTCACATACGCACACGCACATGCTCAAAATCTACAAATCCAATTCTCTGAATTTCGAAGACTCAACTAAGACTTATTGAGAACTTTATTCAGTTTTATTTGTTACCTTTTTTTATTAGACTTTGTACTCTTGTCAAGACAAAAAGAAGATCGCATGTCTGCCCTATAAGAAGTATAATAGTCTAGGTGGGCTAAAGTGACACACAAACACAGTGAGATAATGACTGTAGGTCATGCCGACCACAAGGGAAATTAGGGTTAACAGGAAGAGAAGACTGCAGCTAGAGCAATCCATGAAGGCTTGCTTCACGGTGCCCATGAGAAGACGAGGATTTAGATGAATGGATGAGGATATGAAAAGACAACTCTAGAGGGAAAGTACAATGTGCAAAGGCAAAGAGAGCTCCTGCTGTAGGCAGAAAAGGAGCCTACTTCTCTGTAATGGGGTGTGATTGGAAATGATGGAAACAAGGCTGGAAAAAGCAGCTGAGCCCAGTTGTGAGTAGGCTTATCAGCCAGGCCAAGGCTTCTACACCTGATGCGTTGGGAAACAGGAAGTGCTTACACGGTCTTGTTCATTTAAGTAGCAGTAGATCTCTGCTGGCACAGGCTTAGGATGAATTGGGAGTGCGGGAAGGGTGGAGGAATTATCAGAAAGCTGTTACAGGATTGAGGCGTGACTTGCTGAGTGCTGGGATGTGGTTGGTTTTGCTGGTGATGTTGGAGGAAGGACTTCCTTGCATGGAGCATGTTAGACTTTGGTACAGATTATAGTCAGAAGCTTGATGTCTCTTCTGGGACAACTTACATCCAGTCTTCCCTAAAAAGAGGACAGTACACTGGTAGTTTCTCAGAGAATCTTTCAGCCCATGGTGTCCTGATCCTCAGCAAAAGAGAATCACAGAGGACTTAGATTATTTCTTTCCTTGATCTTTATTCCTTTCTTCTTAGCTGAGCAGCTGGAGTGCTAGAGCAGACCACATACTTCCCTGTGTCTCAGTTTTAATATCAATAAGATATACATTGGTTTGTTATCCATCTCACAGTGATGCTGCAGGGCTTGTGAAATAATGGGCCCTAGGAAACACTGGGTATTTGGTAAAAACTTGCTGTAAATAAGAGACAGAAACCACCTAAAATAAGATATACATTTGTAACTTTGAAAGCTACATATTTCTTACCCTGCAGGTACCCAGACTCAATCACAGACAAATATATTCACACTCACAGACTCTGAACAGTATAGAATATTAAAGCCCACAAATCTTCTATACTTCCATAATCTCAATGATGAGTTATGATTGAATAGGCTTAAAAAAATCTCTTAAAGCTAAGTGATTTTTCTGTGCATTTAATATGCTAGGAAGGAATATGTGAGGTGAGTGTTAAGACAAAATGAAGGATATTCATGAGCCATTGTTAGCAGGTAAAAAGAAGTAAATCATTCTTTTATAGCCAACACCACTGAAAACCAATTACCCTATCCTGGTCTTAAGCCACATCGCTCCAAACCAGAGAAAGGACTACTCTGTGGTACTTACTTAAAGCAACACAAGAATACAATATTATTGGTTAGAATAAGCTAATGTCAAAAGAGAAAAAAAAATCTTGGGGAACAGCTAGTTCAACCTTTTCTCTGTGAGTGGGTGAATAGTAGGATGCTCAGAAAGATTAAGTGGCAAACCCAAGGTGAATGGCTAATTAGTGTGGGAGCTGGGACTGGAGCTCTTTGTCTAATTACATACTGCTCACATATTTTTGTAGATTACAAGTGGTCTTGCTGCCTTATATAGAGTAAGTATGGATGTACCATGCTTCAGAGAGAACAATGCTACTTCTCTCTCTGAAGTTCCAGTCTTGCCAGAAGACCAAAACTGAACAGTGGTGGGAAAGCGAGGGAAAAGTACGAGTAAGAAAAGACTCAGAGCACTCAGATGAACAGTCCTGTGAGGAGTCTGGCTTACTTCTTCTGTCCATCCTCTTTATACACCTCTAGCCTCCAAGGCCTGTAGGTAGGAAAAGGACCGTTACAGCGGAATTTGTATTGTAGATAAAGTATCTGCTAGAGAGAAGCTAAAAAACTCAAGGAGGATGTAGCCATTGGCCAATTTAATGTAATTATGAATTCCAAAAATATAATTGGATCATGCTTGTAAACTTATCTGCTAATCTGGGCATGATTAAGTTATGATTAGGGCGTTGACTGGGCCATGTCAGTAGGGCGTTGAGCCCCACCCCTTGGTGGGTGGGGAATCAAATATAAAAGGCATGGCAAGAACAGAGTTGAAGCAGTTTTTGAGAAGCAGTTTTGATGTTGGAGAAAAGGCCCCAGAAGAAGAAAAGTGAGCCGTTCGCCTGAGAGTCTACAGCTGACCCTGTGGAGGAGCCAGAAGAGCTAAGCCCAGAGAGAAACGCAGCCCTGGGAAGAGAGGAACCCAAGAAGCCTGAACCCTGACAAACGTCAGCAGCTGTCTTGTTCCGACACGTGGCAATGAACTTTGGTGAGAAGAAACTTAATGCTTTACGGCCTGGTATCTGTGGACTTCTACCCCAAATAAATACCCTTTATAAAGACCAACCCATTTTTGGTATTTCACATTAGCACCGCTTTGGTTCACTAATACAGAATTTGGTACTGAGGAGTGGGGAAGTGCTTTTGTATATACCAAAACGTTGGAACAGTTTTATAAATGGGTAAGGGGTATTTTTTGGAGGAATTGTGAAATGCTTGATGGAAAAGGCCTAGATCACTTTGAAGAGACTGTTGATAGTAATATGGATGCTAAAGAGTCTTTCAATGATGCCTTAGAAGTAAATGATGAAATGATTATTAGAAACTGGAAGAAAGGCAATCCATGTTTTAAAGTTGCAGAGAACTTAGCAAGATTAACTCCTGGTGTTATATGGAAGACAGAATTTGAAAATGGTGAACCAGAGCATTTAGTTGAAGAACTTTCCAAGGTAAACTAAGAGAATGTGGCTTGGCTTCTCCTTGCAGCTTATAGCAAAATACTAGATGAGCGAAATACACTAAGGACTGAACTTTTGGGCACAAAGAAAACAGAAACTGATTCTGGAGCTTCCAAGTTTCTGGAAATCAGATTCCCAGATGAAAATGCCCTATTTGAAGACTAAACTTGGAACTTGTAAATAAGAATTGAAGTTCAGTTATCTCAGAAAGACTTGTGGAAAGTCTTACTGTCTGTGGCTTGGACCCCTGCTTCCTGCATGCTAAACCAACAAAGTTTTTGAGAGAGCTGTATGAACAAAACCACTGTCAGCTTGGACAAAAAAGGACATGGAAAGGAGAGATTGAAGAAGAAATAGCTTTAAGAAGAAAACCATGGAAGCAGAGATCTGGGATTAAGACATCTCCTTGGGCCAAGAGAGGAGCCCCACCCATATGTACAGAGAGGGTGAGTTTTCCCCAGCAGTTGAAGAGGGTGGATGTCCCCACCCGATGTTCTGGGAGAGTTTTGCCACCCCAGGGTACAGGGAGGGTGGAGCATATTCCTCAAAGATTAGGGCAGTTAAGGTCAATACCCCATAGGTCTGAGAGGGGTGCTCTTGTCCCCCATGGATTTGAGAAGGTCAGGTGGTCAACCCATTGCTCTGAGAGGGTTGAACCTGTATGCCAAAGGTTAGGGGGAATGTTGTCTTCACCTCACTGAACGAGGGAGGCTAAGACTCTAACTCAAAGATTGGGTAAGGTGTGACAATCACTGCAAACACTCTTGGAGGGTGAGGTCTGGAGCTTGGTCGACACCCAGATGCTTGATGAGGGTGGAACCAAGAAAATGGCTGTTGGGCAAGTCTGTGGAAAGGGTGGGTTCCCATGTGGCCCCAAGGAGAAGAAACCATCATCTTAAGAATGACTCTCAGACTTTGAAATGAAATGGAGGACACCCTGCAAGTTTACTGAACTGTAGTGGAACCATGATTCATGTTTAACATCCCAATTTCTTCTTATGATATTGAAAATGTTTATCCTTTGTCTTTCCATTTGTGTATTGGAAGCAGTTAAATGGTTTTGTAAGTTTCAGAGGTCTATAGCAGATGGGACTTTGTCTCAAGATGAACTGTATTTCTTTAAAATGATTATGATTTGTAGTTGAATTGTTACTGATTTAAGGTTTTTTGAATATTGTAATGTATTTTTGGAATTCAGAGGGTGGAGTGTAGCCGTTGGCCAATTTAATGTAATTATGAATTCCAAAAATATAATTGGATCATGCTTGTAAACTGATCTGTTAATCTGGGCATGATTGAGTTATGATTAGGGCGTTGACTGGACCATGTCAGTAGGGCATTGAGCCCCACCCCTTTGGTGGGTGGGGAATTGAATATAAAAGGCATCACAAAGAACAGAGCTGCAGCAGTTTTGGGGAAGCAGTTTTGATATTGGAGAGAAGGCCCCAGAAGAAGAGAAGTGAGCCGTTCGCCTGATAGTCTATAGCTGATCTTGTGGAGGAAACAGGAGCTAAGCCCCGAGAGAAACGCAGCCCCGGGAAGAGAGGAACACAAGAAGCCTGAACCCTGGCAAACATCGGCAGCTGTCTTACTCCAACACGTGGCAATGAACTTTGGTGAGAAGAAACTTAACGTTTTATGGCCTGGTATCTGTGGACTTCTACACCAAATAAATACCCTTTATAAAGACCAAGCCATTTTTGGTATTTCATATTAGCACCCCTTTGGCTGACTAATACAGGGGAAGTTTCTAGTTTTGATTATTAGAAAATATGAAGGGTGAAGTGAATTGCTCATTCACATGAATTAAATAATAAGGCAGATAAATATATGTGTGCATATATATTTATGTATATTATATATGATAGGACAAAGCACAGAAGAAAAATGACACCATTGCATCCACACATCAAGCAGGAGGAACTTTCCAAATTCAGTGTCTACTAAAAAATAAATTGCTCCATGTATCACCATATTCTTAACATTTTGTAATAGTGATGTACATTTGTTCTAGTCCATAGAAGAATATTCCTGTATTTGTACTATTAACTACAATCCTTATCCACCACTGAGTTCACTATGTTATACAGTCCCTAGTTTATCCTCTATCTTCCTTTCAATTGCCATGTATGCGCCTAGACTACTTATCAGCCACAATCACATTTATAGATCAACAATGTTAGTTATACTCACTATAATGTGTTACCATCTACTCTATCCATTTCCATACTTTTACAATCAACTTTATTAAATATTCACATACATTAAGCAACAGCTCCTTCTTCTCATCTCTCTATTTCCTGTTCTTGCATCAATGGAAAGGAAGGTACTATATCAATGCTAAGGGTCAATAATAAGGGAGAATAAGGGAATATGGGATTTTTCCTTTTGGAGTGATGAAAGTGTTATAGAAATGACAGCACAGCTCTGTGATGAAACTGAGAGCCACTAAGTGGATGGATTGTACAAGAACCATGTGATGGATGATGGACTGTGGTTAACAGTACAAATATAAGAACATTCTCTCAAGAAATATAACAAATGTACATACTAATACATGGTGTTAATAATAAGGTGGTTTATGGAAAAAAACACACCAGACGTAAGCTATAGACTATGGGTAGTAGTAATATTTTTGAGGATGTTCTTTCATCATTTGTAACAAATGGTCCACAACAATGCAAGGTGCTGGCAGTGGAATGACGTGTGGAAGTCCTACATGTTATACATGATTGTTTTGTAAACTCACAACTTTTCTAATCAAACAAATAATAATAAGGATTAAAAAAAACATTATGCTAAGTGATTGATACCAGACACAAAGTACCACATTTTGTATGATTCCATTTATAGAAAATGTAAATATAAATAAATATAGAGAAACAGAAATCTATTAGTGCTTATGGAGGACTGGGGATGGATAGAGAGATTGAGAGGTGACTGTTAAGGGGTATGGGATTTTTCATTGTGGAGTAAGGAGAACATTCTAAAATTGATAGTAGTGATGAATGCACAGCTCTGTGATTATACTAAAAGTCACTGATTTTACACTTTGGGCTATATAATATGTGACTATATCTCAATAAAACTTCTTTATAAAAATAAATAAATTGCTGGCTTCATAGGATATCAAGAAGGCTTCACAGGTTTAGGATATCCTTGATGTGAAACGAGATGTGTCCATTGCCTTATAGTGATGGGTGACTCCCAGAAGACGAGTTTAGAGAAGTTCATGTGTGTGACCGTTGGGGAATTTGATGCAATTATGAATTCCAAAAATCTAATTGGATCGTGCTTGTAAACTGATCTGTTAATCTGGGCATGATTAGGTTAGGATTAGGGTGTTGAGCCCCACCCCTTGGTGGGTGGGAATCGAATATAAAAGGCAAGGCAAAGGATAGTAGAAGCAGTCTTTTGAGAAGCAGTTTTGATGTTGGAAAAAGGCCCCAGGAGAAGAGAAGCAAGCCATTCGCCGGATCATCTACAGCTGATCTTGTAGAGGAAACAGGAGCTAAGCCCGGAGAGAAACGCAGCCCTGGGAAGAGAGGAACCCCAGAAGCCTGAACCCTGGCAAACGCAGCTGTCTTGCTCTAACATGTGGCAATGGACTGTGGTGAGAGAAGAAATGTTATGCTTTATGGCCTGGTATCTGTAGACTTCTACCCCAAATAAATACCCTTTATAAAGAGCAACCCATTTTTGGTATTTTACATTAGCACCCCTTTGGCTGACTAATACAATGTGTCAACTTGACATAACAAGAACGTCAATGTGCAATACTGGGCCAGAACTGATGAAGAAGGTATTATTCTCCCTGAACCCACTAACCTCTACAAACTTTGCGCATCACATGAATTAAATAATATAGCAGATAAATATATGTGTGTATATTTGCTTATGTATATATGTATATACACATAGATTGTATATAGTTTATATAGAGATAAGCTTCTCTTTGATACTAAGTGACTTTGATTCCATGAGCAGAGGTTAAGGACATGGAAAGCTATGTAAAATTTGCAACTCTTCTTCAAATTGATTCCAATGGCTTCTTAAGGAAAGTACTTAGATGGCTTTAATAATACCACTTTATTCTCAGAGCCATATCTCTCAATGGATGAAAATAGGCAAAAGGGGGTGTTTATTGCATGATAATTTTTTTAAAAAAATCATTATGCTATAGTTGAAAAAGGACTCTAATGGAAATTAGAAATTTGGATTTACATCATCCACATCTTCTCTGTAAAGAACTGATCGTCACACTTCACTGGCATTTCCCAGGTGTTGTTGAAACACCCAAATGCAAATATGAAAGCAATTTTGTAATGTATGAAGTATTAAGCAAATGCAATTTGACCTAATTATCTGTTCATTTGATGACTTGATCAAAAGAGCATTAACCTGGAATTTGGAAAAGAGAAATAAGATTACTCAGATAAATTGATAAAGCTGGGAATAATCAAAAGCAGCAGATAATATATATGGAACGCCTTAATTCAAGGGAAAAACAACAAGGATTAACACCAAGGCAATAGTTAGAGTCTCAAATGATTATATTCTCTTGTGCAGAGAATGCTGTAGAAAAGCAAACTTGAAATTTTTACCAAAAAGAACACATAAACCTGGTTTGTTATTGAGATTTAAAATAGAAGAATAAGCATCTTGTTTTTTAAAAACAGATGTATTAGAAGTGATAGGAGTTGTACAATAGAACATGAGTTATGCAGTTAAATAAAATTCCATGAACTCTCAAGGTTGACTGGAGAAAGGCCATTAAGTGAGGAGAAAAAGAGAGAGAGAAAGAGGAGAGAGCTCTCTGGAAGCCTACTAATCCAAATAGATAATGTGAATGGTGGTTTTCTAATGCAAATCACAAAACTAGTCTGAGCAAAGACATGTCCTTCCCCTCTTCCTTCTCCAAAGACAAACCCTTCCTGGAAGCTCTGGTTAGGATGCTGCCTCCACCTTGCTGAACATTCTTGCTCCTAAAGACAGAGTCTCATCCTATGGAGAGCCCTTCTGGTACCACAGTAACTATCTTGGTACCTTGATCCCTCTACTTGACCGCAAATATCTGCTTGATACTGGTGGAGCTCCTATTAAGTCCGAGACAAGGAGCCTGTACATCGCGTGGGAATCAAACCCATGTGTAAAGACATCTTCCTGAGAACAGGGTTTTGGGTTTGGCATTTCTGTAGTCCTAGCACCTGTTACAGTCTCTGCCACATATTAGGTGATCAGTAAGTGCTGGTTGAATAAAATGACAGGAAGACTTATTTTGTAATTGGATAAAATAGATGGTGTTTTTGAGAAAATCTAATTTAGAGCCTCAGACTATGTGAAAACAGATTACTAATAGATTACGAGCTAAATAAAGATATGTATAATTTTAAAACAAGTCATCAAAATGCTAGCAATGTAGAACTTCTTAACATAAAATTTATTTTATGAGAAAGCTAAGATTATCAAATCTGCAGATGACATAAAGCTGGGAGGATTCACAGATTTATCAAATTTTTAAAAACACAACATGACCTTATTTAAATGAGAATATATACATTTCAGCTCAGAAAATCGACTGTCCCCACAAGGCAGAATGGGGGAAACTGAAAAGGGGTGTCTGCTTTCCCTTGATTTTGCCATAGTAATCTCAGCGCATATCTGTTTCCATGTGTAATGGCCAGTGATACCTCTTCCACTCTCAAAAGTGTCCTGGTTTGAATAAAAATTATGTGGAGCTCCAGGCTGAGGGTAAATATAGAGTGGAAGCTTAGATTACATTTATAAACATTTAGTGTGCTTGCTCCTTAAGAAAGAAAGGACACTCATATTTGAGCCCCACACACAATGATGTGTTCAAACCTGGTTCCTATATACTTAAAAAAACACCAGCTACCTAGGGCCACCCATTCCAGGAAAGGGTCACAATCTACATTATAAGAGGATCCATTTAAGGAAATGAAACAAAAGAAGACTTAACACAGGCATGAATAGAGTCTTCCTCTTTAAATAAGTGTCAACTAATGCTGATTCAGTTTCTTCTGTAACATCGAAGTAGGAAAATCTTCGACAAATGGGTAGGATTCATGGAAAGGCAGATTTCACTGGATATGGAGCAATCTCTTCCTACCAGTTAGTGCTGTTGTTGAATGGAATGAAGCTCTTTGGCGGCTCACAGGCATGCTGGGTTCGGTCAGAGGCTGGACATCTGCCTGTCATGGAAGCCGCAGCCGTGATTCTTGCTTGGCTGGCAGACTGGACTCCAGTGTCCTCAAGATTCTATGTATCGGGAATTGTGGGAACATGGTTAGGCATATAAGTCTAAGCTTTCACTAAAATGGCAAAGCAAAAGCCAGAGGCTGCTGTGGGGACCTGCTTTGGGGCACAGCAAACCAGGACACTGCTGACCAACTCCCAGAAGAGTGAGGGTCAGACACACAAAGAAGCCAAAACAAGTAATCATGCACGTCCAAGAGACTGGAATCTCTGGGCTGTCCATGTGCCAGCTGGGCCCTGAGCCTCGGCGGAGTTGCAACACCTAATCTCCAGTTCACTGGACTCACCCAGGACAACTAACAAGGAGGTGAGGATTGACAACCACCATAACAAGGAAATGAGAGAGCCAACCACTGCAAGCAAGAGAGTCCCATCCATTGGCTGCATGAGATCACAGCTCCCTCTCAATTAGAGGTGGAGTGGACATCACCATCCAGAATCCTCAGGATTGGGGGTGAACTATGGACTAGAGTGGACTTACTGGTATTCTACTGTAGACTTATTGTGATTCTAGCAATGGAAGAAATTACAACATTGATGTGGAGCCAGTGACACTGGAGGCTCTGGAGGCAGGGAGAGGGAAAAACAGTTGTAATACTGGCGCTTTTTCGGGACTTGGGAATCGTCCTGAATGGCATTGCAATGACAGATATAAACCATTTTATATCATCACATAACATGCAGAACTGCGTGGGAGAGAGTGTGGTCTACAATGTGAACTATGGTCCATGCTCATTGGCAAAGCTCCAGGATGCATTTATCAATTGCCATGAATGTGCCACACTAATGAAGGATGTTTATGTGGGAGGGTGTGGGAGGTGTGGGGAGTAGGGCATATGGGAATCCCTATATTTTTTGCATAACATTTATGTAATCTAAGTATCTTTTTAAAAAATTTTTTAAATATTTAAAAAATTAAAAAACAGTAGGTTAAATAAATAGCATATAAGAAATCATACAGATGGTTCTCAAAAATACCAATAAAATACTTATACCTTTGATTACACTAATCATAAATATGAAAACAAACAATCCATCAACATTAGAATGAATAGTGTTCTACTGAATATAAAACTGAGTTCTATTGTGTATACAATTAAATACTATTAAAAAAAAAAAAAAAGATTCCATGTATCCATGGCTTACGTTTTTAGCAAATGAATAGCTCGCCTCTTCTTTAAGGCACATGGCCAATATTCATAGATGAATATCCATAGATTCATAAATAATAATATTTACTTGTGTCAATTTATGAGTAATATTTATTAAACCAGAGCCTATGACTTACAGTTCCATATTTCATACATGTATTTATCCCATGAGAAAGTCAGTTACCCCTTCCTAACAGAGAAGAAAATGAGGTTCAGAAAGCTTTCAATGTGTCCGAAGTTACTTGGTCAAAAACCTGGGAGGACTGGGATTCTGAGTAATCAGCATCCCATTAACCAACCTATCCATTTTCATATTGTGCCCCTAACGCCATCCGTGTGTCCTCCCAGGAGGACTGCTGAAATGCTCTGCTGTTCCACCTCTTTCTGCATTTCTCTTAAAAGCAGTACAGCGAGCTCTTTGCTCAAGGAAATCACATTCCACGTGATAGCAGAGGAATGTGCTCCAGAGGTCTTCCTCCCCCATCTGCACGCATGACCTCCTTTGGTGAGACGCCACCCTTCTCTCTCTTAGAGCTAAAATTAAACCAGTGGAAAATGTTTGCTTCAAAGTATATGTCCTCTTAATAAAACACAACTGTGCTTAAAGGTCAAAAGACTAACAAGGGAACACAGATAGACGGTGTGCCTTACCCAGAAGGCAGAGAGGGGTGCCGGCCATGGCATTAGGGGAATAAGGGAGAGGGGAGTTTGGGAGTTTTGAATGGAGAAAAGGAAAGTCAGGTGAGGTGAGAGGGAAATGAGGGGGTGGTTGGATGAAGCAGGGTAAGTGAAGGTGTTTGAATGTCACAGTCGCTCCAGAAGCAACCTGAGGACGAGTGAAGATATGGTTACTGCAAAATAATAACTGATGTCAAGCTTCTTATGTGTGTAGTGTTCTATGATTTACAAGATACGCTCACTTGCATTCCAGCTTTGGATTTTCATGATGTTTGTGGAAAACAGGCCAAATTGTCCCTCATTTTACCAAAGAGGGAACTGGGTTCCAAAAATGTGAGTGACTCACTGATGTCCATAAATTGGGAGCAATCTGGTGATACAGCATTTCCACTACTTTCCTTTTTTTCCACAAATACATTATGTGCTCCTCTGAACAGCATTTTGTCTGCCTGATCTGTGAAGGTAGAGATTTGATTCTATAGAAATTCTGACCGAAAAGATGTTAACAAAAGGACCTGTTACATCTCTATTCTTATACTTTACGTATTTGCTTTTGCATTGATGTTTCTTTTCTCTATATGTTATTCTGAATGAATATTCCCATTTAGTGATTCCACATTAAAATCTTAAGGATTCTACAATGAAAACAATGTGAAAGGAACTGGAAGGTTATCTTCTGCTCGGGCTCTTGACCTGCTCACTCATTCCAAGACGCTCTGCTCCAAGCTGCCTTGAGGTTGGCTATTGAACGAGGACTTCTGAAGTATCCACACCAGGGATCAATGAAAGTCACAGTTTCCCTGTCCAGACCAGCTGTAAGGAACAGGCAGTTGGATTGCTTTGCAACCAAGAAACCGTCCGTCTGCCAGGCACTGCAGTTCACTGAATTCCATGCAATTTCCAGCAATATTTTTTTTCTAAGAATTTTTTATCCCTAAAACACTTTATAGATAGCAACATAAATAGCAATATAAGAAGGAGAAATTAGACGGTAATTTCCATCTCTTTCTTTACAGAGGAAAAAAAATAAAAAAAACGTGGGAGAGGGGAACAGAGTCTGCCCTGCATGTTGACCAAGAGGCGTAGAGGACGGGGTTTCCTTTGAAAATGATATAAATCGATCTATATGGGGCTCTTAAGTGTATCGTGATGTTTCAGCATTTATTCTGTCATGTGTAGCACCTTCTCATGCTCTTCGTGTGGAAGCACTCGAGACTCAGCAGAGTTTGCCCAGCAGACTTCCCCGGTCAGGCCTGGGGCAGTGGAGGTATTCATTTGCCTTATAGGTAAGAAGGAGTGGGGTGCTTCACCTTGGCATGCACCTCTAAGTGTGTGAATGCGTTACCAGGGAGCCAGCGACTGCGGAGGAAACCGCAGCTGGCCCACCAAAATCTATTCTCCCCTTCGTCCCCAAAAGTCATCCGCGGAGGCACTGCTGCGCTGCTCCCTGACTCCCAGCAGATCGCTGTGGCCATGGGATATATTTCTCATAAATGGAGTGTTAGGGGAAGTGATCTCTGCCATTTCCAGGTCTGAGTTTTAAAACATGGGGTGTGGCTTCTTTGTGCTCTTCCCCTCCCGATCTGCTGGCACAAAATGGTGTCAACTCAAGTTTGACTTTATAGTCACGGATAATTCCCAAGTGATGGCAGACCTGCCCCTCCACCCTAAGCTGGCATGAAAGCAAAATAGACTTCTGTCTTCTTTCATGCGCTGGATTTGGGGCCTTTCTGTTAAAGCAGAGGCCAGTTGCAAGCTCATCAGCAGTCTGTTAAGATCTCCATAAAGGAAAATGTGCCAAGTTACAGAAAGGCCAAGATTAAGAATGGAAGTGGTAGCTCCCTCTTTTTGTCAGGATTCAGTCTTCAAAGCTCATCTATAAAGAGCAACTCTGTATCTTTGTGGAATGTCCACTCAGTCACTGACCTGACACTTGTTTCTTCCATTTCTGGGTGTGCCAGGGCCGACGCTCTGAAACCATATGCTGTGTTTTGGCAGATGCTGGAAACAGCACATGGCCCAGTCTTCAAAGGAAGTATGAGCTAGATTGAAGGGGACGGCACAGAACATTCTTTTCTAAGGAGGCTTCCTTAAAATGAGTATGTGCCAGGTAATTTTTAGCAGAAGCAGAAGAGTGTCCTGGAGTTGCAAAGTGCTGATGTCCTGCTATTGAAGAATAAGAGCTGGCAAATCACTTCTCATGTCCTAAATTGCATTGACAAGTTAATTCAGCAAACAGGTTCAGTCACCTACTGTGTGGTGGGCACTGTGCTAGCTGCTCTCGAGATACATGGGTGAATAAAACACAGAATTCCTCTTAAAGCGTTTATATTACCATTTATCTGCAGCAGAAACACTGTTTCCCAACTTTTATATCAGCACCTGATCCAGGTTTACTCCATAGCACTTATCACCTTTATATTATATGTAATTAAATGTCATTATATATGATATATACTATCTGTTATATAAGTTACTTCTCATATTAATCTATTTGTCTCACACCAAATAGAAATTAAACCCCACAAGAGCAGAACTCTTGATATGTTTTGTTCACTGAGGTTTCCCAAGAAGCTAAGCCAGTACCTGGAACATGGTAGGCACTCAAAAAATATTTGTGGAATGAATGCCACCCAAAAAGGTGACAGATACAAGCCCCTGGTGTGACGTGGTACAGATAGAGGTTGTGTTGGGGAAAACAACAGGCAGAGGCAGGGGAGTGTAAGCAATTGTCTGACCCCACAGCTTTGACCAGGCACAAATGGCCTCATGCCCTATGGCCAGCCTTCTGGTAGAGAGTCCCACACCCCCAATACACTCATGGAGTGCCCCCACCCCCGCAGTGCAGTTATGGGGAGCACCCATCCCCATAATGCACTCACAGGGAGCACACACCCCCACAAAGCACTTGTGGGCAGAAATGACCCATGCAATGCATTCATGGGGAGCATCCACCCTGCAATGCACTCAAGGCGAGTATCCACCCCCGCAGTGCATTCATGGGGAGCATGCACCCCCATAATGCACTCACGGGGAGCTCCTAAGTGTTCATCTGGCCACAGAGCCTCCCTTCTTGGAGAAATCACCATGGTAGAAAGGGCTTCCTGTGGAGTCCAGTTACTGATACTCTGTTTTTGGTAAAAAACTGAAGATTGTTTTACAAGCTTCTTTCAGATCGTGACTTGAGGAGAGCTTTATTTTTCACACCAAAATAAGGTCATTGAATTACTTTTCGAAAAAAGGAATCTTCCTTTCTCACGCAAATTATACCTTCCCACTTCCGTAAGTGAAAGGGACTATCTCCAGATGTTCTGGTAATGGAGCCATTTTCCCCTTCTTGGTCCAGTGGGGATGGAAATTTGCTAGCTCTGACCTCTGTGGCAACTCCAGTAAGCTACCAAAGGTGGAAAGGAGGGCCATCCTGACTCGCACAGAAGAATGAATTTGGCCTCCATATCCACTGATACTCGGGCAATGGTTTGAGTCTATTCCAGGGTATGTTTGAGGGACACAGAGAGAGGAGTTAAGAATATTAACTAGTTCCCGTCTGTTTCCTAGCCTGCTAGTGGAGATCAGCTTCCATTTGGACCATCAGGGTCTAGCCGGTTATTTCATTGCCAATATATTGAGTGCCCTGTACTTTATGCCTGTCTTAGAAAACCAGGAAAATGTGAACGCTGACGCTGATTTTATTTCATTCTATAGACTTCGGTGATCTGCCAATAAGACAAGAAAGAATTCAGGCCTTTTATTTGATGATATTATCTTATCAGATCAAAGAAAATCGTGACCTATGTGAAAATAAGATCAAAAGGAATGAATTTAGTTTTGATTTCCAGAAATCAAGAGTCAAATATGCACAAAGCCCACTAAAGATTTTCAATAAGTTTAGTAACAGCATTAGGTATACCAGTCGGAAATTATTTCCATTCCTTTTATTGTGCATCATATCTTAATTTTATCTTTTCTCCCCTTTTCTGGTTTCCTATTTCTATCTCCACCATGAAATTTCCCATTATTACTGCATCAGGGAACAGAAAATGGCTACGTGACCAAAACTCTGCACGTGCCTCCTTTGACTTAGGTGTGTGGAGGCTGTAATTTGATTCTTTTTTTTTTTTTTTTCCAAAACAACAATTCAATGAACCTATGTTGTTGTGAAAAATAAAGCCCTTCCCCAAGAAGTGATCTGGAATAATATTGTAAAATAAAAAGATAATCAGGTGAGAAGATTAAGTTCCTGCTGGCAGCTCAGAGATAGAGTAAGAGGCCCAAGAACCACGAGAAGGAGCTGTGGAGAGAGATAAGGACCAGCAACCTAGGGAGGCAGCAGCCGAAGGAGACCTGTGACGAGGAAGGAAGTCTCTGTGATGGGACATGCTCGGCAAACTTCCATTGCACTAATGTCTGACAGCACATTCGAAATCACTTTCTGCTTTATTCTGATTAAGTAGCCTCACTAGACTTAAACCTTCAGTACAAAATATTCTCTACAACCATAGCCTTGTGTTAGGCAATTTTTTTTCTTCTCTGTGCTATAATTATTCTCCATTATCTTCAAACTTTCAGAAAAGAATCTTCTCTACCCTAAATCTTGGGTTTATAGTGCATAAAAGGAAGGAAGGAATAGGAGAGTGGGAGGAGAGAGCAGATGCAGAGAGGATTACCAAAGTGTGAAGCAGACTACCGAGTGAGCCGCCCAGAGCCTGGAGACAGGCTGCGACCTCCCTCTGGATGCGCTACATCTTGTTTCTAGGACATAGAGACAGTGGAGGTACCTTTGGGGTCTCACTGAATTGCTGTGAGCATTGGAGCATGCTCAGCAACATCCTGAAGCAATCAGTACCCTAGGTATGAGCCAGAGTGTGTCCTTACCAGGGTGACCACACAGTGGCTTGGTGGGCAGGGAAGTGGTGATGGCAGCATGGTGGACATGATTTTAAGAGATCTTCCTGGAAGTTTAGCCTAGGTCTTGTGGCACCAGCCTTTCCAATAACTCCATGAGTAATCTGCTATCCCTGAATACATTCCCTCTTGCACAACTAGGTAGAGTGGTTTCTGTGGTTTCCAGCTCTGAACCCTAACAGATATTAACAGCCTAACCTCGAACTTTTTGCATGAAATGAATTTCTATTTGATTAAGTCCCAGCCATTAGATTTTGTTATAGGCAGGCACTGTAGAAACTATAAGAAGTTCGCTTGTAAAATTTTTCAATCTATGAGCTAAAGAGAAGGAAAAAAAGCCTTCCCTACATGCTGATGTTAGAACAAGCCCTGTCCCATTTTTCTTTTCCTCCACCAGACACACCATATTTTACCTAGTTCACTTTAGAAAACATTATAAAATATAGCCTCTTCTAAGCCATTTCAATGATATGTACTACTTCCTACATTTTCTTGCCACTGTTTTTATTAGTTATACCATTTCTACATTTTCATGGCATAAAATTTTTATATTCGACTCCATATGCCTAATTCCCACAGTTGTTAAGTGTTCATTTATTTAAATGGATTCATTGCTCACTATAAGCTCACTTATCTTGACTTCTAAATTCCTATTTTGGTTGGCTGAAGTTTGTCCTCTAGTAGTTTTTACAAGAATATTTATAGAAACAATATTTCTTGATTTCTTTTAGGTTAGAGAGAATATTTCCTTGGTTTTTATTATTGCAGTGATATAGATGGACATAAAGTAGGATGATGTCCCTTTCTATTAAAATTCTCTAGATACTGCTCCACCATTGCTAGCATTGGATGTGGTTCTAGAGAAGCCTGCATCCAGACTTACCATTTTTTTACTCCTTATATCAGATTCGATTATTTTTTCCCTCTGCCCGGAGGCACACAGGAATGTTCTGATATAGGTGCATCTAACAAGGTTTACTGTGGATCAATCAGTATCAGTCTTCACTCAGACATGTGTTTGTTCACAATTGTTTGAGTATTTTTCGTTGTTCCAGGAAGGTTTTCTTTGAATGTTTTGGTAGAAATTTTGTCTTTCTTCTGGACATTGGTTTTACATATGCTGATGCTTCACAGTATTTCACATTTTCCTTCTAATTCTTTGAAACTTTCTTTTTTTCTATGCATTTGATCATTTTTATCAAATTTTGCTGCCCTTGATTATGTGTTTTATCTGTGTTTATCCTTTCCCCCAAAGTATTCTAAATTTCTGAGGCAGTTTTATTTTTCTCTCCCATTGTTTTTTGGTGGTTGTGGTAGTTGGTTATGAATTTTATATTGACTCTCTGAATAGATAATACATGCAAAGTGTTCAAAATTAGGAAGAATAAGATCTAACCCCTGGTGTCCCAATTCTAATCTCTGTCCCTATAGAAAATGAATGCTATTCATTTCTTCTGTATCTTTCCAGATATAAAGAAATAAAATATTTATTTTCCCTTTTTTTTTTTTTTATACAAATGCTGATATACCCTACACATACAATTCTGCATTCTGATTTTGTTTTTTTTACTTTAAAATATATCTTGGAGACCTTTTCATGTTGATATATAAAAAGGCTCTTTCTCTTTCTTTTATTCTCTTTCTTTCCTTTTACAGCAGACTAGCATTCTTTTGTATTATAATTTATTCAGCCTCCTATTGAAGGGTATCAGTGTTGTTTTTATTCTTTTGTTAAATCTAAACAGCGCTCTGCTGAATAATTTGTGCAGTATGTTATTTCACATGTGAGCATGTATATTTGTTGGATAAATTCTTAGAAGTGCAATTGCTGAGCTAAAAGGTGTTTGAATTTGTAACTTGTATAAACATTGCCAGTTTGTGATCAGTAGGAGCTGTGTAAATTCACATGCCCTCCCATGTGACACCAGTTTTCCCATACCCACGCTAACACCGTGTGCTATAAAATATTTACTCTTTGCTAATATGATAGGCCAAAGTCCATATTTTCACAAAGTGTTTATTTGCATTTCTCTTATTATGAGTGAGAAGCTTATCACGTGTTTGAAAGCCAGTTATATTTCCTTTTCCTTCTGCTCTTACCTATATCCCTGACCTATTTTTATTGGGTTATTGATCGTTTATTTTCTTTATCTATTGTGGAAATTATAAGTGGCAAATATTTCTCTCCAACTTTCTAGTTTGTCTTTTAATTTGATTAATGGTGGTCTTAACTCAACAGATATTTTTACAATTTCTGGAACTTTCATCTTGCTTAGAAAGTTCTTGCCACTCCAAAATTAGTATTATTTCTTTCCACAGGATATCCTTTCTTCCAAACACAGTTTATTGAATAATACATGCCTTCTCCATGGTTTGAGATGCTGCCCATGGGCATTGACCTGTTCCTGGACTTTCATTTCTGTTCCACTCATCTATCTGCCCATTTATTTGCCATCACCACACTGTTGTGACTTATGTAACTCTGTAAATGTTCTTCATCTTCTTGCTTGTTTATTTTTTTCATGAGATTCAGCTTGTCTAGATCCTACCTAAAATCATCTTGCTATTTTATTGCTATTATTTTAACACATTAGCTTAAAGAAAATTGAGACTTTATTGAAACTTCCTGTCCAAAAATATTATGTTTCTTTTTGTTCAAGTCCTTGTATCTCCCAAGAGTGTCTGAAAGGTTGTTTTTTTTTTTTTTAAATAAAGCTCTTGTACATCTTCCAGATTTATCTTAGATGCAGAAATAATTATTGCAGCTGTTAGATGTTCTAACTGGTTGATGCTTGAATATATGAAAAGTATCTATAAAAATAAATTAAAAAAATTTTTTTGCACCAGTGAGGAATTTAGGATCATCTGCTGTAAATCCATGTCAGCACAGAAGGCTCCAAGACAGTACACTGAAGAATAGCTTTATACAGTGCTCACCTCATAGATAGTTGTGAGGATTAGATGAAAAATGGAAACAAAGCACGTATGGAACTACTAACAGATTGCCTGGCATGTAGTAAGTGCTTCATAAATTACTATTTTCATTAGTAGTAGTATTAGTGTTATAGCAGAATGTTTACCACTAAATTGTCTCAAAATTTCTCTAAAATATAAAATTTATTCTAAAGCAAAAAAACTGGCCTGTGAGGGAAGACATTGCATTCTGGTGTTAGACCCTCCCATATGGGAGTAGAGACTGTGGGATAACGGGATTTTCCATGTTCGTTTTCAGGAGCTACATATCGGGTGTGTATCCTTGCACCATAGGTGGCCATGAAGTTATCCCCTGTTATGCTATGAAAAACAAGTGATGCAGGGCTGGACACTCCTCACCCCTTCCCCACAGTCTGGCTATGCTAGTCAGCTCTCAGGTCACAACTTCGTTGCTATCCTACCTAAGGTGCCACCCCCGAACACCCCAAATCTCAGTGAAACAGAAGAATAACAAAGACTAAGAGAAGATCTTAAAAGCAGACAGAAGGTAAAGAATATTCCCTTTGAAAGAATGACAGACTTAACAGCAAAGTGCTGAGAGAAATACATGTCAAATCAGGATTGCTTGTGTACTATATTATTTTTCAAGAGTAAAATAAAGACATCACCATATTAACAAAAATTAAGAGAGTTTACCACCAACAGACCCTTACTAAAGGAATTTCTAAAGACTGTTGTTCTGGAGGAAGGAAAAATATCCAAAAAGGCAGCTCTAATACGCAGTAAAGAACAATGAGCAAAGTAATTCGTAAATGTGTGAGAGAATCTAATCATATATTAATGTTATAAAATAATAATAATATAATTTGGAAGGAAAAGCAATATAGAATGAACATGCCAGAAAATACTAACATTAAGTTGGGGGACAGGAGCATAAGAACTAAAGTAGTCTAAGCAGGCTGTGATACCTAAGGGTGCCCATATATTTGACACTGTAGATCTGTATCTTTATTACCATAATATTCTGGAAATTGCAGTAAAATATATAGTTCTAATGAGTCAGTATAGTACTTCAATTCTTGCAGTTAATAGAAGTTAAGTCTCTTGAATACATGTCTTTTCTTTATTTGCACAAAGGCATTGTTTGAGTTACAGTGGTCTTGATTCTAAGGTCATTATAAGGGCAGACATTTGACAAACTCTAGGCCTTGGAGTAAGTCTAGAGTTTATAAAAATGTAAGGGTATGTGACACTATCAAGAATGGTGGTGTATAGCTTCCCTCCATAAAAACAATGAGAAAACTGACAAAAATACTCAAAATCAACTTTTTTCAGAACCTGGAAATTAACTAATGGATGACAATAATCCAGAGAGCTTTTTTCCATAAAAATGGATGAATCTTAGTAAGGATGACAAACTCTGTGGTGTTTTAACTTACCCTAAATCCATCCCCACCACACCAGCTCCATAGAAACTTTGAAAAAACAACTCAAAGTGATCACAAGTAAACAAATCATTGTCAAACTGTTACTACCAAAGACAAAGAAAGAATTTTGAAAGGGTCATCATCTACAAGGGCTCCTCGACAAGATTTACAGCAGATTTCTCATCAGAAACCAGGAAAGTCAGAAGGCAGTAGAATGACATATTAAAAGAAAAAGACTGTCCACTGAGAATTCTATATCTAATGAAACTATCCTTCAAAAAAGGATAAATTAAAATACACCCAGATAACAAAAAACCACGAGAATTTTTAACTAACAAGACTGCCCTGCAAGAGATATTAAAAGGAGAACAAAATGGAACACCAGAGCATAACTCAAATCCACATGAAGTTATCCACATGTAAAATTAAAGGCAAGTACAAAGGTAAATTTGAGACAATAGAAATATGTTTTGTGTTTGTAACTCTTTCTTCTCCTAAGTGGTTTAAAAGTCAACTGAAGAAATTCATCGTTATAATTCTGTCTTGATGGGCATACAATGTGAATTCTACAACAAAAACAGCAAAAAAGGAGAGGGGAAGGAATGGAGCTATAAGGAGCAACGTTTTGTATCCTAATAGGAGACCAGGATTGTTATAAGGTAAGATGTTCATTGTAATCCCCAGGGCAACCACTAAGAATATAATTAAAAGATATATAGTAAAAGAAATAAAAATTGAATTAAAACAGTACATTAAAAAAAAATGCCTATTTAATACCAAAGAACATTTTATCAGAGAAATACCAGCTGTCTTTTTAGCATAAATTGACAAGTCATTCTTAATATTCATATGTAAGTGCAAGGGACCCAGAATGATCAAAACAACCTTGAAAAAGAAGAAGAAGAAACTTGAAGGACTCACACTTCCTGATTTTAAAACTTACTACAGAGCAATAGTGATCAAGACAAGTGGTACTGTACAAGGATGGACATATAGATCACTGGAATAGAATAAAGAGTCCAATAATGAACCCACACATCTACAGTCAATTGATTTTTGACAAGGGTGCAAAAACAATTCAATGGGGGAAAGGATAGTCTTTGCAGTGTATAGTGCTGGGACAAATGGATACCCGCATGCAAAATTATAAACTTGGACCCCTACATCACACCACATACAAGAAGTAACTCAAAATAGATCAAAGGCCTAAATATGAAACTGAACTAGAAAAAAACCTAGGCAAAAACCTTTGTGACTTTGATTTAGGCAATGATTTCTTAGATATGATGCAAACATAAGCAACAAAAGAAATAATTGATAAATTGAACTTCATGAAAATTTAAACTTTTATAAGTTAAAAAGCACTATGAAAAAAAAGTGAAAAGATAATCCATGTAAGAGGATAAAATATTTTCATACTATATATCTGATTAAAGACCAGTACCTAAAAATATATATAGAACTCTTACAAATCAGCAATAAAAAGACAAATAAGCCCATTTAAATATTGATGAAAGTCTTTAAATAGCTGATGTTTCATAGATGGTATACACATTGACAATAAGCACATGAAAAAATGTTCAGAATCATTAGTCAGTAGCAAAAAGCAAATGAAACCAGAATGAGATACTATGTCATGCCCACTAGAGTGGCTATATTAAAAAAGATGGCTCATAGCAAGTGTGACGAAGACTTGAAGAAGGTAGAACCCTCATTTGTTGCTGGTAGGAATGTAAAATGGTGTAGCAGCTTTAGAAAACCCAAAATGTAAACCACAATGTAAACCATTGACCATGGTTAGAAACAATGCTTAAATATTTGTACATCAACTGTAACAAATGTACCATCCACATGTAAAATGTTATTAATAGGGGAAAGGGGAAAAGGTAGAAGATGTTGGGTTTAGGGAGTCCCCTATATTTTCTATGTGATTTTTCTGTAACCCAAAATTTCTTTGAAGATAAAATGAAAAATAATAACTCATTGGGGGAATAGATGGGTGAAATTGTCACTGTACATAT
Organism: Tolypeutes matacus; assembly: GCA_026826555.1. NCBI lineage: Eukaryota > Metazoa > Chordata > Mammalia > Cingulata > Chlamyphoridae > Tolypeutes > Tolypeutes matacus. The sequence goes on along the minus strand of JAKSZT010020074.1, from coordinate 562,759 downwards.
AAGACAATAGATCTTACAGTGATGAAAGACATGATGTTAAAAAAAACTTAATTTTATATTTTTTGTTTTTTTTTTTTTTCATTATTTCAAACTTTTTAAGAATTTTTTTTGTATTTTATTTGTAATTTTTAAAATCAACATTATTTTATCATTTTCCTATGAATTGTATTTGGTTATTTTGTTGGCTTTAAGTTTGAAAAAGTTTTGGGTCACAGAAGGTTTACAACAATGGCAGGGGAGGATCATTGGTGTGGGGTGTCAGAGAGGGGGGAATGCATTGGAGAAGGTTCACCTGGGGCACACCTATAAGTCATATGAATGTGCTCAAGTGTTCATGGGACATTGTCACAGTGGGTGGAGATCCACACAATAACCAAAGAAATATCAAATTCCCATCCTGAGGAGCTCTGCCACATTCTCTAATGGGATAGTAAGAATCCTCTGAGTACAGGGGCAGAGACTAGTGAGGGAGGATGGGCCGTTGACAGGCCCTTGATTGTGGGTGACTTACTTATGAACCTTTACTTCTGAAATTGAAACTTGAGCATGGTGTTATAGAGTGCCTAAGTGTTACCTCCTGAAAGCCTCCTTGTTGCTCAAATGTTGTGTCTCTTTAAACCAAAAACTCAGCGTATAAATGTATTACCCTTGCCCCAAAATGTTTTTTATTAATTGTAACGAAAGTACCACACTAATGAAGGATGTTGTTAATGTGGGAAAATGTGGGAGGTGTAGGGAACAGGACATATGGGAATCTCCTATATTTTTATGTAACATTTATGTAATCTAAATATCTTTTTTAAAAAAAATTTTTAAAAAGAAAGAAAATTATAAATGAAAAATAAATAAATAAATAAATGTATTACCTTCCCCCAGAATGGAACATGACTCCCAGGGATGAGCCTCCCTGGCACTGAGGGATTACTACCAAGCACCAACTAGCAATGCAACTGGAAAAAGACCTTGACCCCAAGGGGGAAAGGGTAAAGACAAATGAGTTTATATGGCTAAGAGACTTCAAAGTGAGTTAGGAGGTCATTTCAGAGGTTACGCTCATGCACAACTCAGAAGGAACTCATAGACTCTAAAAGTAAATACTACCTCAAATAGCAGGTCTTCTGAAGGCTCTGGAGACATCCAGACACTATAGGCAGGGCAGACAGCACAGGAGTTTGGTACCCTGCCAGTGGGCCCTACTTTGGAATTTATGCTTCCCAGTGTGATAGAGTTGAACTCCATTGTTTTTTCTTTACACATGGCTCTGCTGCCCCTTTATTTGAACCTATAATTAGTACTAGAGTTGATAGTTGTATGTCCAAGAGATTTAAATCTTTGGGCTGTCCATGTGCCAGTTGGGTCCTGAATCTCCACAGACTTGCAGCACCTACTCTCCAGTTCATTGGACTCACCAAGGACAACTCACAAGGAAAAGGTGAATGATAATGACCATCTCAGGGAACAGAGAGAGTCTGCAACTGCAAGCAAGAAAGTCTCATCCATCTGCCCCATGGGATCTAAGGCCCCTCTCAATTAGAAGTGAAGTGGGCATCACTATCACAGAATACTCAGGATTGGGGAATGGACAATGGACTAGAGCAGACTTACAGTTGTTCTACTATAGACTTGTGATCCTAGCAATGGAAGAACCTTTATCATGGATGTGGACGCAGTGGCCACTGGAGGTTCCGAGGGGAGGGAGAAGGAAAAATATGTGTAATTTGGGGCCATTTTTGGGACTTGGGACTTATCCTGAATGACGTTTCAATGACAGATACAGGCCATTATATATCATGCAATAACTTGCAAAAATGTGCAGGAAAGAGTGCAAACTATAATGTAAACTATAATCATTGCTTAGTGGCAATGCCCCAAGATGTGTGCATCAATTGTGACAAACGCACCACACTAATGAAGGATGTTGCTGATGTGGGAAAATGTGGGAGGATTAGGGAGCGGGGCATATGGGAATCCCCTGTATTTTTTGTGTAATATTTATGTAATCTAAGTTTTCTTTTAAAAAAAGAAAAGAAAAAAGTAATTAAAAAAAAAAAAAAGGAAACAATGTGGCTGTTCCAAAAAGTGAAACAGGTTTACCGTAGGACCCAGCAATTCCACACCTAGGTATAGATGCAAGAAAATTAAAAACACATGGCCATGCAAAAACTTATACTCAAATGCTTATTATTTATAATAAAAAAGTGGAACAATACAAATGTCCAGTGACTGATGAATGGTTAAACAAAATGTGTTACATCTATACAATAGAATATTATTCCAGTGCCTGGCTCCTCCTGGCTTTTTCTGACTATGTCGGAATTTCTTCGGCTTTAAAGGACTCTAGTAATAGAATTAAAACTCTTCCCGATTCATTTCACCACACGTCAACTTACAATACCATCAAAAGTTCCTATTTACAAAGGGCTCACACCCACGGGAATGGGATTAAGATTAAGAATGTGGTTTTTCTGGGATACATAACTCGAGCTACCACGTACCTTAGTTTGTAAATGGTAAGTGTGTGCCACCAATAATGAGACTTGTGGGTTCTGCGATCTCTGCCCAGATCTTACACCAGTCCATGGTAACTACACTTGTCCATCCTTTTTCTTGGGTCTTGGTTCTGAAGACAATTAATGCAATTGGTATTCCATAATTGCATTAAATTTAGAGCTTCCATTTTTGTTTCTCATTCTTTTTGTCAAATTTCAATTGATTTTTGAGGAAAAATGGGAGATATGTTATGATTTTCTTCTTTCACATTATAACAAATGCTTGGGCTCTTTTTTTTTTTTTTTTTTCCTAATATTCAAAGCCAGAAATCCTCAAAGTTTTTGGTCAGGACCACTTTGTGTTTTTAAAAATTATTTGTAACCCAAAGAGCCTTTGTTTATGAGTTATATCTATCATTGTTCATTATAGCAGAAATTGAAACTGAGAACATAAAAAACCTTAATTTATTAATTTATTTTGAAGTAACCATAACAAATACATGGTGTGTTAATATATTTTATTAAAATAACTATATTTCCAAAAACCAAAAAATAATGAGAAAAGTTACATTGTTTCAAATATCCACAAATATTGTAAATGTCTTGCTTAACAGAAGACAGCCGAAGTCTCATATCTGCTGCTACATTTATCTGTTCTCACATCACACATCTTTTCAAGCTGCTAGAACATTTCACCAAACATTTGTGAAAGAATGAAGGAAAAAGATAAATAACATATTATTATTATGGAAATAGTTTTGGCATTGTTTAACATGCCCCCCTCCCCCCGTCCAAATCCCCAGCCCATGATCTAGGATCTGCTATTCTAAGCTTTGTTTACTCCATAGTATAGTTCTTTCCAAGCCTATAAAATCCCATTCTCAAATTCAGGGTATCTGTGTCTCACCCTCAGATTTCCCATCTTAGGAGCAAGTTCTTCCTTGCTCCTAAGACACAGCACAAAAGCAGAAGAAATACCTCCCAAGAGTGACATCCTCATGGTGTAATCCTTGCCGCAGAAGACATGTTGTCACCTCTACAGCCCCTTTGTCAAAACAATCCTGGCACAACAGGAAGCTGAGTTACTTGGGGAATCCCCTGGAGGACACATTGCTTGGCTTAAGCCCTCACTAGCTCCTGGGAAAATATACCAAAGTGTCTGATAAGTCTCCCTGCACAGCAGTCTATCAACTGCAACCTGCATGTGATTATTGAGAATTTTACACTCTTTGGTGTCTTCGCGTGAATTTAACCACTACCTCGGCCCAGCCAGTGGAGAAAAGAGAATCTCTGCCTCTGCACTTGCGGCTCCTTGTCTAGTCCATTGTGCTGAAGCATTCTGCTTTGCTCTCTGCCTTGCACATCACCACCAGAACTTCTCTGCCTTCAGATTTGCCTTAGTGTTTGGCTAATGCTTTAAAAATAGCTCTCCCTACCTAAAATCTATTTCTCCCTTCCTAAAATCATTTAAAGTACCTTCAGCTTTTCTCAAACACGTCCTCTGCTCTAATGTTTGAATATACTCCCCCACTATTTGCTGTTCCCCACCCTGGAAGCCTCCACTCTGCCCAGAAAGATGGAGACAGAAAATAAACAAATAAAGTCTTCTTGCAAGCATGTTTCTTCTCTCCTGGCTCATTTTGATCATTGCTCTCCTTCAAGGATTGCAAGCTTTGTGAACATTCCTTCATAGAGCTGCAGAGGCTGGGGGCAGACCCACTAGCTTAAGCTACTACCCTGCTACATCCACTGGCTATGAGTGTGTATGTTCTCAGCACCGAGGACAGCACCTTGCATATGGTCAGCCTTCACTGAATGTTTGTTGAATGACTAAGTGACCGAATGAATGCCTCCTAGTACCACAATCAGGATTATTCTTCCAAGAAAATAGTGCAGGTTTCTGCTTTTATCTCTACCTTCCCTTGTATGAGTCCTATGTGCTTTTTTCCCTTGCTAGTTGTCACTAAAATCAATCTGATAGTGATCAATATGAAATATAGATTTCTGTGAAGCAGAATACTTGTGTGAGGTTCCATGGGGATAATACCTCCAACTCTTGAAAACAAAGCTTATGATGAGCATAGCAGTCAGTGCAAATGGTGAAGGCAATTATGAACATGGAGGATATTCTTTAGCCTCATAAATCATAACAGAGGAAAAATATCTATTTCACCTGTGGATAAGACTGTCACAGAAAAGTCCTTATCCTGGGGACATCTGACTGTGTTTCTTCTCAGTTCCATTTCCTTCCTCTTTCATGGCATATAGGTCAAGGGTTCTGCAGTGAGATTTCTCTTTAAAAATAGGTCTCCTCATTTTCATTTTTCCAACAGGACATCTTGGCTAGCCCAAAAGCCAGGTACTGAATTTTTCTATGTATGGCCTATTGTATATAGCTCATTTATTTTCATAATTCAGAGAATTTTGTTTGTGGGATGGAATATTTTAGATACCCTATGGCTCAAGGTCTACCGAGATTATCTTTTGGTGTATTTATTTGTAAGAGGCAAAGAAATAATGGCAACTTGAATTTATACCTAGTACACATGTGTAAATGCATGCTTGATTCTAATAACTGTTATGTTCACATTGGGAAGCAATGAAGTGTAGTAGAAATAGTAAGGAGACGTTGAGTCAGAAGGCCTGAGTTTCATTTTGACTCTATCTTACCAGCTTTGCAGACTTGGGCAATTTATGCAGGGCCCTTGATTTTGAATTTCCTCATTTGTAAAATAGATGCAATGATATCTTATCTCTTAGTAATATTGGGAGGTTTGCAGGAGATGATAAATGTGACTGCTCCATGCAAACTCTAAGGAACCTTACGGAGGTGAGGTTTTTACCTAGCCCACACCTTCTTGCAATCATTCCTGACCTCATTTCTGCCATATCCCTGGTGACAGATGATATTCATATAGACAAGGCCCTCCCAAGCTCAAGCTTCAGCATTTGGCAGAACTGCAATAGAATCCTTGTTCTGTTATTTGACTTCTATAAGTTTATATTTCCTGTGTGTAGTGAATGAAATAATGCATAAAAAACATAGTGGTTGGCATCGCCGTGTTTGTGATAAATATTTTAGCACCTTTAACCTGGGCTAACTGAATGCCAAGCGTGCTATCTGTAACACCACCCAATCTCTCCTACTAAACACACACACACACACACACACACACCTGCACACCCCTGAATATACATGGAAGTAATTTTTTATATACCATTGAATTCATCCTGATTTATTTTTTAATTGGGTCATTCCCAAATTTGGCACTTTACCATTTTTTCTTTAAAATAATATTACTTCCAATATACCTCTTCATCAATGATGATACACCACAGTATCTTGTGAGCAGTCAGTGCTCCCCAATTTGTATGCCTGACTAACAGGAGGGCTCGAAATTGCCCAAAAGTGCTCTAAGTTTATATGTAGATTAAATAAACAAAAACGAAACTAGATAAAATGGGAGCTTGCCACATGTTTTAACATTTAACATGTGTTAACATTAAAAACTGAAAAGGTCGGGAAGCAATGCCTTTCAGAGAAATTTCCAAATGACTGGAACCATAACCAATTAATTTATATCATCAAAATCCTCACACAGAGCTATAGGCAAAGGGAATTCTTAATAAGCTTTGCTTGACGGTGGTTTGATAGAACAATGCAAAGTGAGAACAAAAATAGGAACTTGAAAATTAGAGATGATGAAATCTGACCTAGATGTCTTTTCTGGTGAGCATTTGTTTCTCTAAAATTTTGAAGTCTTGATTGAAACAACCTCCACTTAAATTTCTCCTGGTTATAATTATGATTAGGTTATTAAGGTGCTGCTAAGGGATGAGTGGACAGATACTTGAGAACTCTTTTTCAGGATAGGAAATTATGATCCACATGAGATAGAAAGCCAGTATGAAGATGTCATAGATGATTGTAGATTGATCAGATGTATATTGCTACATATATGCAAACAAGTGTATTGGAATGGAGTTAAAAACAACAAGAGGAAAATCAAGGAAAGTACTCATAAAAGAATTTTTCTACATGTCCAAACAACCAGTTTGACTAGCTCTTCTTTCTGTTTTTCAAATGTTTTTTGTATGTCACTGAGTAAGATTTAAAACAATTTCCCTCTCTCTTTATCTCTCTTCTTCTCCCCTTCTCTTTTTCTTCTGTCCTCCCTCTCTTTGAGAGTCAAAAAGGGGATTTGAATGTTAGCTGGAGTTTCTGGGACTTGACAAGTGATAAGATCAGTCCAAGAAAAGTTGGAGAAAGGTGAATAGAAAGCAAAAATAATGAAAGCCAAAGCTGAGTCAAAAACCTAACTAATATGAACTAGCTCTTTAACACTGCTTCTCCCAGCTGTTGCTTTCAAGAGTCAAAAGTGTTAAATGTTGACCAGAATTAGATTCTATGCTGAATCCCCAACCAAAGCCTTTTCCACCTCAGTCAAAATTTTTGCAAAATACTAGCAGATTGAAAATGCCACCAAAACATAACATTTTTCTTCCATCAGCCCGTTTGACACAGGAGATTTTTCATTTAATCCTCCTCACAACGTTGTGATACAAGGATTAATATTAGCCTGATCTTATACAGGAAGAATCAAAGGGACAGAGAACAAAGTGCCTATAGTTGTGCATCACACAAGCTCCAGAAATGAGATTTAAACCCAGAGAAGCCCTGAGCACATGTATGCTCTTAATCACTATATCAATACATCTTCCAGGAAGAAAAAAATCCAACAATAGGCTCCTTGAGAGTATATAAATATACTCTCATGTTGCTACCATTGTCTGAGAAAGTCTTGGAACTATTTTTGAATTATATTCAGAGAATATATATATATATATATATCATTATTTTCTTGTTACAAGGAAGTGATAGCTCCCCATTCCCTCCTCCTTTCTTGTCTCCTTCCTCAGACTAGAAGCTGGAGGGTCAGAGCTTGGCTTCCCACCTACTGTGCACGCTCTCAGGTAATAGCTGGATATGATTGGCTGAGGATAATGATTGGAAATATCTAGGAAATCACACTAAGTCAAGGATTAATAGTCTAAAGCATCATGTAATTGAATGCTGATGAGTAGTAAAGAAAATCAGGCCAGAGCTTAGAGAGAGATCAAGGTTAGAATCTCTCTATCATAACTAGGAATTAAATTCAACCTTATAGGAATGGGGGTATTAAGAAAGGCAGAGAAAAATAAGGGTGATCATTCAAAGTAGGAGAGATACCATGAGCAAGGGCCTGACCATATGTTCACAAGACAGTGAAGAGAAATCATGTACTCAAGTAACCTGGAGAGTGTGTCAGTGAGGAGAGGAGAATAAGTTATGAAAAGGTGATTAGAAAAGGTGGTTAGAATGGGATTATTAATATCAAACACCCAATATTAGCATTTTATCCTTTGTTGTGTAAGCATTTCTAGGCAATGAGTGATATATTCATTCAGATTGAATTAGTATAGGGAGAACATAGACTGGAAAGCCAATTACAGAATATCTGTATAATGAAAACATGAGATAAGGAGGATCTTGAATGCATTGGTGGCAATGGGTATTAGAAAGGCAAGAGGGGGAAGCGGCTGTGGCTCAATCAGTGGGGCTCCCGTTTACCATATGGGAGGCCCCGGGTTCGGTTCCCCGGGGCCTCCTGGTGAAGGCAAGCCCGCCCGCACGGCGTGGTTAGCTGACCCAGTGAGCACAAGCAGCAAGGGGGGATAGATAAATGAATAAATAAATAAAAAATCTTTAAAAAAAAAAAAAAAAGAAAGGCAAGAGGGATCTGTGATTGTACAATGACTTGCAAGACTTGGTAACAGATGAGATGCAGACATAGAAGAATTTTAAGGATACAATACTAACTTCAAAGTTAACAATCTTTATGTCTTGTAAAATATAATAGGACCTTTGGAGGAAATCTAGGAAAAAGGAGAGGGATTTTCACTAGGAGGCAGATCAAGTAATTTTTAGGTGAAAGAAAGAAATTCATGTGGAAGTGCCCAACATGGAGCTGGAAATCTGCCAATATGTTTGAGTGAGACGTCAGAGATTGAGATTCATCTATGAGATATACTCACATTAAGGTAAGAATTATATTTGCATGAATTGATGGATTCCTCAAGGACAGTTGAAAATTCTTCTTCTGACCTTGGTGGATTAATAGGAATCAGATTTACCCTTCTAAGTTATCTTAAAAGTTGGGCAGACTACAGGAAAGAAGGGTTTTGAAACATTGGACAGCACACATTTCAAGACTGTGATGCCTGAGAGAAAGGAAACAAATGAGGCAAGCTCTATAATTGCTCCCACATTACTGCCTGAATTTTAGATAATCCACAGAGTCTAGAATTTATGGAGCAGAATAACAGAGAGGAGAGACACAGAAAGAGTGCTCCAAAGAACAGCAAAAAGAGTCCTTTAGGTATTTGGCTGAATACTAATCTGCATATGCATGAGAGGAAACCACCCAGAAATAAAGAACAGTTGGAAAACAGTAGGCCAAATAATTCCTAGAGCTCACACAAAACTGCGAATAGTTCGTGTTCCCAACAAAGTGGAAAGGTCTCATAATACAGAGTCTTGGGTAGATTTCTTGGAAGACTATGACTTTAGTAATGGGATTGTATCAGCCTTAGAATAAGGCTGCTCTGGATTGCAATCCTATCCCCCAAAAAGATTTTTAAAAAGGCTAAAAACTACCTAGCTGAATCCAAGTAAATGTGCACTCAGACAAGTCCGACACACACAAAAATCCAAAATCCATCAATATAATATTCACATTGAAATGCATTAAAAAGTTTTCAGATCTGAATTCATGAAGTAAAATACGACCAATAATCAGTAGAAAGAAAAAAAAAATAGAAACAAACACATAAGTGACACAGGTAATAAAATTATCAAATTAGGAAGTTAAAAGAACTATTATATACATATGCCCCAAATATTAATGAAGGTAGAGGAAAGCATGAATGAGATAAAGTGAGAAATGGAAGAGATTTAGAAAAAAGAGTCCAAACTTCCAGAGATGAAAAATACAATATCTTAAATAAAAGTATACTCTGTGTGGTTAAGAGCAGATTAGACACTGTGGAAGAAATTATTAGTAACTTGAAGATGTAGCAATAAAATCTATAAACAATGAATTAAAAAAATGAAAACTTTAAAAACAATGGAGAATCAGTAATTTCTAGTAAAATATCAACCAGTCTCACATATATAAAATTGGAGTACCAGAAAGCTAGGAGGAGAAAGTGAAAAATATTTCAAGAATTAATGGCCCCAAATTTTCCAATTTTATAAAAACTATAAACTGCATAAAAGCACAAATCAAGGAACACCAACTAGAAGAAATATAATAAAATCACACCAAGGCACTTTATAATCAAATGGCTGAAAACCAGTGATGAAGAGAAAATCTTTAAAACAGCCAGAGAAAAAAGTATGTATTACATACAGAGGAACAAACATATTGATATCAGCAGAATTTTCATCATAAATTAAACTAGTTGAGAGACAAAGAAGTGATATCATTAAAACACTAAAAGAAAAAACACTGCCAGCTAAAAAGTCCCTATCTAGGAAAATTATCATTCAGAAATAAAAATGAAATGAGCTTTTCAGACAAATGAAAGTGGGGAGAATTAATTTCCAGATAAACTGCAGTAAAAGATATATTAAGAGAGAAAGTTCATCAGGCAGAAGTATAACTAATGAACCAACTGTGGTGATAAAATAGAATAATAAAAAATAATCTAGGGGGACGGATGTGGCTCAAGGGGTTGGGTTTCCATCTCCCATATGGAGGGACTTGGGTTCGATCCCTGGGACCTCCCAGTAAATAATAATAATAATAATAATCCAATAGCAGTCAGCAAAAGAGGGAAAAAAGACAAATAAAAAATGGAACAAATAGAAAATATATAGCAAGGTGAATTAAATCCAGCCATATTGATCAATACATTAAATATAAAAGGTCTAAATACTCCATCTAAGGGGAAAATAATGCCAGGATTAAAAAGCAAGATCCAACCATTTGTAGACATATATAGTAGGCCCAGGTAGGTTAGAAGTACAAGGATGGAAAAACATATAGAATATAAACAATAATCAAAATAAAATGAAGTGCTTAAATTAATATCAATGATTCCAGAATAAGAACATCCCCAGGGATTAAAAGAGACAATGACAAAGAGAATGTGACAATCCTAAATTTTAAACAATGTTTCTAAATACATGACAAAAATATGATCAAATTGAACAAAAGAAATAGACAAATCCAAATATATCAACACAATGCTCTCAGTAATTAATAGAAAAAGCAGAGATAAACTTGAGAGAGAGAAGACTGGAACAACGCTATGAAACTAATGGACTTAATCAAACTTTTTAGAGTATGCCACCCAATAGGAGAATGTACATTCTTTTCAAGTGCAAACAGAACGCTTATCAATATAGATCATATTCTGAGTCATAAAACAAGTATCAATTAAATTAAGAGGATTGACATCATGCAAAGTACATTTTCAGACTACAATGTAATTACAGAAAAAATAAAGAATGTAAAGATATCTGGAAAATATCCAAATACTTGGAAATGAAAAACTCTTTTCTAAAAATACATTGGGCAATTAAGATATCATAAGAGAAATGAGAAAACATATTTATCTGAATGAAAATGGAAAACACAACATATATACATTATGTAGGATATAGATAAAGCTGCATTGAGAAAAAATTCAAAGCATTAAAAAGTTTATAATAGAAAATATGAAAAATCTAAAATAAATTTTCTTAGTTCCCACTTTAAGAAACTAGAGAAAAAATTAAGTAATCCCAAAGCAAGTAGAAAGAAGGAAATCATAAAGATAAAAGAAAAATCAAAGATAACAGGAAAGTAATAGCAAAAAAAAAAAAAAAAAAAAAAGACTAGGAAACTATAAGTTGTTTCTTTGAAAATATCAATAAAATTGACAGAACTCCAGCAAGACCTATCTGGGAGTTAAAAGAGAGAGAGGGAAAAGACACAAATTGCCAAAATCATAAAAGATAGAAAGGACAGCAGTACAGATCTTACAGATATAAAAATGGTAATAATAAGTATTATAAGAAGGAAGCAGATGTGGCCCAGGTGATTGGACTCCCATCTACCATATAGGAGGTCCAGGGTTCGATTCCCAGGGCCTCCTGGTGAAAAGCAAGCTGGTCCGTGCGGTGAGCTGGCCCAAGCAGAGTGCTGTCCCGCACAAGAGTGCTGGCCCATGTGGAGAGCTGGTGCAGCAAGACGATGCAACAAAAAAAGACACAGAAAAGAGAAAGTAAGAGACACAGCAGACCAGTGAGTTGGGGTGGTGCAAGAGATTGAGCAGCCCCTCTCCACTCCAAAAGGTCCCAAGATCAGTTCCCAGTGCCACCTAAAGAGCAGACAAGCAGACACAAAAGAACACATAGAGAGCAGACAGTGAGTGCAAAACAATGGTGGGGGGGGAGGGGAGAAATTTTTAAAAAAAATTTTTTTAAGTATTATAAGAGACTTCCTGCCATTTTGACACTTAGATGAAATGGAAAAGTTTTTACAGAGCACAAATTACCAAAGTTTACTACAGAAAAAATAATCTGAATATTGCTATATCTTTTAAATGAATCAAATTCATAGTTTTTACCCTTCCAAAATTAAAACTTTATGTTCAAGTATTTTTATCTAGTGAAATACTTAAGAGCTGTACAAAATATTCCATAGAATAGAAAAGCAGACAGTTTCATTTTATGAGGTCAGCATTATTCTGACACAAATATGATAATAAGACTTTATACAAAAAGAAAACTTTAGACTAGTGTCTGTAATGAACACTGATGAATAAATATTATCAAATTTTAACAAATTGAATCCAAGAACATATGAAAAGGATGATATTTCATGACCAAGTAGTATTTATATCAGGTGGACTAAAACCACCTGGAGTAGTTTGGCTTAGCATTTGGAAATTAATCAATGAAATTTACCATATTAGTAGATTTTAAAAGAAAAGCTATATAATGATCTCAATAGATGCTGGAAAAGCATTTGGCAAAAGTCAACATCCATTCCTGATTAAAAACTATCTGCATCTTATTGAACTTAATAAGGGACATCTATGAAAAACCTTAAGCTAAATCATATTTAGTGGCAAAAAGATGGATGCTTCCCTCCTAATACCAGGAACAAGGCAAAGATGTCTCCCCTCAATACTTCTATTCAGCATTCAATATTGGAGGTCCTAGACAATGTAATAAGACAAGAAAATGAAATAAAAGGTATACAAATTGGAAATAAAGATATAAGAATGTCAACATTCACAAAGAACATGACTGTGTAGAAAATTCTAAGTATCTATGAAAATGCAAGAAGAAATAATTTAGGAAGGTTGTGAGATACAAAGCCAAAACACAAATTCAATTATATTTTTGTATATTCTCAACTAGCAATTTTAAACTGAAATTTTTAAAAAAAAATTTTAATGATTACAATAGCATCCAAACTCATGGATACTTGGAATAAACTTACCAAAACAGATGCAAGACCTGTACATTGAAACTTATAATTGCTGAGAAAAATTAAAGAAGACCTAAATAAATGGAGAGTTGTAACATGTTCATGGATTTAAATATTCAAATTGTTAAGATGTCAGTTCTACCCAAGCTGTTCTATAGAATCAATGCAGGCTATTTAGTAGAAATTGTCAAGTCAATTTAAAAAAATGTATATGGAAAAATAAATTGGAAAAATCACATCACCTGATTTCAAGTTTTACTATAAAGCCACGAGAATCAAGACATTTTGATATTAACCTATTATAAACACACAGATCAAGGAAACTGAATAGAGTCCAGAAATAGACCCACACTTTTATGGCCAATTGATTTTTTACAAAAGTGCCAAAATAATTGTGGAAATAAAAGTCTTTACAACAAATGATACTATAACAATTGGATATCCATATACAGAAGGAAGGAAGGAAGAAAGGAAGGGAGGGAGGGAAGGAGGAAGGATATCAACCCTTATTTCAAATCATACACGAATATCAACTCAAATGGATCATAAACCTAAATGTAAGAGCTGAAACATAAAATTTCTAGAAAAAGTGTAAGACAAAATCTTCATGACCTTGGGCTAGGCAAATATTTTAAACAGGATAAAATATTTTTTATCCTGTATAAAATACATGAGTAATAAAAAGAAAATAAATTGATAAATAGGATTTTATTAATATAAAAAAATGTTTCTCCTCCAAAGACACTGCTAAAGAAAGAGAAAAACAAGATGCAGAATGGTAGAAAATAGTCTAAAAACTTGTACTTGATAAAGGATTTATACCCAGTGTATATAAAATCTCATACAACTGAATAAGAAGAAGATAAACAACCCAATTAGAGAGAGTAGAAAAAAGATTTGAACAGACAGTTCTCCAAAGAATGTATAAAAATTGCAAATAAGTACATGAAATGATGTTCAGCATCAGTAGCCATTAAGGAAATGCAAATTAAAACTACAATGAAAAATCATTACAAACTCCCTAGAACAGTTAAATTTTTTAAAAGAATGACAATACCAAGAGTTGGTAAGGATGCAGAGTAACTAAAACACTAACACACTTCTGGTGTGAGTGTAAAATAGGACATCCACTTTAGAAAAGATTTTTGCAGTCTCTTGTATTGAAGATATACTTATCATGTGCCGCAGCAGTTCCTCTGCTAGATATTTACCCAAGAGAAATGCAAATATCTGTCTTAGATGTTCAGAACAGCTTTATTTGTAATCGGTTAAAACTGGAAACGGTCCATATGCCCATCAACAAATGAATGAATAAGAAAATATGGACTAACATACTATGGAATAATACTCAGCAGCAAATCACTATTCAGGAATCAATTACGGATACATACACAACATGGGAAAAAATGCCTAAAGCATTATGCCAAGTTAAAGGAGCCAGAGCTAAACATGAAATTCTGTACAACTCAATTGATACGAAATTCTACAAAAGGTAAAACCCTAGAGACAGAGCGCTCCTTAGGGACGGGTAGGAGCTGGGGGTGGGGCTAGGGGTATGAATGTAAGGAGCGAGAGAAACTTTTTGGAGTGGTAGAAATATTCCATCATGATTGTGGTGATGGTTGGATGCTGCTTACATTTAAGTATAATTTGTATGCTTCAAACGGGTAAATTTTATTGTATATAAATTGTGCCTCAATAATGATGAGAGAGAGAGGGAGAAAGGGAGGGAGGGAGGGAAAGAGAGAGAGGACTAGATGGCTGAGGAGCAGTCCCTGAGGAAGGGGCACCCTTAAAAGAGCACAGGAGAAAGGGGCTAGAGCCCACCGGAAGGATGAGAAGAATCAGAGACGCGGGAAGGAACATCGAGTAAAGAAATACCAACAAACACGAGATGAACTAGAACAGTGCTTCTTAGAGGTGCCCCCACCTACTCAGGGTATCACGGACACTTTCGGTTGTTACCAGTTTGGGGGGAGGCCCTTCCACTGAGGAAGGTGGTGCTAAGCATCTTACAAGGCAGGGGACAGACCCACCTCAGGAACAGCTGTCCTGCACCAAGCACAGTTCACAGTGACTCACAGACATGCATGGGCTGTTCCAAATTATTTCAGTCTAGAACCTGACTTATTTTAAAAAAACACACAAAGAGTTTTGCATGTTTTTAAATACACTGAATTTTCCAGAAATACGAGGACTTGAGAAACATGAGTAGGTGAAAAAAGATTATTTTTTGTTTTATTGGATCTTTGCCCAATCTTGTTCATTGCTTCAAAAACTCACATTGTTAATGGCAGTGCTGCCCATGGTATTTTAATCGCATTCATATCAATCTGCATTTGTATCCATTGTACCAGTCGTGACTCGATATGTTGACACATATTTTATTATGAATTACTTACCTTTAATACTCATTTATATACTGCTAAGACATTATGTTCAATTTCTAAAATTGTGTGAGTATGAAAGTTATATTACGAATGCATTTCATTTCAGGATGAAAAGGGCAGTGCCACACATTTGTTTAAAAAGGGATCGGAGGTCTGATAGGATTGAGAACGGATTTTCTAGAAGAGATGGTTAACAGAATCGCATTACAAAAGGACATCAAGGAGAATAAGGGCTGAGATTGTCATGAGAAGTCTTGTCAATTAGAAGTGAGTCAAACCTTGAAGGAATGCGTGTGGGAAATGGAGGCAGAGGGAATGTAGAATATACACTTGAAAGTGTGAGCAGTGAAAGACAGGAGATGAATAGAATTGTTAGAGTATGCAGCAGAATCAAATGAAGGATTAGCAAGTGGAGTGAACTTCTGCACCCTTGAAAGCAAAGGGGATGGAACCCATGGAGAGTAAGGAAGTAGAGAGGAAAACGAACTAGCGAAAAGCGCAGAGAATCAGGAGCACAAGGCCTGGCCTGTGCCCGAAGGAATGAGAGGCACCTTCAGGTTGAAGACGTAGCTTTGAGGTGTTCATCAGAGCACGTGTCCACGTAGAGCAGAGGAGGGGCCAACCCCAGGATATGACGGGATTTGGGGGCAGGTGACCCCAAAATACAGCCCTCATTTTCACTGGTGCCTGATACCCCACAATTATAAGCGTGTGCCTTTGGCATGTAGATTCTTTCTCCTATTAAAATGCACAATCTCCTGTCCTAAGAGCAATGGCTCATTGAGCACTGGATGAACAAGCCCCTGTCTATTCAGCACTTCTCTGAGCTCAGGTTTCCACTTGGGGAGCGTAGCAGCAGCTCCTTCAGCTGCGAGCGCCTGAGCACGCCGCTCCTGTCTCCCGCCTGCGAGTCCTTGCGTGTTAAGTGGGGGTGGCGGAGCCACAGCTCTGGGCCCCATAGGTCCTCTGCCTTACGTGATTAGGACAGCTACAGGAGCTCAGGGCCCCGCACGGCTAGTTCCCTCTCCCCATTCTCTCTTCAAAGACAAGGAGAGGCCTGAGCAAGACAGGCCCCAAAGCCTGCCCTCAGCGGCCCTCCCCTTTGGTGCTGGGAAGCGGGCAAGGGGCCGCGCTGCTGGCCTGGCGGGGCAGCGAGGGAGCGCGGGGCTCGCGGAGGCGCTCAGGGGGCTGGAGAGCGGCGAGGCGCCAGGTGATGTCCACCTCCTTACCTGTGGACCGTTCCTGCAGCTTCCCAGCTGCCTCGAGGACGTGCAGGGAGGGAAGTCCAGGAGCGGCGACTTCCAGGAGCAGCGGCTAGGGCTCTCACACAAGGGACAGATGCGGGAGGCCACCGCACCTGTGGCCGCTGCCTTGTCACTGGAGTTCCTGAGCTCCAGGTGGCCAGGGCTGCCCGGCTCTCCATCCTCCCCAAGGCTTCCTCCATAAAGCAGAAAGGAAAGCAGAGAGCAGGGGTGTGGCAGCAGGGGGGTGGTGACACTGGAGCTCTGGGCGCCCAGAGGAAAGGTGGGGGGGGAGCAGCCTGTTTGACCCTGGACAGGCCACCTGGGACATCTCATCCGAGTCTGTCCAGGGAAAGGAATCTAAGACCATGGGAAGGGGCTGATGGTCCAGGTGCACCAGAAATGTTTAAGGGCCTGGAAGTTGCTGTGAGAATAGAGGGAAAATCCTTTTAGTAACCGGGAGGGGAGAGATGCTGTGGATCCAGCCCTCCCTTAGAGCTTCCCCATTTCCGTGTTTTGCCAAACACACTGGGGATGGAGTTGGAAGTAAGCATTTGGGAGCTTAAATTCCTGCTCCAAGTCTTCTTAACTGTGCCACTCTTGGCAAGTTACTTGCCTCTCTGGGATTTGGTTTTCTTGCTTATTAAATGGGGGTGGTAATAATTCAGCTCTCGATTACAGAGGAATCTCTATGCTACATGACGTAGCAGATGTATGATGCCTAAAGATGCTCAGGACCCCAGACGGACCAGTTCCCTTTTTCCTAGTCTCTGCAAAATATTTTTCTTTTCCCGACTCCCTTTGGGACTCTTTGTTTACGCTCCCTCACTCACACTTTTAACAAAATGCCCCACTGTTTTTGTGCCTGTGAGAGTGTGTTAGGAGTGTGCCTTTATGTCCGCTTATCTCCTTAGCGAGAGGGCAGGCTTTTGGAGAGTAAGACGGTATGTGTTAGATTCCTTGTGTATCCCCCTCAGCTTCTAGAATCTACTATGCCACTCAACACATACTTATTAAATAAATGAGGCTGTGCCCTGGATACAAATCTTCCCCATGCTCTGTATCAATTACACAGCTCAGGAAGAGGCAGGTGCCGAATAATTTAGCTAAGATTGGGGTTGTTTTTGTTTGTTTCCAGTTGGTCTGTGACTATACATAGATTTGATCATAATGAAGCTGACAAAGGAGAGATGGCATTTTGGAAACTGAAAGGGGATTTGGGAAATTACAGCTCACCACTTGTCACCTCCCTGGCTGATAGCAGCACACGTTCGTTCCCTTTGGCTAAATCTGGATCAAATGCCGGCTGCCAGCACGGAGCACACCAGAACTGCATTGTGCCTCTGTTTTGTGACATATGAGCTCCCCGCTTTAATCTCCCCTCTACTGTATAAAAGAGGATACGAGGCGGTTAGACTTCAATCCAGTGATTCATGCAGCTGGCACACAATAGAGTCTACCTCTCCTCGCTGCTGCACAATATCAGGCTAAACAAAATGTCTTAGAATGCTTCAGTCCATGGAGTTAGCCTGTCACGAACTCCCCCCTCCCCAGCGTGCGTGCACACACACACACACACACACACTCTCTTTTTTTTTCTTCTACTGAGCCAAAGAGTCCGGAAGCCTAGCACCTGCCTTTTTACTGACATTTTCACAAAGGTAAAGGAATGAACCTTTTGTCAATTCCAACCAAACGATCTGTTTTGAAACAATGGGATGAAAAGTCTGGGCCCCTCTCCTTGCTCATGGACTCCAATACAGGGGGTTAAAAGAAAGGACACTGATGGTGTTGGTTTAATGAGGGATGGGGGCTCTTGCCCGAGCATCCCTTGTGGGGAAGGAATGAGTCTAGTTGGCAGGCACCTCCACCGAGGCACATCTCTGCTGTTTGACTTTTTCTGGGGTGCCTGTTTCTGGGTCCGGCTGTGAGGATGGCCCGCCTGTTCCATCCTGGCTGCAGGAGCCGTCAAATGCCTGCAGCTATGTCCGTCTGTGTCTCTAGACAGGGAGCAAGTGAGAGAGCTGCGGAGAGGAGGCAGCACAGACTGCAGAATAAAGAGCTGCAAGAAGAGGTGACCGGGAAGGGACGTCTTTGAAAAAAGAAGGAGCATCACATAAAGCAGGCTGGAGAAGAAAGAGCCCTCTACCTGCAGACGAGCTCGTGTGCAGCCTGCAGTGGCTATTATTCCCCAGCAGTGTCCCTTCCAGCTAGGTTTCTCGCCCCCTTCCCATCCCCATCCTCTTCCTCACCCTATCCCTCCCCCCTCCTCCATCACCCAAGTTTGAATAGCAAGTAAACTGGAGGCAGGGGGGCGAGAGCGTGGGGGGTGTTCAGCCAGGATGTTTTGTTGAGGACGAGTCCAGGCACAGCTAGATAATCTTTTGCTTTTGTTCTCTTCTTCTTTGGGGCTTCTCGTGATATTATTATTGACATTTTCATATGGTAATTTTTGCATTATATGTTTCCTCTTTTATATGGGTCCTATTTTTCCCATGTAGTCCAACTTCATTGTCCACTGTGCTGTGTGAAGGGGACATTGCCAGTCACCTGCTGACCAAATTGAAGCTGCGATCTACTTTTAATACAGAAAGCCACTGTATGTTTGTTAATAAACATGTACGCAGCCAGGGTCCCTGCTAATAGGAGCGTATGTCTCTATACGCTGGGTACATTTGTTTAAATGTATTTATAGCGTCCACCCATAGATTAAACTCCCCCAACTCCCTCCGGTGTTACTGTCTCTCTGATTGCTAGCTTAAAGAGAAACAATTCCTAAGAGCATATGGTTTCCAAAACACAGCCCCTCCCCCTCCCTTTCACAAAATGAGTTGCTACCCTTCCCCCCACTGCTTCTCAGCTCACTGCAGCAAGCGAGTCTGAAACCAGGGGGCAAAATCATTAGTTCCCAATTACCTTAAGGCTTAAGCCATGCAAGATAACCTCTCTCAAGGGCTGTTGGTAAAATATGCAAGCGGTTCTGACGTCTGGGCAGTTATGAAATATAGGTGTAGGGCTCGGCTGTGGAAGAGAACCACTGCATCCCCAATGAAGTGCTTTTATTAAAGAAGTGTAATCACCAGGATAACTAATTACGTCAATACCACATAGTTAATTAAACCCATTATAGTTACTATTCCCATAGAGAGAAGGTCAAATAAAGCAACTATCCTCTTGATTCTACGATGCTCACAAAAGAAGTTAAATTAAACATAATGCAGATGCCTTCATTTTTTGTCCTTTTTTAAAAATGTAATACATACTTCGCATGTCACCCAAGAAGGTCCTCAAATATAATCCATACCCGAAGATTTCTGGGTTTTTTTAGAGACTGCCTTGTAACTGACCTATCCTTCCCTTAAGTGATTGCCAACTGTTTGTTTGATTGGTGCAAGAAGTAATGACAAGTAAAAGTGAAATATAGAATGCACAGCTGCTGGGATTTTATTAATATCTTGCAGAGAAACGTGATGGAAGGCAGCAGTTTTGTATCAGTCCATTCCGGCCTCGCGACATGTGCCCCTCCAGTCCCCAGCCCCCCAGCCAGGGACACAGTAAGGTTAGGCATTAAAGCTCATTAACTGGCCCAATGCACACAGATCATATATCCTGCAGTTTCAACAACAACAAAACCTTCTTGCAATGACACCTAAGTATAAAGGATGATTCAGATTTGAAGATGGAAGAGAAGAGAATTCGAGAACTCTGTTACCTAGTGGCACTCTTTCCCAGAAGGAGAATGCGGGTAAAAACATACAGACAGACAGACACATACACACACACACACACACACACATACCAATCTTGCAAATATTAACCTCTGGAAAATAAAAACTGAGATAGTTTGATCCTCCTTGTCTAAAAATTCACCAGGTCATTATATCACTGTCACACCTTCTTCTCAAAGGCATTCATTGTCTATGGAGGGGATTTGCATTTACTTCTCCTGATTAACAAAGAAAACTTTGTATAAAAGGGCTGCACTGAGACGTGCAAATGTGGGCAGTCTGACCCCCTGCAGGAGAAAGCAGACAGGCAGTAGGGAGAAGAGGTAGATGAAGACCGGGAAAGAATGCTTTGATCCCAGTGGAGCGCACACAATGCAGCAGGCGCCCACTCCCAGCAAGCTCTGACCCTGAGCAGGCTGAAGCTTGGCACAGAGTCAAAGACTGGGAAGCAATATGATGAGTACAGTTTCACGCAATGGTGAGCAACGGAATTCTGCAAAGCCCCGTTCTCGATGGGTTTTGTGATTAGGCTCGTTGTGATTGCCCTGGGTGCTGCCGCTGCTGTTATTTCCCAACTCAGGAAATGGTGGGATTGTTTCAGCTTCAGGAGGGACCGAAGTCCTTCTCAGTGAGTGCATGCTCATAAAAGGCCAACTCCAAGCAAAAGCAGCACAAAAATCACACTGGCCCCTTGAAAAACAAAAGGTCAGATATCAAATCCTTTATTTGTCCAGTGGTTTAAGTTGGCAGATAAAGCTCTTAGTTCAGACGTAAAGCGGTCTTCATTCACCACCTACAACCCTCTCCCCTACTCCAAGCCCACCCGCTCAGGCTTCTTTGTTCTGCCCAAGGCGCAACCATGCTACTGGTCAACCAGACAGGCATGCTGGGGAGAGCGGGTTTTTTCCCTTTTTGTTTTTGTTTTTTAATTTTTCTCATTTCCCCTTTTATCAAATCATGTGCCAAGTCCAGGAAATATCTTGCCATCAATGACTCCCTTCCAAACCCTCCTTTTTATTACAGCTCTCAGCCCTTCTCATCCTCCCTCTTACACACCCCACCAGGTTAATCTTTCTGAAGCATGGTTCTCATGTAGTTACTCCTTGGCTCAAAAGCATGGGTTGATCTCTCAAGATTGAGGATAGAAAATCAACTCCTCCCTCTGGCATTAAGGTTGACTATGGAGAGTAGGATCCATCTATCTGAGAAAGTTGTGGACTGTCATAGTTCAAGGGAGTGAAATAAATGAATATTCCCAGTTACTTCCATCTCCACCCTTTTGAGATAAAAAGAAAATTAGCTTCGTTATTATGCTTAATTCATGAGAGAAGTGGGGTGGACAAACCAACCCATAAATTAACCAAAAATTATTCTGACCTGTTAAAACAGTTTCAATTTTATTTGAAAATTTGTGTTGAGAAATTGTTATTGTAAATTCTATGATTTATGATGCCCAAAAAGATACAAAATATCTACCTTGTAACTTTTTAAATTTTGATGTTATTCCACCTTCCCTGAATCCCTGCCTTCCCAACTTTCATGAAGGACTAGATTTTACAACTTGAAATTATTTTACTTGATCTTCAAAGACCAAAGCAATTGGTTGGGAATATTAATTAATATGAAGGTGGAATAGCAGAGAGGAAAGATCAGTGTTTTAGAAACTCATGACACCTGGGTTCTAGTCCTGATTCTGCTAGGCATAAGTTGGATGAATCACTTATCTATGAGTCACTGAGAGATCCCTTCCATACACATATATACATACACTTACAAAGCCATATTGCTGTACTTTCTAAACTTTAAAAAAAGAAAATAGAAGAATAGCCTTAAAATTATTAAAATAAGCAAATTGAACATGATTAAACACATTTTAAAGTGTATGATATTGGAATTTCATTTTATTTTGGAGGAGAATAAAATTTTCTGCCCATTTGGTGTTAGACTCTAATATGATTAATTCAAAGAAAAGAGACAAAATAAAACAAGAAATAAAGAATGATCATATAAACTTGTAATAATATAAAACAAAACAAAAAACAATACAAATGGAACGTAAACTCAGAACAATAAGCGAGTTACCACTACTACTTGTACATAAAGAGAGAAGGACAAGGAGAAATAAGAAAATAACCCAAGACTGCCATGGGGTAGATACAGGATTATGGGAATGTAAATGTAAACAATTTTGAACCAACATGAAAAACCATGGACTTTTCAACAATTTACTGCCTACAAATTTTCTTTGATTTAGTGATTGAGCAAAGTATTTATTTTGATTGAAGCTCATTTTATTGTTTGAAAATGGACTTTTCTTCCCATTGAATAAATTAGGTTTAAACTACTGAAATACAATAAACTCCCAGTCACGAAGGATGGAGCTTTGATCCTGTCCCAGGCTGGGTAATTCAGCCTTGACCAGTGAATTGTTCTCACTGAATATATAGAGTGAGAGCTGCTGTAACCCCATCTTTATCCAAAATGTCTACCAGAAGGGAACAAAAATATAGAACCATGGTGTGTTGAAAGAGATAAAGGGAGGAAGAGGAAAGGGGAAGGGAAGAGGTGCAAAGGGAGGGGTGGAGGAAAGAAAGAAGGAGGAAGAAGGAAGGAGAAAAGAGAAGATAGATAAAGGAAAGTTGGAAGAGAGTGAGGGCTTGCCCATTCTGGACAGCAATTAGTGATTCCCCTAAATATCCTTTCAGGACCTTCGTGAATCTCCTCACTTTCCCCCGCTTCTGGTCTCACTCTAATTATAACTTCACTAGGGAAATCATAGTGCATGGGCACGAAATAACCATAAACAAAAAGAAATGGTCACGCTAAGCCTAACAATAACAAATCCTTTCCCTGAAAAGGTCCAACAATCAAATGTGCCCAGCCTGCGCAGGAATATACCACTGGGGTTCAAAGCACCGAAGGCATCTTTGCTGTGCACACACAGAGATTTCCCCGGCTAAGGCCTTCCAAGGACTCCGCACTGTTTGCAAGATTCGTGGTCCTGCAGGCACTCAAGGACAGAGCCTGGCTTCCCACCACAGCCCCTCTTTCTGCCAGGCCCCAGCTCACACGTTATTATGTGGGACTTACCAAAGGACTTACAACTTCCTGAGCACATTCTCCAGAGAACAAAGGAAAACTGGTGGCTTCAAGGGGTGCAGCGTGTGCTGAGAGGGATCAGGGAACATGCTGTGTCCTCCAGGCGCTCTCACCTCCGTGGCCTCCACTGGAACAGCCTGACTGGAGCTTTCTCTTCTCAGAGCACTGAGCTCTCGCCATCGGATTTCTGTCTTCTCTCTTATGTGGACTTCTCAGAGAGCGAAGGTATTCCGTCATTTCTGAAATCTGGGATCCTGAAAATGTGTCTGATGCATATTAGTAATAGCAATAACAATGGTAAATACTTATTGGGCACCCCTTACTCACCAGAAAATTAGGTAGGAGGCATCCAGAAGATTTCTGCCATGTGAACTATAACAAAAAATTCCTTACAAAAGTAAAGCACTTCATAGTTTACAATGCACGTTCAAAGATGATATCATATTTTATCATCACCAGGGGCCTGTGAAGATATTTATATCACCAATTTAAAGTTGAGAAAAGTCTTAATAGGCCAGATTAAGTAATCAGGCATAGGATTTTAGAAAAGTGATGATATGTTCTAGGCCTCAGTTTCACTACTTTATAAAATAAAATATTTGATTTGGGTCTCTTTAAAGTCCTCTTTAGCTCTCTCTGTTGATTTATTTGATTTCAGAATAAAAGAATCATCTGGACAGAACCATTTTTTAAATTCAATTTAACTCTAAAAAGTACTGGTAGGATGAACTCTAAGGGACTGATATGTTTTCTTCCTGATATATATATATATATAAGTAAGAATGGTCCAGATGAGGAATAAAGACAAAAAGCAGAGGCCTCTTGTAGAAAGTAGCCAGATGGAAAGATATGAATAGCCTAAATTGTACTGTTGTGTTTTTAAGATGGAAGAAGGATCAGACAAACTCACAGAACAGAGAACTGTCCCAATTTGCAGGAGGTGTTGGCTCTTGCTGCCAAATCCTACAGTTGTCAAAGGCAAGAAAGGGAGGTTTTTAGATCTTAAGGAGGATACAAGAACCATGAAGAAGGAACAAGCAGCTGTAAAGAATAACCAAGGATAAAAAAGATTTGAGGATTAATAGGTGTGATTTATAGCTCTCTAGAGATCTTTTTACCCGACAAACACAGAGGACACATTTTTTTAAGCTCATGGAACATCCAAAAAAATCAACCATGCTACAGGTCACAAAGAAAGCTTCTGAAGCCCAAAGAATCAACATCGTATGGACTTTTTGTTCTGATCACAATAAAAATAAAATCGGAAATCAATAATAAGTGGTAGTTTTTAAAAATGCTACTAGAAACTATAAAAAAAAATTACTAAGATATGTTGTGGTTAAAAAGAAAGACATTTTTAAAAGTCTGAAATATTTACAATTAAATAAAGATGAAAAACTTACAGGCCAAATTCTGTGCAGGGAAGGTAAGTAGCACTGAAGGGAAAATTTTAATTTTGAAGATATTTATCAGAAACCAAGATATATGTAAAGAAATGAGTTAAGTGATCATTTGTTCAAAGTGCCAGTAAAAGACTGACCAAGTAAACCAAAGAGACAAGAAGGAAATAATAAAAGATAAGAGCAGGGATTTCCAGTTATAGAAGGGGAGTTGAATATGTGCCTTTTAATCCACCCCCTCCAGAAAGCTCATAAAGTGATAATGAAACAGGGTCTTTTAAGGCATAAACTTATAAGGACAAAGAAAACAGAAGATGAGGGAACAGCAATAAAACTTGAGAGGAAATGCATAAGAATGAGTATTAACTGACTTAGAGAACTAAGAAAGACAGGCTTAAACTGGCAGCACAGAAATCTGAGAGGCCACTTGATTTGTCTCATAAAACCTCCCAAGGGCTCAGGTATTACAGCATCCTCTGCCTCTGGAAGTGGGAGTAACAGTGGAACCAAACAAAAACAGAGGATTACTGGTTAAAACTCCCTGTGAAGTCGGTCTCCAGATACCCTCCCTCACTCCGTGGGGTACTCCTCCTCCCCCGGATGGAAGAACTGGAAGCCTATTCTCTGGAGATTCCCTGCCTTGGGGGTCTCCAGGCCCAGCAGAAAAAAAAGAAACGCCAAACTCTAGTTAGGAGGATGAAGGGAAAGTTTATGCAGTAAATTTTGAGATTCCCTTCCTCTCTGCCACTCTATCACCAGACTGCTAGCAGTCAGGCTCCTGGCCTCAAGGCCTGGGTTAGAAGGTCATTGTCTGCAGGAGCTGAGGAGCCAGAGGAGAGGCCAGTCTTCCCATGGCCAAGCCAGTGAGGTGACAGTGAACCCCATAGCAGACGAGTTCCAACCATGTGCACAGAGCTTGCTTTTCAAAGCTCTACTCTTAAAAATGAGCAGACATAGAGGATGGGAAAGGTGAGAAGCAAGTTGGAGGAAAAAGAGACTTTGCAGGGAGAAGAAAACTGAATAAAGAACAACAAACTAGCATTAATATATGTGGAGAGATAAGAGAAGACAGTGCATCCATGAAACAAGAACAAGTTGCTGTTATGAAGAAATAATCAGGGGACATGATAAAGATCTTGAATATTAAAATTGTAAGAGTTGACATGAAAAATGCAATGGAGGACCTGAAATACACTGTTGAGAACATCTAAAAAAGACAGTAAATCTAACACACTAAGAGATGGGGAGTAGAAAAGATATTATTTTTAAAATTTAAGGATTAATTGCTAAATATTAGCTAAAATCTATAATGAGCTGTAAAGTCCCATGAATATTTAAAACAATTTTGGAAAATAAAGCGAAATCATTGCATCTCATGATCACTCCTCAGCAGCACGCACCACTGGAAGAGAATACAGAGCCCAGAAACAGTCTCATGTTTACATGGACTTGGATTTGACATAGGTGGCACCACTAATGTAGTCGGGAAAGGATGCCTAGATGTACTTAATACATGATATATTTTTCAATTAAATGCATATAATTAATTCTCAATTTGAATTGGAAAGACATTAGGTTGAATCATACAGAGTTGTGATATTGGACTGTTTTTGGCCTACATAAATTACAATTTCACAATTGCAATTTGGATTGTACAACCTAAGACACAAAACGATTAACGATTAAGCATGAAAAGAGGAGGAGAGATATAGACAAACGGATTAAAGATCATCATAAAACAAAAGAGTTTCATACGGTTGGATGATGAGCTCTGAACTGGGAAGAAAGCTCAACTCCGTTCTGTAGACCAATAGATGACGAAGCGGGAAGGTCTGTAGTCGAATTTACAAAATCAGGACAGATAGGAAAATTGCCAAAACAGAGTCCCAAACCTTTATGCTAAAACAAACCCAGCAACAATGAAAAAGAAAGAAGACAGAAGAAATAATAAATGAAAAAGAATAATAAATAACAAATGAGAAAGGCATCTTTGGAGAGAAATCTGTAAAAGATGGCCACTCATAGGTATAAGGAAGGGTAAAACTAGGTAAACAGGGTATCAGAAAACAAAAATCAGCAAAGAATAAGACTTTGAGGACAAAATGAAATTTCAAAAGGAAAGGAGAATTTTTAATAACACACCAGAATACTTCCTACAGAGAAGGAAAAGACAGGCTGCCTTGCTTTCCTCAATAAAATGGTGATAGCATTGAAAGTAACACAGAGACCCTACACTTTTTTCCACCTCCTACCCTCTGCCATCGTACTCAGCATCGCATCACACACAAACTAAGTTCTCAAATGTGATGAATGGAATCCAAGGGGAGGGGTGGTTGCAAAGCTATTTCTTTTTCCCCTTGAGGGGGATTTTCCTTTCGATTGCTCAACTTCTTAATCTCCTTTGGATTGCACAACTTCTTAAATACCAGATTTTAAAAAGACACCCGCTTCACATATTTTTCCTGAGTAAAGGTCATAATTCTTGCCCTCTTCAAGAGACTTTTATGACAGGGAGAATTAAGCCTGTAAATTATATATGTTAGACTTGACCATGACATGATACATCTTCTACTTATGATTTAGATGATCTTATATAATGTGCGAGACAGTAATGTAACCATTATTTACAGAACCTTGGATGCAGCAGGAGCCATCAATCTAAATGCCCATGCGTTGTTTTTAATGGAGAAGCGCAGTGATCGATTCCAGCTTAATGCACAGCCAGAAGATGGAGTGATTGAACTGGGAGATGGAAGGAGCGTTCCCCGCAGCTACAGTAACCATCTCCTCCCACCTCCCTGCCTGGGCCACTCTTACTCTACTCCAGGCATCCATTAAGCCAACTTCCTCCTAGAGCCATTTACAACCCTTCTCCATCTTTGTGAATGAAGTAAAAGGGGTGCTAAATTACTGAGGGCATTAATTACACAAGCAACATAAGCCATTGCATACCGTATTAAATCATCTCTCAAATAAAGACTAAATACTTGTGCTTGCACCAACCCCTAACCAAACTTAACTTCATTTTTGGTTTTAATAAGCTTTCACATTAAATTTCTTTACATGATTACTTTGTTGATATAAATAGTATGTTTGTTTACACTAGCTTGGCGATAACTGAAAGAGAAGGACTCTGAAGACAAAATACTCAATTACCTTCTATACCAGGAATCTATGAATCATAGCATAATAACTGAGGCAAGTGTCTTCTTTCAATCTCAGTTGCTGTCCATTTATGGCTTGGATTGGAGAGCTCGAAACCAGAATGTAAAAGCTAGGGGGCTCTGCGCTTCCTCCTGAGTCATCTTTCTGTAAAAAGTAGGTTATCTTGTTTGAGCTTCCAGAGCACCTGACAACCCTCCCCACCACCAGCACCACCGCATTTCAATTTGTGTTCAGAACCCTTCTCCAAACAGGATGGAAAGTGCAGGAGCTCCACAAACACCTGCTGACTGAATCAAATGAATCTACCAGTTTGTATTATTTACACCCTTTCTGCTCTCTTAACCACGGTGGCATTTGCCCACCTTTCCTTATCTTTAAGATGGACAGCAATGCCCAAAAATATTGTGAATTCTCTGAATATCTGCTACAAGCATATTAAATAAAATACAAATGAATTTGTATTTTCTTATTATTTGAGAATTTTCCTGTGCCATTTCTCCTTTCATTTCAACAGATGAACTTTTCTGTGTATGAGTGAAAGAATTGGGTTCTAGACTTGTCTCTGCAAATTACAAAATGGTTTTCTAAATGATTCCAGAGCCAGAGGGATTTATGGGATTTATATACCTGTTTACTCCAAATTCCTATAAATAAATTCAAGCTCTGCTAATTACTAGTTGTATGATCCTTGGCAATATACTTAATCTCTCTGAACCTCAGTTTCCTGGCCTATAAAAAAAGAGATAGTTATAACTACTTTATAGTGAAGTTCAAATGAAAGAATGGATATGAAAGTAATATGTTTATTGTAGAGTCATATCGCAATGATAATGTTTGTATGCAGACTAATCTTTGAGTTTTGAGAGATTATAAGGAGAATTCAAAGCAGGGTTTCTTCTCATAACAAATTTCATATCCACCCCAGGATACAGGAAATCATTAGAAAATGAGGTGAGATTGTACATAAAACTAAGTTGCATGGCCCAGGCTAAGTGTGCAAAGGGGAAGTTTAAAATGGGCTGGAAATTATGAGTATTTTCTTCCCTGATGGAACAGACTCAGCTTTGCCTGAACAAAGAAGCTAAGCTATCTCACAGCTGCTCACCACTCTCTGTTACTTAAAATACCAGAGGAGTATGAGGTTTAGGCAGCTCAGAGGGCTGAGTCATCGGCCTCCTAACTCCGAGTTTATTCGGCTCTAGCCCTGCCTCTGACGACAACAGCATTCCTGTCCTCGAAGCTGCTCCGGGCGCCGCGAAGACCGAGCCAAAGGGAAGCGTGGCCTCGTCCGGATTCCAGGGACTCTACCGTTCTGGTTCTGCTGTGGCTGCCTCCTTGTTTTGTGACAGTGTTTGCTCTAGATGGGCGAGGCCTTGACAGCTGGAGAGGAGCTGAAGCCAAATGAGAACTATCCTAGACGGGCGTCTTAAGACGGAGCTCAAGGCCCGCGGCCAGCGGGAGATTGAGCCGCTACCTGGTGGCCATCGTGGCTTGTACGCCACCAAGTCCCACCAATTCAATTCCATTTTTCAAGTTCTCTGAGGACCTGTTTAGAACAAAGTCCTGCGTTGAATACACACAACTCTGTAAGGGAGGAAAATAAAACATTATTTAATTGTGACAGTCAAACTCATACCTTTTATAGTCTAATCCTGTAGTACCTGGAAACCAGACTTTGTCTCATTCCCTTCGCAGGTGAGGAATGGAGGCCCAGCTACCTTAGATAACCTGCTAGAGGCCCCACGACTTATAAGCTGCTGGGGGAAAATTCAAACCCGGGACTTTCTGGCACTAAACCCCAAGAGCTCTTTCCACTTAAATTACCAGAGGGGGAAGATGAGGCAATATACAGAAATTCTTAAAAGGTGGAGGTATGTGGGGGTATGTGACAAGGAACAGAATATTTCCACTCTTCTAGATGATGGGGTATTTTTGCAATAGGGCAATTGTGAAGGAGTAGACTAAAAAGAGATTGAGGGATGCGGCCACAGTTTGGAGAGCTTTGCTAGGGGTTATCACTTTGCACTCAATTTTGTAGACTTTGGGGAGTCACCAGTGGTATATCAAGCATGGAGGTGTTAGCAGTAGTCCCAAGTGCAGGCAATAAAGGGGTACCCTGGCTGGAGAGAGCTTTAAAGCAATAATAAAAGCCAGCCATTCTGATTTTAATCATCACCTGTTGCCTACAGTTCTAAGCAATGCAGTGATAAAATACTCCGCCTCAAAAAAACAAGCCAAAAAAACCACACTTGTGTAGGTCTAAGGTGTAAACAGTTGCTGCCATCAAGATTGTCAATGATACCCTATAAAGTTTGCAGTAGCACATTTTGATTATGCTTCCTTTAATAAACTTTGTATCCTACATGGGAGTTAACTCAGCAAACTCCTACTTGTACAGCTGGCCCCAACACACCTCAGCTGCATGTGTTCAGCAGTGAGCAGGGAGTGATTTGAGCTTGCCTGGGGGACAATTCGCGTCTCCAGCCTGGTCCTGTATTTAAACAGTAGAATCAAAATCGACAGGTCTACACCGATGTTCACAGCAGCATTATTCACAGAAGCCAAAAGGTGAAAGACTATTGGGCAGTTCCTCAGAAAAGTAAGTATGTAATTATCATAAGATCTACAACCCCAAAGGAATTGAAAGCAGGGACTCGATCAGATATTTGCACACTGATGTCCGCAGCGGCATTGTTCACAATGGCCAAAAGATGAAAAAAACCTAAGTGTCCATCAAGAAAGGAATGGATAAATAAAATGTGGTCTATCCATACAATGGAATACTATTCAGCCATTAAAGGAATGTTCTGGTACACGCTACAACATGGATGAATCATGGAAACATTAAGCTGAGCGAAATAAGCCAGACATAAAAGGACACTATGTCCCACTTAAATGAAAATCTAGACAAAGCAAATTCAGGGTGACAAAGGGCAGACTAGTGGCCACAAGAAGCCAGGAGCAGGGGGATAAGGAGCTACGGCTTGATGGGCTCAGGGGTTTTGTTTTGGGGACGGTAAAGGTTGGGTGCTGGATGGTGGTGATGGTACAACACAGTCAGCATAATTGATGCCACTGAATTGTATACTTAAAACGGTTAAAGTGGGAAATTCTGTGAGATCTGTTAGCACAATTTTAAAAAAAATAATGGGAGCTGTGATCATAAGTCCAAGAAACAGAACTTGAATTACTTCAATTCGGTCATTCTATGGGATCACTTGAAATTTTTGATTTTTTTAAAAATTGGAAGTGATTTGACTTGCATAGTGCAAATTTTAGTTCATGCATAAAATATTCTATGACTTTAAATACTCTTTAAAATCAAAATCATTCTTTGTAAGTGACCAAATATTTTTAAACAAAAATGAAAAATAACAACATGATGGATTCCATTTACTATAGGAAAACCCATTTCTTCATCCAAGTGGGGCAGGTGTTATATGTGGGTTCATTAATTCCAGGAATGCCACTGAGAATCACTGAGTGTTTTTGAAGGGAGAAGTGACAAAGCTTCGTCAGGGTGAATCATAAAGACATCATCATTATACCAATAGTACAACTAGAAAACGAACGACGTGGGTATCCACTGTCAAAAGCAATACAAAGAATTAAGCCGTAGAGCACATTCCGCTTGGGTCTAGAGAAGCTACTGTGTTTTCATGGCAGAGGGCAGCCCTACCCCCTGCTGCCCTGCCTGTGAAAGCAGACAGCTTTCATTTTTACAGAAAACACATTTCAGGAAGACAGAAAGGAATGCAATTTGGAGTTATTTTGGTCAACCAATACTGTGGTATGTTGAATTATATATCCCCTCAAACAAACAGGTTCTTAATCTTTTTTTAAATAACTTTATTTCAAATTCAAAAAAATAAATAACAGAAAAAGGCAGCTCAGGAAGCTATGGAAGCATTACTCCTAAAAAAAGTTCTGTCCAGGCATTTTTCTCTCACCTAATTCTAACTGCTAACTCAATTGTTCCTCTAGTGTTCAGAAAGATACACAGATGAACACAGATGAGTTAAATGACATAGTCAAGGTCTCCTTATTAATGAAAAAAAATGAAAAAGAGAAAAAATGCTTAATCGTATTCATATCTCACAAAACCAAACCCCATATTCTTTTTTTTACCTTTAGCGTTAATATAGTACCAACTTGGCTTTTGCTACAAAAATATTACAATGTTGTTGTTTAGTCTATAAACTATATTAGTTATATTTTTTCCATGTATCACCACATTCTTAACACCTTGTAGCAGAAGAACATCCCTGTATGTATATTATTAACCACAATTCTCTTTTACTGCCAAAATCATTGTTATGCATTCCCTATAGTATCCTCCAGCGGTCTTCCAACAATAATCTGCCTAGACTACTCATTTCAGCCACAGTCACAGCATTTGTTACATTCATTATAATGTGTTACCATCAAGTCCAACCATTGCCACATATTTACATTTGACCTTATTAAACATCCTACACACATCCATCAGCGTCTCCCTCTTCTCCCCACATTCTATCTCCCATCAACCTGCACATTATAGTCCAATTCCATAAGTCTACTCATTGTATTTAGTTCCTTTCAGTGGTCTTTTTGTGTCTGGCTTATTTTACTCAACATAATATCCTCAAGGTTCCTCCATGTTCTCATGTGCTTCCCCAAGTGATTTCTTCTTACAGCTGAATAACATTCTATCATATGAATAGATCACATCTTGTTTATCCATTCATTAGTCAATGGACGCTCAGGTTGTTTCCATCTTTTAGCAATTGTGAATAATGCCACTATGAACATCTGTATCCTTGCTTTCAGTTCTTCTGAATATATATTCCTAGTAGCGGGATTGCCACATCATATGGCAGTTCTATATTTAATTTTCTGCGGAACCGTTAAATTGTCTTCCACGGAAGCTGCACCATTTTACATTCTTACCAACAGTGAAGGAAGGTTTCTATTTCTCTGCATCCTCACCAGAACTTGTAGTTTTCTGTTTTTTAATAATGGTCATTATTAAATGATAGCTCACTGTTCTTTTAATCTGCATTTCCCTAATAGCTAAATTCTCAGTCTTAATCTGCATTCCTGTGGGTATGAACCCATCATAAATAGGACCTTTTGAAGTTGTTGTTTTCAGTTAGGTTGTGGCCAACAGAAGCAGGGTAAGTCTTAGTCCATATTACTGATGGCCTTAGAAAAAGAAGTTAGAAAAGGCAGACCAGGCCACAGGAAGAAGCAGGAAGCCAGTAGAAACTAGAAGAGCAGACACAGGAGAGAGAGATCACCAGGTGATGAGGCAGAAATGGAAGCCAAGGAGCTCTGAGGACCCGGGAAGTCAGATCCATAACGCCACAGACTTTGGGGAGGAAGCATGGCCTTGCTGAAGCCTTGCTTTGGGACTTCCAGCCTCCTAAACTGTGTGCCAATAAATGCTTCTGTTTTAAATCAACCAAATTATGTGGTATTTGTCATAGCAACCTGGAGAACTTAAACAAATATCTTGGGAAAGTCCATAGAGAAAATCACTCTTTGGGTTTTTTGATACGGAAGTGAGTTTCTGTAACCTGGGTTATTGTTGGCAATACTCAGAGTGGCCCTAGAGGACAGACCCCCCTCACCACGCCCTCCTGGCTCAGATGAGGCTTTCACTCACCACTCCCCAGTCTTTCTGTTGAGCTCATACCCTAGGGTTTTGTCCATCCAAGTCAGTCCTCTTAGGAGCCAGTGCTGGTTGTCTGGGCTCCTTCTCCTTGTCTCTATGACCCTGAAGGCACAGAGCCTCAATAGCCTGGTTCCGACAAGGAGCAGAACCCATATGGGTTTTTGTCAGCCCACAATGGTCCTATCACCTAGACAAGAAAGAGGCATTGTTCTAAGCTAAAACTCCCTACTTGTTTGTTACCACAGCACAAACTAACCCAACCCAATAGGTCTATTGCTGCAGATTCTCTAAGATCTATCCCCAAATCAAACTGGACCCGAGGAAGCTATATTCGTGTGATTCATCAGAGAGACACCAGTAGAAGTGCTTTACTGAGTGGTGCCTGGGTGTGAAGATCAATTTGTATTGAAGGGCACGATAAGGACACCCCAAGAAGCTCATCGAGGTCCACACTTCAGGATGTTGTCAAGGATGAGGGACAACCTCAAGAGAAGTCTCAGCTTTGCCATGGCGTTGAGAATAGTGGTGCTTCTCCTGAGCAAGATGAACTGTTTCCCTCTCTTAAATATTGCAAATTGTGTATCCGATCAGATTCTCTTCTTCAGTTTGGTTGCCAAGAAGCTTAGCGCCAGACTTCTGGCAAGTGTGTAAGACTTTGCAGGATTCATTTTTTGTTTAGTCCTAACTTTGCCTCCATTTGATGCATCTAGTCTTGTGTTACTTTCTTTTTTCACACAAAAAAATTTTAATTGGTGTATTTTATTTAATCCTGTACTCCTAAAGTTCTTTAAAGAACATGGTAGGGGTATAAGTAAATAAATAACTAGCTCTGCAACCGTGCTGCTCATTCTAAACATGTAAATGCCACTGATCTACATCATGTCACCAAAATCACGCCTAATAAATATAAAAAATTTAGTCACACTAGAGCAATAATTAACGTATTTGAGATGATTCTCCTGAATAACTTAGAGCCAAGTCAAGTTGAAGAGGTTTTTGCTGGAGGTGAACAATATACCAATGTGTTTGCTTTAGTCGTGACCGTCTTTCAAGAAAGCCTTTGGGGTTCAAGATGGACTATCTAATTCCTTCCATTAATTGATTTATCTAATTGCTTTAATTAATTGAGCTCTTCCTGATATCGAGTGAAATGCTAGGCACTATGAAATCCTATAAAAGAATGGAAAGCATTTTTCTAGACTTCTGGAAACTTTCAGAGTCTTGCTGGGAAGTTCAATTCTGTGACTTCAGCAGCAAACAGGAACATCTAGGGATGTTCAGACTTGCTCTGGCCTCGCTGAAAACTCAAGTGCTGGGCAAGCCCCAGGCACAGGATGGTGAGTCCGAGGATGAAACGAACGGGAGGAGGCTCTCCTGAGGAGGTAAAAGTTGAACCCAGATTATTCATCACAAAGCCATCAAAGCTTCCCTTACCACTCTTTCCCCTCCCTTCTCCCTTAAATATTAAAAAAATAATTTAACAAGCAATTAAAGGGTCTGCCTGGCCTGGGGAGTCTGAGTGCTCAGCCTCTGGCCCTCCAGAAGCTTCTATGAGGAGTCAGGCCTCTGGACCCCAAAGGCTTTATTCTGACAGACCCTTTCCCAGCACCAAGTATGTTGGGGTCACTGGGAAAGAGGAAACTTATGAATAAATTTGAAAGGGGGTCTGAACATTTAGATGGATGCCAAAGAAGGCCTTTGTAAATAGAATTAAGCAGTCATGGTCAGAGAGGACACATGCTTTGGCTGACCCTGCTCCATGGCAGCCTCTGAAGATTTCCTCCAGGAGGTGGAGGCAAGGGTCTGGGCTAAATGGCTTAATTTTCTTAATCAACTATTGCATTGTGAGTTTTTAATTTCATTCCCATGCCTAATTTTTTTTTTTTCATTTTGCTATAATACAGCTCTAAGTACCATGGCAAACATTTGACAGTTTGCTCAGCAGGTGCTGGGCTCTGTGGAGCTTGCCTAGCTCTACCTTCTATTAATTGGGTTTCAAAATGTGTTCTTGTGTGAACAGAAGCTAAGATGGGTCTATTGTACCTGTCAACATGAAGCTGGGCGAAATAAAATATTTGGAATGTGTTTTAAAATAACTCATTGTGAGCTTGATCGGTTGAGAATTTAAAAGCAGAAATATTCTTTAACGTTGAGATAAATAACCATGCAATCAAAACGACATTAAAGTTAACGAAATGGTGGGGTTTGCTCAAGGTCCTGCACTACTTGTTAACAATGAGAATATTTGCTTTGTGCCCAGAAGGCCAGGCATTGATGAAACCATTCCAGAAAAATGATTCATCAAAAATCTAGAGGCCTGGGGAAGTGATAACAACTTGAAACCCAGCAGCTAGGACCCTCTAAATATCTCTGGATATTTCCAATGTAATAGTTTTCTCAATTTAGAAAGGTACTTTTTTTTCTTATCTGGAAAATCCCTGAATCTGACATTTTCAATTTTACTTGAAAACAAATTGGACTGAAAAGTCAGCACCTCTTTTGGGGTAACAGGTGTATGCTTGTGACTATTTTCCATTTTTCATATATGTGCTTCCAGTTAAGTAAACTTTAATGTCATGTATTCTGCCCACAGAGGGCAGGAGATTCAGGGAATCTTCAGGTGAAGAGAGAGCAGAGAAAATTGATGGAAAGTTCTTGGTGGGTGAGGGCGGTGCCGGGACCTCTTTTGTCATTCTCACTTTCTCTTCCATCATTAACTGCTCACTCTGAAAGAGTGAATGCTGCCCATTGCCACCTGTAGGTCTGTCTCAGGGGCTCCCTGCCAAGGCTTGTGTTCTGGAGTTTAAACAAGAGGAAAATAGAGGTGAAGCCACAACAATCAAAGATAAAAACCTAGAGAAGTAAAAGAATCTCCATGTTTGTTTCTGATTAGAGAAATAATATACTCTTATTGTAAAAATCTCAAGCAGTGGAAATAGACAAAATAAAAGATGAAAGTCCCTGAAATTCTACATCCAGAGATGGTCACTATTAACAGTTTGGTCTATTCCTGTCTGGAATTTTTACATGCATTTTACATACACACACTTTTCTTTAAACAAAAATGAACCACATCAAAACTGTGTATTTCAGCTT
Source organism: Tolypeutes matacus (assembly GCA_026826555.1). Classification (NCBI taxonomy): domain Eukaryota; kingdom Metazoa; phylum Chordata; class Mammalia; order Cingulata; family Chlamyphoridae; genus Tolypeutes; species Tolypeutes matacus. The sequence continues at coordinate 525,969 of JAKSZT010020074.1, read as the reverse complement.
TTGTCCACTTGTCAATACATCATGGACAACGTTTTCATTCGATGTATAAAACAGCCACGTCCTGGGAAGCGGCTGTGGCTCAATCAGTGGGGCTCCCATTTACCATATGGGAGGCCCCGGGTTCGGTTCCCAGGGCCTCCTGGTGAAGGCAAGCCCTCCCGCACGGCGTGGTTAGCTGACCCAGCGAGCACGAGCAGTAAGGGGGGGATAAATGAATAAATAAATAAAATCTTAAAAAAATAAAAAATAAAAAAAATAAAAATAAAACAGCCACGTCCTTTTTAATGTCCACTCAGTATTTCTCTGAATGGATAAGTCACTTTTTAACCCAATTCCTAATGATAAACATTTACGATGTTTCTGATATTTCAATATTACAGTCTCTTGGGTGAATATCAATGGGAAATAGATTTCCAAAAACATAACTGTGGAATTAAAAGACATACACATTTAAAATTTTGCTACATATTTCCAAGTTACTTCCAAAAATATTATAGCAATTTACACTCCCATGGGCAATGTATGAAAAAATATGCTACTGCACATATTTTTAAGCTTTGCTAATCTGATAGATAAAATAGATCTCATTATTGCTTTAATTTGCATTTTAGCTACACTGAGCTTATTTGCATATGTTTACTTGGAATCACTGCAATATTGTGCCATCCTAGCAAGGAATATGGCCTAGCCTTGTATTTATTAAGTTCTCCTTTATGTCTTTCAGTAAAGTTATATTGTTTTCCTGATAGATGTCTTACAGATTTCTCATTAAATTTATTCTTATGTATTGTATAGTTTTACTGCTGATGGGACTGGGAATTTTTCATTATCTTTTCAAGTGATTATCACTAATATACATAAAATTTATTGATGTTTGAATTTGTGCTTTATTTCTAGCCACTTTCCTAAAATCTATTAATTTTAGGGAAGTTTCAGTTGTTTTGTTTGTTTTTAGGTAGAGTAGCATAATGCTGCAAGGAATACATAATTTCATCCTTGTCTTATTTCAGATTCATTGATAAAGACTTTAGTCCTTCACTCTTTATGGTAGTGTCTGATTATTTTGTGTCTTAGGCCACTTTGAGACTCTAATAAAAGTTATAGATCCTCCCCCACCTCCCCACAAATGCATGTGCACGAGCAAGCAAATATTTAATATACTTGCAGTTGATTCATCCACCCCTTGAGGCCGAGGGACTTGCTAACACACCCCACGCACATTCACTTGCACACGCACCGCCGGCCGGGTTCACCTGACGTAGCTGAAGTTGCTTCAACAGCACTGGCCAAAGGGAAAATGTCACGCAGTTGACGGGTGTCATTTGAACACAGCAAGCATTCGCTGAACTCACGTTAGGAGCTCCCGTTAACCAAGAGAAGGGTTAGCTGCTCCATTCAATTAGAAACAGACGTTCTGCAGGGCACTGATTGCGAGGTCTCCTTCAACGACTTCACCCAGGAGGGACAGATAAGTAAACGGTGCAACATGGAAAGGGATGTTGGCGGCGTGTGTGTGGCGGGGAGCACATACCTGGAGGTTGTCAGCAGCTGGAGGAAGTTTTATAGGGAATGTGCTTCGTTGGAGTGAGATTGTAAGGCTCTCGTTGATGTAGTTAAGATATTCCAAGGGTAGACACAAAAGCAAAGGTAGTTTGGCCTGATATATTTGCAGAAGGATGGGTAGTCTGAAAAAAAAAAGTGCAAAGATTTTCGTTGCACTGTCTGAAATGACTTTGGTTTCTATGGTAGCGCCAACCCAAATCACATAGTGTTACAAATCTTGCAAAACAAAGATGCCTCACATAAATAGTGTAACTCTTGAACTATTTTGTTTCAGGATAGAAACCTCATAGATATTCTCAGTCTTAGCATGGGTTTACCAATTTAGTCCTTTTTTTTCTTTTCCTACTTAATTGATCCGGAATATTGTGGTCTGCTGAGAATGCCCGAGGGCTTTCTGAGTCTGGTACCAATTTCAGAGACTTCTGGCTGAACGCATAGTGGAAGTTGTTAGCAGTTGCTGGAAATTTAGTGTGAAAAGACAGCTTTGGAGAGATTAACCCAGAAATATCAATTATCTACTTTCCTCCATAGGTCAGAAAGAATGTCTTTTGGGAATATTCACTTACTCTCTATTAATCCAGATTAAATTCCTTAAACATGTTTGCCCATAAACAACCTCTTTTCCCAATGCTTCTGGAGAGCCCTTTTCTTCTTACTTTGGTCCCTTCTGAGTTATAATTTTCTTGATGGTTTCCTCCTCATCACCTTTGCTAAGCAATCCTCAGCACTAGTCACCTGACCAGCTTGTAAACTAAAAATCTGCTCTTCCAATCTTGCCCAAAGATAGGATTTTGTTTGTCCTCTACTCTCAATTAAATCAGAATATCGGGGAGGGGGCGCTCAGGGGAGGGAGCTGTGGCAGACATCAGCATTTTTTTAAAGCTGCTCAAATGATCCTCCTGCACAGCCAGGATTGAGAACCATGTGCTTCCACCTCTGTACATGTCCCGTCTCAGTTTGCCGGAGTTGCTATGACAAATGCCACACAATGGGTTGGCTTGAACAACAAGAATTTATTGGAGGCTGTGACTGTTTGAAGTTATTTCATGAATCCCCCAAAAAGAAAAAGATTATGTTCTTGAAGAAATCCATTCCTGTGGGTGTGGTTCTCTTTGATGATATTAGATTCATTTCAGATCACTTGATTAGATTGCTTTTGATGGGACTTCGTCAGCGAGGCAGGCCTCAGGTTGAGTTTCTGCCCTTTTGCTGGGTTTTATATAAATAGAGACACAGAGAGACACACAGAGAAGGAAGCTGCCATTTTTGACCCTGTCGTGTGAGAGAGGACTTGAGAATCGTTAGCAGACAAAGCTTAAGCAGGAAGCCCCCAAGAGGCTGGGCCCGTGGAGCAGGTCAAGGCTGAGGAGACGAGCCATATGCCTGGTAGGCCACAGCTGAACTCGAGAAGAAAGCAGAGCAGCTGAGACTGAGAGAGGAGCCCTGTGCCTCATCACCCGTACAGCTGGGCTCCAGGAGATAGTAGTTTCTGGAGGGGAAGGCAGGGACCTCGGCAGAGATCGGCTGCCATCTGGGCTCTCCATGTGGCTGGACATCAGGATCACCAGTAGATGACTTTGGTGAGAAAGCATCTCTGCTGATGCCTTGATTTGGACATTTCACAGCCTCGGAACTGTAAGCTTTTAGACTAATCAATTTCCCATTGTAAAAGCCAACCCATTTCTGGTACTTTGCATTGGCAGCCTTTGGCAAACCGAAACAGAGGCTACACATCCAACATCAAGTTCACAACAGGCCATGCTTTCTCCCAGAGTTTGGAGCGCTCTGGTGCTGGCTTGTCCCAGTCATTGGGGCTCCGTGACTTGCATCTCCGCCTCTATCACATGCAAACTACTTCATTCTCTGGCTTCTGACTTTTGGCTTCCAAATTTTCTGTGCCTTAAAAGGGCTCCAGTCATGTGGATTGAGACTCACTATGATTCAGTTTGGTCTTGTCTAAATCGAAGAACCTATTCCACACGGTAACTAATAATAACGTCTGCAAAGGGCCAATTTACAAATGGAGCACACCCACTGGACTGGGGCTTATGACCTGAAACATGATCCAACCCCACCTCACCCCCTAATAGGCTTTATTAAACTGAAAACCTCACTTCTTCTAGGAAACAATCAACAGTGACTTGCTATGAAATTGACCACAACTGCATCAAATGTTCCTATAAGTGTGGCTATCCATTGATTTCCACAGCTGAAATGCACATGAAAGGAAGAACATCTTCGATTAAAAAAAAATGTTACCTGTGCCTCTTTCCCACCTGTGTGTCCCCACTGCAAAACTACTGAGTTCTTTTTATGGTTTGCCCATTCATAGCTTGTTTCTTTCCTTTAATTTGTGACCTTGTGTGACCGGGAACATATCATATAGTGTGACTCCAATTGTACTGAACCTCATAGCAGTTTTGGTGCCAAGGCATAGTGCAGAAAGAAAAAAAATAACAATGCTGAGGCATTCCTGAATTTTCAGTCTTTAAAAAATATTTCAATATTTTATCATGTAAATGCTAAGATATTCTTTTGTGGACATAAATTGCACCAATTTGGGTTTTCTCTCTCCTCTCATTTCCTTAGCTTTATCAGTGCCCTTTAAATCACTATTAGTTTAATAAATTCTTAAATTTATCTGTCAAATTACTATTAGATCCCACTTACCTTCCCTTTTGTTATTATTGTAGTTGTGTCCTCAAAGTGTATTTATAATGCATTCTTCACAGATGATCCTAAAACAAGCTGTGATTAAACATATCATTAAAGCACATACAGTAGAAAATTTATTTTCAGAAAATGCCAAATAATTTGGGAGGCCTCTGGAAAATTCTAAAATAAATAACCTGAAAGCCATCATAGACATTCTCTTTTCCACTCAAGACTTATTCCTCTTGATTCTGTGGATGCCTTACTCCCCTTTCAGCAAAGATCATGTAGAAAATGCCCTCTGGCCTTTGGCACGTATGTGACTGTGGGGTCAGGGGTCAAACTTGTAGCATTTTGGTGTCGTCAAACTCTGCACGTCCCCTACTATATTACTAACTTCAATGAACGATGCTGCTTTCGGGGCCATGCCTTTTCCAAAACTAAAATGACACGTTTACACTTCAAAGCAATTTAAAGTAATTAAAAATTACAGTACGTCAAAACTACTTTCCTAATCTTAATGGATACATGCCCACAAATAACATACTTTATTACCATGCAAAAGCTCTTCAACCCTGTCCTAGGATCACACAGACCTGAATTCTATTTTTTTGCTTCTTAGCACTGTTTTCTGCTGCAACTCTTTCAGTTTGCACATTTATGAAACCTGCAAGCTAGAGAAAAATAAACTGCTATGTCCTTGGGGAATGAGGACCTCAGGAATTAATGAGTTAATAATTTACACACAGCACACGTTCCTTGTGGGGGAATAGAAAATTGAAATAAGCAAGGGGACAGAAGTAGCTAACTCCATTTATTTTGTGAGGTGTTTGGTATTTTGATTCTAGAAGTTTTGCAGTGACATGTGGTAATATTTAGCCAATACTCCTTATAATATTTACGAGTAGAATGAGAATTAGCTGGCAAATACAATTCAGGAAGTGTATTTTGAGTATTTCTTTCTCATGTTCTGTGAAGTGAAATGCATTAGAGGTCAGAGAAAGTGCTCTTCTGTCATATTTAATGTGAAGTTGATCTAGTTGAAAGGTATAAGATACATATAACTGGCCTCTCTCCTGAGAGCCAAACTCTGTCCAGGTCACCAAACTGTTGCATAACACAGGGAAAGATGGCAAAAGGTGGAGCATATGGTCTCTGTTTTTACTGTTTTTCATTTTCAGCCCAATAAAAGAGACAGACAAACGACGGTAGGTGAAGACGAAGCAGGAGCCGGGACCCAGCCCCACAGCTCGCTGAGGCCTCGCTTCTCACAGCCGCATTGCCGCAGGAATGCGGTCCAACTCCTCCAAGCACGTCTGATTTGATCCTGCAACCCCCTCTGACCTTGTCAGTGTTTTAAAAAGAAGAGGAAGAAGAAGAAGAAAAGGAAAGAAAAAGAAGAACTGTTGTCAAACTGAAGGCTGTCAACTCCCGAGGTTGTCACCAAACCCTCACCACTATCACATCACACACATACACCTTCCACAACGTCGCATTCCAGCCACCCTCAGCCACCAACATATTCACAGGTACACACACACGTGTGTGTGCACTGAGGTACACGAAGCCATATGCCTACTGAAACGAGCTGGGTTCAAGAAAACACCCTCGAGGCGAGAAATGTAGAGGAGGTTAGAGAGGATTGCTTTGACAACATAATTTTTAAAAAGCAGTACAAATACACATTTACTTTTCTAGGTCACTTTCCTCTGAAAAATTACAATTGGAAAGGGAAACATTATTCTTTGCATTATGTGTTTTTCAACTGTAGTAACCATTCGAATTGAAGCACGAGTTTATCTGCAACCTACTAAAGAAGCTTCCGGGGTCAGAAATGGAAGACTCAAAAGGCTCGCTCAGACAGCTCTAATATGCCTTGGACATCAGAGTAATCTAGAGTTCCAGGATGGAGAGCTTCCATAAAGACAGGACTGTGAGATATTGAGTATGATTTCATCAGAAACATGCATTTGCTCCCCAAGAAGAGAATTTTCAAAATCAAGTGGGCAAACGTTATTTTAAAAACAACTCAACAAGAGATGGCTTGGTCTCTTTATATCCCTCTATCAGACAATCCTTGGTCTTGTCTAATTTTCATTTGCCTGATTTTTCTCTCTGCCAGTGACATTTGGCTTAAAGCTCCTTTTTAAGAGCGTGAAAATAGAAACTAAAGCAGATGATTGTTATTGGGCTCATTCTAACTACAAACAGCTAAGGTAATATTATGACAAACCATATACACCACAATACTGACGTGTCAACCCTTCAAGCATTTGTTTTCCTCACTCTGCAGCGGCCTGGGAATGTCTTCTTGGAGGTACATTTTGCAGGCCCAGCTGCGTCTGTCCTCAGAGGAGGACAGTCACTCTACACTCACCAGGGTGTCCAAGCACCTAGACCGCCAGGGTCAGGGTTTTGTAGATACCAAAGAACTGCCCCATCGTAAGAGTCTGCAGTCATCTGAAAACAAAGCATCTTTGTCCTTTCTTTACGTGAACGAACAAGGCCTCTGGGCAACAGAAACAGTTGTCCTGATGTCCAGAGGGTGAAGCCCACTCGAGGCATTTTTCTCCTGTTTGCACAAAATTCTAAGAATGCTAGCTATGAACCTCCTAGATGGTAGCAAATCAGAAGCCACGAAAGAAGGAGAGGCTGAGAGGAGAGCAGGCACCCCGAGAGGGACAGGACTAACAGTGAACAGCAAAGACAGGAAAATCAAACAGAGTAATTTGAGATAACAGAGAGATTTATTGAAAGGGAAAACGTTTCCATACTTTTAATAGGCCATTGGAGCACTGGTGCATTTACATTTATAGTTAGACCTAAGTCATAAAAACGGCTATGTTCAATATGCTCTTTACTATGTTTAAGAAAGCAGGGACATTTCAAATATGATGATAAGTGTTTCCAATAAAAGTAATCACATTTTTAAAGAGGTTTGAAGTCAAGAATGATTCGTTTCAGATAGTTAGGACATGTGTTTTTGCCAAAACATTCCATTTTCTGGCCACCACAGAACTAGCCGAGGAGTTTGGCATTCACAGCATTTCAAAGTTCAAACGATTATTTTGTTGAAGTAAAAAGTTGTCACGAGTTCAAGTCAAAGATGAGGGGAATTTTATCTAGAACAGAGCAGGCGCATTGTCGCAGTGAAAAGGTTTAGCAGTGAAAATGTTTCATCACCAGAAGAAAGTAATGTGCATGTCAGGGTTTGGTTGGTTTTACCTGTGCCCCGGTTTTATGGTGTTCTAGCCAAAGCACAATATTTACAGAGAGGGGACAACAACTGAGAGAACCCCGCAGCCATGGTCAGCTCAGGAACCCCATTCCTGCATCTGGCTAGACCCTGGGGTTTTCTGACCCCAGCAGACTCTTCATTAAAGAAACCTACGGATGATTTTTTGATGATCCACGCACACCTAAATGCATACATGCCAGGATGGAAGTGGAAGCATTAGGGGTCTTACATTTTTGCAAGGTGCAGGGGAGGGGCAAGTCCAGTGGGGTGGTCGTTTCTAGGTGGTCATGTTAGGATGCATGTGAAGCTGGCTGAGCACAACAACCGAAAGTCCTTCCGTGAGCTGACGAAGCCGGTCCGGGCTAAACATTCACCAGCTGACTGCTTTGGCCGCGTTCCTCTCGGCTGAGACACCCCGGCGACTGACCATCACCCCTGCTGCTAGATAGCACGTGTCTTATCCCAGCATGCCCTGTGGCATTGTGGCAAACTGATATCAGAAAACACCAGCAGCACAAGAACACCCAAAGCTGATTGCTCAAATGCAGGGAACCTCAGCGCAGGCTGGAACCCACTGCCTGGCTTGACGACTAACCTCTGAGCCAGACATCCGAAGCCATTTGGAGCCAATGTTCTAGGCTAGCCAAGTAGGCCTCACCTGCTGACAGTCTGAATCAACAGATCATTTATGACCCAAAACGCTGTCATTATTTTAATAGCCTTTTCATGCCCTTTCCATGTATCATAGAAGGAACATTTACGATGAAAATCCTTCACTGAAGGAAAAGAACGTGGAAGTTCTTAAAGAGACCTTGTACTAAAGAAATCAGAAAGCTGCCCTTTTAAGAAGGTCCGTATTGGCAAAGCTCTCGCCGTCCCACTTTTAGTTCATTCATTGGAAATACACGGAATGCTATTGCACCGGCTCCAACGATTATCTTCTGAATTCCGACTTGTTTACCGCCTGTCCCAGTTGCATCACCATGAAGGTCAGTTTTGCTGTTCACACCTTGCTGTTACCAAGGACAGGAGCTGAAAGTGGGGCCCGCTGAGCGAGCTTGGCCTCGGCCGCGGGCAGCTGGGAGGGTGGCCGCCCTTGCCCTCTCTGCTGCCCACAGCACACCGCAAGACACTACCGCCCCGATGGCAGGCAGGTGTCACGGCGCACGGTTGAGGCCGCAGGAAGAGCACAGAACAGGCCAAGTCTGGGCCAAGAAAGACGGATCAATAAGCTGTTTTAGCCCACCTAGCTAAAGAAGCTGACCTGGCTGCACCCTGAACTGCTGTACCACATGCCACGGAGGAGGCCTGTGGCATGCGAGCTCCAGCCGCGAGCCCGCGGCGGCTGCCAATGATTCTGCCCTGACGTGGCCAGACACCTCGGTTTTCAAAAGAGAAATATCAGTTGTCAAAGAGTCCTTATTGGCCGCCCCCACATTCCCCTCCCGCCCCCACCTCCTGATTTTGTTTTGCTTTCCAGCCGGTAGAATGTCCACATACTTGTTATCCTAGTCCGCTGGGAAGCTAGAAAAGCACACTTAGCTAGTTACAAGGCAGAGGAGAGATTTTGTGACTTTCAGAGAATCTCTGTTGGATTACAAAAGCTCATAAAAGGGTACCTTCCCCGTAAATGTTATTTAAACAGAGCTCTGTCTGTGCGTGTGATTCACACTCGTACTGAAGTCTTGAATCTTCCTTCTTTCCACGCTGAAAGATAAGTGAAGGACAAAAAAGCTATTTAGAACAGTTAACCTGATCATTTTTTAAAAGATGTGCACAAATCGTCGGGGCTGGGATCCCGTTTGTCAACCAAATTGTCAGGAAATAATTTATTACTGACAAGAACAAAGTATGCAGCTGGATATCCCAAACAACAGCATGCTAAATGAGCCAGAGGCTTGTTATAAATATCTTCCCCAGGACCACATTTCCTAAAGTCTAAAATTATTCCAGAAGCAGCATGGTATCATGGAAAAAAGAATTGTTCTGGGCATCAGGAGGTCTGAGTTTTCTTTTGGCTGTTCTAGTAAATAGTTTTGGATCAGGTTATCCCAACTCTTGATTTTTATTTCTTAAAAATGTCAGTGTAAATTAGATGACATGTTTTCCGACTTGTTTTTCAAACTCTAAAATTCTATCCTAACAACACTGATATCTTATACAGTGCATATTGCCACCCAGATAGTATACAAACTAATCCAGACTCCATCAGAAGATGAGAAGACAGAATTTGGAAACAGGAAGAAGGAGAGTTGTTGCAAAATAGCTTTTTGATGTCTGGGGTAAATTATATAATCAAGAAATTGTTCTTCCAGGTAGGTCTGAGTACAGTAAAATTGAGAGGTGAAAATAAGTTAATGGCAAACCCAAAAGAGGCAATGTAAACAGGAAATAGGACTTCTTTTAAACAACAGATTCTTAAGAAGAAATACTGCTAAAAGAAATGCATCTTCCTTAGCACTCCGTGTCTTTCAGGCTGGTGAGCTTCCCCCTTGCTGACCAGACCCTCCTCCGGCTGTCTTCCCTGCTAGACCGTGAGCTCCTGGGTGTCAGGGGCCACCTGGGATTCAGGCTTGTGTCCCTGACAGTGCCCTGCCCAGAAAAGCCTGGGACAAATGTTGATGGAACTGGATTCTATTTGGACACATTGGAGGAGCCTGGCAGATACTTGCATAGAGTAATCAAACTCCTGAGCCTTTTGTAAGTCTGGATATTACATGAATGCCCAATTCCCTCTCCCCCGTCACAGCTGACTTGGTAGGCTATGATTTCATGGGGAACATGAGACATAGCCAGTCCATCGGAGGGGACTCTTTGCATCTTGAAAGAAAGAAAAATATCAGATTGTAAATATGTGATTTTATCCTTATCTAATGGAACTTCTTTACTGCTTATGCATTGACTTATTCATTCATCTATTTAATGCATATCAGGCACTGCAAACCTCTGGTTCTACAACTATGAATAAGATATGGTGCCTGCCTTCAAGTTTATGGTCTACCGGGAGAGCATGCGGGATAATGTGGGGGCCCTGACATACCCACTGATAGCGCAGAGGATTCGTGAGAACCCTTGCAGCCTTCGCGGGAGAGGAGAAGCTGAGTCAGCCAGGCCAGAGGCCGAGGACGTGCAGACCCAGGCAGCAGCGTTTTATATTTATTTACTTAAGAAACCTTACGTGGCTGTTGTTTTGGGCCAGCCACGTTTCCAAGCACTTTAAAAATGGTAACTCCTTGATTACTCACAACACCCGTGATAGGGAACTGTCCTCACTCCCACGTTACAGATGGGGAAATGAAGGCACAGAGAGACATACATTCACAAGGTCAAGTAAATACCTAGGAGGTGGCAGAGCCAGGGCGTAAGCAGGCTGGGTGGGGGCTGAGGTCAGGCCCTTAGCCCTCCTCCTGGGCAGCAGCTCTGGGATCCAGGCTCCAGGAGCCTGGCTTCCTGCCCTCCTCCCTGTGGAGGGGAGCCCTGGCCTATGGAGGGGTGTCTTGGCCTGTGGAGGGGAGTCCTGGCCTGTGGAGGGGTGTCTTGGCCTGTGGAGGGGTGTCCTGGCCTGTGGAGGGGTGCCCTGGCCTGTGGAGGGGAGCCCTGGCCAGTGTCCCTTCTCTATAAACAGAAGGGTAAATAACATAAAATAAATGTTTATGTATTTCTGCCAAATGGAAACACTGAAAGAATGAACCAGAGACTACTATCGTAATGTTTGAATTCAGCCTCCGTAAACAATCAGGTCCTCTTTGTGCATAAAACTGATATAGATACTTATACGCTGGGATCAGTTATTGTTTAAGGCTGCAGTTCTTTATGAACCAAACCACTAGCTGACTCAGTTCAGTATGTTTTTAAAAACCCGTTTTACAAGGAGAGGAGGAGGGCGGAAGGGATCTTGGCTTTCTGGACATTAACTCACGGCGTCTACTCTGCTCTGAAGCTGATAGCTATTTTTCAGATGAGCAAGCTGGAAGTCAAGGCTCAGACAGCTAGTAAGACGTGGAGCCAAATTCAAACCCACATCTGAATTTGAGCTCTCACCCTGTGGGTCACCCAGTGTGTCCTCCTGTATATTGAAAGGATTGCTAATTTACATGGACTAGAAGAATGTTCTCTACTTCATCATTAAACCTGATGAAGCTGTCCAGTAGAACCAGCCACATAGAGCCTTGTGGCACCCCACGGAGACCCACTCCTCCGGGCGTAAGTTACGTCACAGCCATCCTTGGTTCTACTTCACCCAGTCATGAACTCACATAAATACACTATCTTGTGACTTTATTTCCATGTATTTCTACATGAACAAGGTAATATTTCTTGCTGAAGACTGAACATATATCTGCAGCATTTTCCTGATATACTAATAAAAACAAACAAAATCTATTTTAAAAATGCAGTGAGATCATTTGGCATTATTTGTCTTAATAAACCAATGCTGATTTCTCATGATTACCACCTTTTATTCTCAGTACCCACAAGTCATAAAAAGAAGCTGATAAGCTTAATATAATTTTCTAGAAACTTTTTAGGAAATTATATTACAGTCATCAGCTTCTCCTTTTTCTAGAAACTACTTTTTTTTCTAAACTGCAACAATATTAGTTTATATCTTTTTGTTGTTGTTCTTTTTGAGGAGGTAACCTTTCCCATTTTCCAGAGTTATCCATATTAGACAGATTTTGTGTTCACAGCTACAGCACTATTCTAATGGCTTGGAGCTATTTTTGTTGGAGGTGGTAGTGGTGTTGCCAGTGATAACGTGTCTGTCTGTCCATCTTGCTGACACACCCTTTTGGACTCTGGCATCAAGTATGGGTGAAGTCACACAAGGGAAAATATTTCTGTAAGCCGATTTCATTATGGTGTTAAATTTAAATGACATGCTCTGATTGGCAGAAGAGTTTAGGGTTTGAAAATATTTCCCAAATATCATAGCATTAGCCCAGGCTTCACGGCCCTCCGTCCTTCTGTTTCTCATTCTCTGTAACTCATGGATGGTGACACTGAGAATTCAACTTCCAAATGGCGCTATGGACACCACATTACAGTGGGCAGAGGGTATTTCTGCTTCCACAACCCACACAGACACAGACAGGCGGGAGCACGTTTGTAATTGTCCACTGAAAGGTGCTGTCCTCTCCGGAGGGAGGGGGCAGATTTGTTTTGGGAATCGGAGTTTGGGAGAGTCAAACCATAGAGCAGAAACCAATCGTTTTCAGGGCTGGACCCAGCATGTGCTCCCCTGGGCCTACTTTCATTTGCCTGTCTTGGATCTTCCTGGCTTCTGTGGTCTGAACTTGCCTCTCCTGTGCAGAGCCCATGTAGGAATTTCAGTATAAGGGAGCTTGGTAGCTGTAAATAGCTTTAAGCCAGAAAGACATCAATCACTGATTTGCTCATTTAATCTTGTTCAGGCCACTTTGCTTTTTGAAAAGAAAAGGAAAAAAAAAAAAATGTACATGCAAAAGGCATAGTTCCTAGACCAGCTCAAAATTAATGACTTTTTTTTAAAAATTGAGATGGTTCTCTTTACTGTATTTTATCCTAGCAGCCACAAGTTCTTTGTCAACTGACACATCATCAGCTCTGCTCATGGGTAGTCTCACAATGAAGCGAGTATTTGCAAAAGGATTCAGATCCTCACTACCTTACAAGAAGATTGGGCAGCTCCTGGCCTGGCCTGAGGTCAGGTCCCAGCGCCCTGCCTGTGCCGCATCCATGGCTAGGTGGGGCGGCAGCAGGTCTGATGCCACCTCGGTGTCCTCCTAAGAACCTCTCCTCCTATCCTTTACTGTCATATTTGAACAGAAACCCCCAAATGAGTAAAATGCTCAGGGGCAAGTGAAACACTGACTTCTGAAACAGAAACTGTGTTTCATGAGAGAAGAAGGTGACAACAGGTAACGTCTAATGGAGGAAGCTGTTCTTTGGACTGTGCCACACCCAAAGGCACTACAGGAACTGGCCATATCGTCAACTCCTAGTTTTATAGGCATCTCTACAACGTGCTGCCTTTTCCTGACTAAGCAGCCTGCTTAGCATCAGGGATGAGAAGGAATGGAAAAGAAATCTATCTGAGGGCAGTGTGATGGCTGGGAGCTCTGCATCACAGAAAAGCATATTCTTAAACTTCAGCCATTCCTGTGGGTGTGAACCCTTGTAAAAAGGATCTGTTGATGAAGTTACTTCAGATAAGGTGTGGCCCGGGTGGGCTTCAATCCTATTAGTGAAGGCCTTATAAGGAAAGTCACAGAGAGAGAGCAAGAGAGCCACGGACGGAGCCAGAAGGCAACAGGGCCCAGTGAAGCCAGGAGAGGCCGCCATGTGCATCACCATGTGATGGAAAAGCCAAGGACCAAGGATCACCGGCAGCCAGCGCCAGAGCATCGTAATCTTCTGGGAGAAAGCATCAACTTGATGACGCCTGGACAACACATTGATTTTGGACTTCTCCTAGCCTCAAAACCGTGAGCCAATAAAGTCCCACTGTTTAAGCCAATCCATTGCACGGCATTGTTTTAGCAGGCAGGAAACTGAAACAGGCAGTAGAGGGCCTTTTAGCAAGTTTGTCTTCCCGATGCACAGAGAAAAACAGTGCCAGGCTGGCACACAATATATTTGTAAAATTAAGTCCTTTTTCGATTTGTTTTGTTTCTGTATATGAGTAATGAGGGGGCATTGACAGACCCTTCTAGAATGAAAGCATTAAGAAAATAAGTTTACCTTCTGCCCCTAACACTTAAAGAGAAGCAAAATAGGTCTGAAGAGAGAGGCTCAAATTTCCCAACCTTGCTAATCTGGTCCCAGCTCTGTCACAAATTATGTAATTTTGAAGCAATCACATAACTGCTTTGAAATTTAGTTTTCTCATCTACAAAATTAAGAGGTCAATTTAAAAGAACTCTAAGCTCTTTCCCAATTCAAAAACACCATGAATCCCAAGCAAGTCCCATTACTGTCTGGATGAGTGTTGCCTCACACTAACTGGCATGGGAATTCTGCTCCTCAGAGGGGAGTAGATGTAGGGAGCCAGGAATTGCAGATGTCACCCTTTGCAGCTATGATGCTTCCCACTTCTTGGGTTCAATCACTTTTCCTGCAGTCCAGTCTATGCCACCCTCCCTTGGTGAGCATTTGGCTCTTTTTATGAATCTATTTAAAGAGCTGAAAGTGTGACGGGATCCATCCAAATTCCCACAAAGTACCTGGAGACAAGGTCCAGATTTCTGTGTTGTTTTGTTTCCCAGATTTCTCTTTGTGTTCAATGCAGCCTTGTTTAATGGCGTCGTATTTATCACCATCCACGACTTTTGCTGGGCACACAGCAAGTGACCAGGACCCATGGGAATTTACGTGTCTCACAAAAGGCTCACTCCTTTGCCTGTGTGTTCAGTCCCATCTGCTTGACCTTCTGAGTGCAGTACGTAAACCTCTCTGTCCTTCACTGAGTAAACAGCCCCACTGTAGTTCAATTAGATAGTATTTACGGATGAAGAAACAGAGATTCAAAAGCAGTTAATTAATTGGTCCAGTTCATAAGTCTAGAAATTAGTAGGGCCAGAACTAAAAGGCAGGATCTTCCTTCTTCTTGTCCAATTTGTTTCGATCCAAACCACATTGCCTCTGAGCTGCATGGTACAGATAAAAAATTCAAAACCCTGAGCAAGGCAAAATTCTTTTTCATATACATGCCTCTGAGAGGAGAAGAGAGTCATCTGAAGTCCAGCACAGTGAGGATCACAGCCTTTCTTGAGTGAATCAGAGAATGAATCATGAACTGAGCATCTTCTACAGCTGGGCAGAAAGCTGGGATCCCTGAGAGCCATCAGAAAGGGCAGCCGGTGAGCCCATCCTCCAGGTACAAGAGGCAAAGCAAAGGGACTCTTCAAAAGATGCCTTGTCATCTACAAGGGCAAGGAATGGGAAGTGGGATCCTCCAGATTCATTTGCTCACTCACATATTTATTGAGTATCTCTATATTTAAGGTACCGGGTGTTCCAATGACTGATGAACATCTTTTAACAGTGTTAAGAGAAACTGGAGAAAGAATCAAGCCAAGTCTTGACAAAGGAGCGTCATATAGGTGTCCCGCCAGTCTGAGTGTGCACAATGGTGTGTGCATTCCCTCTGCTCACACGGGCTGCTCTTACTCACCTCATGGCCCAGCCAGGGATCCTAACCTAGTGGTAGGACTAGCATGGAGCCATCAAAGCTCATGGGTGATTGGCCATTAGTGGATGCTCTGCCCTTCCACCACATGGAATTACTTCCCCCTAACTTCCCTCACATGGACATGGAGCTTCTGCCTGCCTGTTCCTACTGGCAGGAGGCTATTCTTTCTTGAGCCCTCTCATGCCATTTAAGGGACTAATTCTATTTTTGTTAATACATTTTCTTTACTTACCTGAATTCCAAACTTGAGAATTTGAACTACAGCAACTCTAGGATTCAGATGTGTTTGTCCAACCAGTGGAGAGAATTTGGGTAACCAATGGAAAAGAAATTCAAAAAACATAAATTTGACCCAAGGATCATAAGCCAGTGGTAGAGGGTGGTGCCATTTTGAATCCCCCACCTTGTCAATCTTCCAGCTTTCCCGCTTGCCCCCGTGGGCTCAACATCGAGTCCTTTGAAGAAGTGCTGAAGAGGAGGAAAGATCAAACAAAAACCCATCTAAGGCATCAGGATCACAGCCTTAACGATCGTAACTGAATCCTGCTCACCGTATTGCCCACAGGCAGCATATCAGGGCTGGGATTCTTTCTTGAGCCAAGGACAGGACCTTACTAGAGCTGGAACTGACAAGGAGGTGGTTTGATCATCAAGCTGCTGTAGGTTTCTGGTGAAGAGTGGCCTCAGAAGTAAACATTGCCACAGTGAACCAGAACTGGAAGGAAGGTACTTGGTGGATAGTAATGGTGGAATCCACGGGGTGGCCGAGAAGCCTCTTCCACACATGACCCTGTCCAGAGGATTCTCAGAACTATCTGAGAAGGACTGGGGAAGATAAGAAGAAATCCTCACGAGCAGGTCAAAGCACAAGTAGGAAAACATTTCACTGCTGCCCCAGTGGTCCTATTTGTTTATGAGCATCCGTATTCCCTATGCTCGGTCTGCTTGGGTGATATCACCCTTAGGTTGAGAAGACCAGCTCTCAGAGGGGTGAAGTAGCAAGCTCCAAATCCATGGCTGGTAACAGGTGAAACCCGGATGTGAAAATAGTTCTGACTCTCCCTTCTCATGCTGTCTCCTGAAGTAACATGGAAAAATACAAGTTACATGAATATTGAATCAAAGTCTGCCTCCCTGAATCTCAGTTCTGTCTCCTGAAAAAACTACTGTCCTTGTGGTATTCTTCCACATGACAGCTCTTCAGAGATTGGAAACACCTGTCGATGACTCTACCCAGGCTCTCCATCGCCCTGGCTTCATCCTCTGTGCAGTCTTGCTGTCAAGTCCCCCTTAAATCTGCACTCTAGGTGTTCCCTGACGTCTCTTAATCCCCACTGTAGTGTGGTGCTCTCAGACTCCCACACGCTGCAACAGCTCCCCATTTCCCCAAAGTTTGACAAAATGCACCATCTCAGACCCTGAGGGTCCTGGAGGGCATAAGACGAGGTGCCCCAAAGCCCAGCAGGCTGTGTGATTTGTAGGCCTGGTTTAATTCTCTGGAGTCCAGCTTCCTGCCATCCTAATGTAAATGTTTGATAAAATATTAAACTGTATGCATAATTGATGCTTACTTTATAGTAATTCAGGGGCTTGCTTGTTTGAAGAAAATTCATTATTTACAATACTCTTCTAGAAGCGATTTCTCTTTGTTGATATCTCTTCCTAATTGCCTGAACCACATGCCACATTTTCCTAGGCAGCATTGGAATAGTTACTGCATTCCTCATGGTTCAGGATTAAAATCTAAGTTTCTGATAGGTAGTGTTATAAATACCTTTTCTTGCATAATGAAACCTTCCATACCTGTGTAATTCTGGGATATTTGTAGATAGGGGTGTTCAGCCCAGCAATGCCCCAGCCAGCTCTGTGCAGGCCCATGTTCTAGAGCCTACACAGAGCTGCACTCATTGTTCAAAAACTAATCCTCTTATAGACAAAAAGCATGAGCAAGAGGAATGCGTTTTATCTATTAAATTAAAAAACTAACATAATTTACAGTGAGGGGTGTTTTAGTTTCCCAGCTGATAAAATAGATACCACACAATGGATTGGCCTAAAGAACAGGAATTTATTAGCTCAAGGTCTCAGAGGCGAGGAGGCTGCTTCCTGCAGGGCTTAATCGGTATCTTCTGGCTTTTCCACCCCATGGCAATGCACGTGGTCTTCTCCTTTCTCCTCGGGCTTCTGCTGACTTCGGGCTACAGCATCTCTTCATATGCCTTTCACTCTCTGTCTTAGTTTGCCACGGGGCTGCCAATACAAAGCACAGAAATGGGGCGGCTTTTATAATAGGAATTTTATTTAGGGTTAAAGCTTACAGTTCCAGGGTTGTGAATTGTCCCTCAAGGTTTCAGCAGAGATGCTTTCTCATCAAGGTGAGCTACTGGCGATCCTGGAGTCCTGCCACATGGCAAAGGTGGTGGCTGATCTCTACTGAGGCCCCTGCCTTTCTTTCCAGAATCTACCATCTCCCAGAGCTCATCTGTGGGCAACCAGGCATAGGGCTTGTGTCTTTCCAGCCTTGGCCTCCTCTCTCAGTCTTGGCTGCTCCACTTTCTTCCCAAGTTCAGCTGTGAGCTGTCAGGCATATGGCTCAGTTTGGCTCCTGAGCCTTGAGCTGTTCCGTGGGCCCAGATCCCTGGAGGCCTCTTTCCCTGCCTCTGTGCTTGGCTGGTTCCAGACTCCCGGACCTCTCTCAGCCTCTTGAGACTTCTACGTTTTCCTGCAGTCCTCTCTCTCACATAGCAGGGTCAATATGTCAGCTTCCTTTCTCTCTGTGTCTCCAGTTATATCAGACCCAGCAGGAGGGCGGAGACCCAAGCTGGCTCACGCCTCACTGACATCCGATCAAAAGACGCCAGACTCACAGGAATGGATTAGTTCAAGGACATAATCTTTTCTTTTTAGGATTCACCAAATTCAAACTGCCACACTCTTCTTATAAAGGACTCCACTAAATCCAGATGAAAACTCAACCTGATTCAGTGGGACCACACCTTAAGTGAAGTAACATCTTGAAGAGATCCTATTTCCAATGGATCCACACCTACCAGAATACAGACCAAGACCAAGAACATGTCCAAGCTGGGGTGCACAGTTCAAATCACAAGGGACAACATATAAGCTGGTTCGTATACCCCTGGTGTCCCAGGGGGATAGGAGGTAAATTGGTATAATCTAGAAAATCTGCCAGCCCATCAACTCAGTGAAAGAGGAAAAATCAGGAGAGGATGCCCTCTTTTGCTTGCTGCAGGAATGTGTAAATCCATTGACAGAGGGAAGGAAGCACATTTCCTGGCATCCAAATCCAGGAGGACACTCAGTTCTCAGATATGAAAGAGGGGACTCATGCTTACTGATCTGAATTGTGTTCCTTTCTCCCATTCAGAAGACTCTGGAAGAGCTAACCCTCTTAGAACTGTTATTAATTTACGTGGTATATAGCCAGTGATTAATAAAGGCTGACAGTCACACAATCCGACCCTAAAGAAGCATGTATTTTAAGCAAGACAATTAAACTTTCCAATCCTTGTTCAGTTTTAACACAGCTGGGAAATTATTCAACATAAAAAGGGCTTCTTGATAATTTCTCCGATTCAAGTGTATATGGAAGATATAATTATTAAATTTATTATTTTGATTTAAAAGATTATAAATTAAACCAGACACTTAAGCCTACAAAGAAGTCCATCCAAGCCACCTGATATTTTATTTTCCAAGTATCTTTTGGTTTGCAGTGAAAGACACAACCCCTAAAGCATTCATGCATTACCTTATATTTAACAATTCAGCACACTGGACCATGTGACATCTGTTGCTGTCTTTATTAGTTGTTAAATATACTCTGTTAATTAGATTTTTACATTAACAATTATCCATAAGATCTTTAAGAGCTAATAGCATTTCCCAGAGCACCCAAAATGGTGCCTTCAATAATTATTCATTCGCCTACTCATTCAGCAGTCTAAGGGCTCCCACGCGTCAGCAGCTGGGGGCACAGCCCTGTCCTGGGAAAGCTTGCAACAAATAATCTTCTCTGAGACAGAGAGAAGGGGTCTGAATGGGTTGAATTGTGTACCCCAAAAGGCATGTTGCAGTGCTAACCCCCCGTTACTTGGGAATGTGACCTTCTTAGAAATAAGGTCTTTGTAAATGTAATCAGGTTTAGATGAGGTCACACTAAATCCAATATAACTAGTGTCTTTATAGAAGAGAAAAATTCAGACAGACACAAAGGAGGGGTGCAACGTGACTCCATTTTATGATCCCACCCCATGTGACCACAGGCAGAGACTGGAGTGATGCATCTACAAGCCAAGGGCGGCCAGCAAACACCAGAAGCTGCAAGAGTTGAGGAAAGAGCCTCCTCTGGAATCTCGGGAAGGAGCCTGGACCTGTAGGAACTTGCTTATGGAGGGCAGGTGGGCAATTGCTACAAAGGGGGCTTATACGTAGTAGGCACACAACAAATAAGTGTCCACTTGTTCTGGAAAAAGTGGCATTTACCTGAAACAAGTGACATTGTATCCCTATAACTCTATAGAGCTCTGATTTTTTTTTTTCTAGAAAGTACTAGGGATTGAACCAGGACCTTGTAGATGGCAAGCAGGTGCTCAGTCACAGAGCTACTCCCCACTGATTTCTTGAAACCATAAGAGGCTTATTTATTAAGTCAATGCTCCAGAACTTCTCTTCACCAACGACAGCAGGACAGAAAACAGGGCTGCTTTTCAGGAAGAGCGGGGAGAAAACCACAACAATTCCTCAGATGTGATGTCCTTGAGTCCATTATAAAAATTACATACAGGGAAGTGGATGTGGCTCAAGTGGTTGGGCATCTGTCTGCCATATGGAAGGACGCGAGTTCGATCCCTGGGACCTCCTGGTAAAATAAAAAGGCGAGCGGGCGAACCGGGCTCATGCAGGCTTGTGGCGAGTCAGGGCCCGCAGCAAGATGATGATGCAACGAAAGAGAGACGCAGGGCAGAGCCAAGGTGAGATGTGCCAGAAACCAGGAACTGAGGTGGCACAAGTGACAGGGTGCCTCTCTCCCACACTGGAGGTCCCTAAGATCGAATTCTGGTAAAGCCAGGAGAAAAATGAGAAGGCAAGAAACAGACACAGATCACCCAGCTAATGGACACAGACAGCAAGGGGCAGGCCGGGGGTGGGGGCACTCATAGAACGGTACACCAAAAAAGAAAAAATAAAGTCAATTTAAAAAAACTCATATACACTGATTTTGGAATACTTGGAAAATGAAGAAAAATGGAAGGAAGAAATTTCCTAATATTGATGGTCAACCATTGTTAATAAAACAGTGTATTTCTTTCCAGTCTATTTTTCATTTTGCAGTTGGGGGTTTATTAGTATGTTGTACATAGTTGCAATTGTATTAATTAATAGCACATATTTAAAAACTAAAAACCACAGCACTACTTGTCACATGGCACAATGGGCTGAACTGCTAAATAATTGTTAAGAATTGCTTTAGTGCTTTAGGAGTTGCTTCTTTCATTGGAAACCAAAAGTAGGCCTTTATATTAACATTATAACAAAGCATCATTATAAGTGCCAGTTTTATTGGCACCATAACCCATGGAGATTTCAAAAGATTCACATAATTAACTTAATCATTCTGTAGTTGGACATTTAGGTAATTTCCAACATTTCAGTGTTCTAAATAGCACTGCAGTAAGAGTGTTTTTGTTCAATGATCTCCCCCCATATATTGGATTTTTTTTTTTTTTTAGGATCAAATCTTAGAATTGGAAGGAGTGGATCAAAGGCTGCAAGGTTTTTAAGGTTCTTAATACATAATGCCACATTTCTTTCCCAAAAGATTAAACCAGTTTTCACCCCTAGGAGCCATGGCAGTGTTTTATGTCTGTGCTATTAGCACTGAATATTATCACTTCTATTTCTGTTAATTTAATAGATTAAGGCGGGGGCAATCTAGTTCAGTTGTGTATCTATTTGATCACTCATGAGGCTGAATACGAATATTTTCCTCTTTGTCACTTGGCTTCTGGAGACCTAAAGCAGAACTGACGTTAGGTCAAAATAGCAAAAGCAGCTCAGGTCATCTACCTACAGAGCAACCTGGAGGCGCTGGGCTTTTGCCAAGTGCTGCATCTCCACTCTGTCAGGAAACTGAACTCACCTCTTTGACCACACGTTTACAAGTAGAATCACACCCAGAGCTTACAAGAACACCCCGAGGCCATGGGCCCAGGCATGGGACCATTTGCACTAAAACCTTACATTGTTTTCCCTTAGTTCCATTTCCACGGGGCCATATTTGGGCTTATTTTTGGATGGATGCCCTTCGTGCTGGACTCCATGCTCCATGAGGCCAGAAGGTGTCAGGCGTTTGTTTTTTTTGTTTTTTTTTTTAATTCTGGTTTTATATATTTATATAACACAAAAGTTTCCATTTTAGCAGTCTCAAGGCACCTTTCGTCGGTAATAATTGATATTGGCTATGGCCAAAGAATCTATTTCCAGTTTCCAAAACGGCTGCATGCTTTTCTCCTGGACTGCTCATTGAATTATCTTTTGGGAAGATCCATTCTCTTTGTCATTCTCGATTTGACAGACATTTATTCAGCACTTTAGTATGCTTTTTCACAGTATACATTGTTCTCACATGCTATGCTATTCCTTTTTTTTTTTTTTCAAAAAAATTCAGGTAAATATTATTTTTCCCACTTATTTTAGATGTGGTTAAGTGACATACCCAACCACACCTGGCCAGGCAGTATCCAAGCCAGGACACAAAGCCAAGTCTCCTGTCTTCAGCATGGGAACTGCCTGGCTCCCCACGTGCCGCAGTCTCAGACGCCATCCACTGTGTGCCCCAGCAGGGCATGTGTGCCATGGGCTGCTCAATGGCGGTCAATTTGTTGCTGCCTGTCCCCTACCCCCCAAAGGTTATAAACTCATTAAGGCTAGGAATCATGGTCTGTTTAATTTTGTACCCCCAAGCCCAGCAGATGGCCTAGAATTAGTAGGTGATCAATACTATTTTTAATTATTACATAATTACATCCATGAACCACTCAATGAATGATTGAGTTGGCAATATTTGATTATGTGCTGCTGTGTTTCCCACATAGGAAGGACTTACAACAACTTAGAGCTCATTTTTCCTCATCTGTATACAATTTATTTTAAATTGAATTTTAAAAACACTTCCCCAACCTCCGTTGTCCTACTTGCGTTTTGTTAATTCCACTCTTCAACAAGTTTTACAAAATTACTTACAAGTACTCTGCTTTTATTTTTTACTTTTTTCTTTTTTATTGTATATGATCTATCACCAAAACCAACTAATTTATCTATATGTATCAGGGTACAGGCAAGAAAATTATTCAATGTTTTTCCCACTTTCTTTCTCTCTACCCCCAATTTTATACTGGAAAGGAATTCCAAAACCTCATTAAGTCTCTAAATATGCAATTAGATCTCCCTCCTTAATATCCCACCCAAGTGAACTTACAGAACCTGTCATATCTCCTCCAGTGACAGGGAACTCTTCTTGCTGGTGGAGATTGTTCCATATTTAGACTTTGCAAACTAGAAAATGGAAAGGTAGGAACTTGGATTGGTACAAACTCTAGCAAAATGCATCATCAGCTTTGAAAATGTGCATACACTTTGACCAGGTAATCCTAAAAATCTCTCAAAATGATCAGAGATATACACAACATACGTTCAAAGATGTTCATTGCAGTGTTATTTATAATAGAAAAAGTGAAAAAAAAAATCTGGAAGCCATCTGATTGCCCAACTATACAAATTGCTATAACAAATAATGGTTCATATGTATAATAGCTATAGTGTAATCATTAAAAAATAAGACTTTAGATAGATTTCATCTGAAGGAAATTTCAATGAGGAAATATTCATGGTATATTGGTAAGTGAATAAGCCAAGTTACAGAATAGTATAATAATATCTAAATAACAGAAAATAACATCTAAATTTCCTTTTAACAATTTGTGCTTGCATGCACAGTAAAGTCTGGAAAATATAGAGAAATATTTATTTTGTAGCTATGGGACTATGAGTAGTATATTTTTACTGTATTTTACTCTTTCCTTACAGACTTTTGGCAAGCAACATTTGTTACTTCTGTAATCAGAGAACAAATAAGTTTAGTGGAAATCCTTCTTTGAATGGGGCTGAAATTTCTCATTTTTTAAAAATAACTCCAGCGTATATGTACTTGAATATAAAAAAGGAAAAACTCTTTTCTACTCATAAAACATCTTCTGGCTTTTGAGGAAAACACAATGACCCGCCCTGCCCACATCTCCTTCTACCCAGGCTGAGCCTGGATGGGTCTTCCCAACTCCTGCCTCCTACAATACTTTCTCAGCACAGCAGCTAGTGGGACTCTGTGGAACTCAAGGGGTCCCTCAGCTGCTCAAAGCCACAAAACAAAGAGTTAGACCAAAAAGCAAGCTCACCTCCTGATAATCTCTTTCTTGCTCAAATGCAGCCTCTCTTAAAGCCAAACTCAGCATATAAATGCACTACCTTCCCCCATGTGGGACATGACTCCTGGGATAAGCCTTCCTGGCACCAAGAGATTATTACCAAGCACCAACTAGCAATGCATCTGGAAAAAGACCTTGACCAAATGGGGGAAATGGTAAATACAAATGAGTTTTTATGGCTAAGAGATTTCAAAGTCAATTGGGAGGTCATTCCAGAGGTTACACTTATGCAAAATCTCAGCAAGATCTCATTGACTGCCACAGTAAACATTACCTCAAATAGCAGGGCTCCTGGGGGCTCTAGAGATATCCAGAAACTATAAGCAGGGCAGACAACTCAGGAATTTGGGACATTGTCAGTGGGCCTTACTTTGGAATTTATGCTTCCCAGTGTAACAAAGTTAGACTCATTTATAGGTTCTCTACATGTGGCTCTTCTGCCCCTTTTATTTGAACCTATAATTAGCACTATACTTGTTAAATATATGTCCCAGAGACTTAAATCTTTGGTCCGTCCATATGCCAGTTGAGCCCTGAACTTCAGCAGAGTTGCAACACCTACTTTCCAGTTCACTGGACTCACACAGGACAACTAACAAGGAGATGATGATGGACAACACCCATCCCAAGGAACAGAGAGTGTCCGCAACTACAAGCAAGATAGTTCCATCCATTTGCCCCATGGCATCTAAGCTCCCTCTCAATTAGAAACAGAATGGGCATCATCATCCCCAAATCCTCAAGACTGGGGAATGAACAATGGACTATAGTAGACTTATTATTATTCTACTATAGACTTATTATACTAATGGAAGAACTCTTATCATTGATGTAAAGGCAGTGGCCACCAGAGGTTCTAAAGGTTGGGAGAGGGAAGAATAGGTGTAATATGGTGGCATTTTGGGACATTGGAGTTGTCCTTCATGACATTGCAGTGACGGATACAGACCATTGCATATTTTGTCATAACCTACAAAATTGTGTGGGACAGAGTGTAAACTATAACATTAACTATAGTCTGTGGTTTGTAGCAATGCTTCAATACATGTTCTTCAATTGTAACAAATGTACCACACTAATGAAGGATGTTGTTAATGGGGGAAAGTGTGTGTGTGTGGGGGGGTGAGGTATATGGGAGTCCCTTATATTTTTTATGTAACATTTATGTAATCTAAAGCATCTTTTAAAATAAAAATAATGTTTTTAAAAAGCAAGCTCTACACCCATTTCCTGCCACTGTGACTTTCTCACTAGCCCTACCCTCTTCTTGCTAGCACTTTTCTGTTCCCTCTGCCTGGACTGCGCCACCCGAGAAGTTCCAGCTTCTCCGTTCCCTCCGCGGGGTCCACTCCAGGGTCTCCTCCACAGAAAAGCCTTCCCTGAAGGCTTTCAAAAGTAGCAACCCCATCACCCTCAGCCTACCGTACCTGATATCTCCTCTTGGCACTTATCTCCACTCAATATTTTCTTGTTTATTTAACTTATTACTTATTTGTTTATTGCCTGTCACCACAAACTGAATGTAAGTCCCACAAAAGCCAGAACTTTTTCAGTTGTTGTTTTTTTTTTCACTGCTACCATTCCCATGGCCTAAAGAAGACACAGAGCAGACCTCAAGGCAGATGCTGACATTAATAAAGGCAGTGGCTTCAAGCTTCCTACCCCAAGTCCTAGCTGAGGAAGTTCATTGGGCCCCAGGTGTGCGCTGGCCATGTGGAGCAGCAGCGTGCCTCCTCCTCCCCCCACTTGCACCCCCTTGCACCCCCTTCCACCCTTTTCCATCCCCTCTCCTCTATCATCCCCCATCCCCTACTCTCCCAACTCCTGCACTCCCTACCCTCACCTCCAGCCCTCTCCCCTCCCTCACCTCCCGCTCCCCCATCCCCATCCCCTCCACTCTCTTACCTCCTCACCTCCGACCCCACCCCTCCACACTGGTCTCCTAGGCAGGCTCAGTTCAAAGGCCACCCCCCCCCAGCTCATGGCACTTCCCATCCTGCCCAGCCAGCTTCTCAGGAGCACAGGCTGCCAAGCAGGTAAGGACTGGAATAAGCTCCCAGTTAGTATCATGCACTCTAGCGGCAAGTGAAGAGACCTGAAAATGAATACATTGTGTTAAAGGGAAAAGCTACAAGAGTGGGAATTTTCTTTTTTAAAAAGTATGTGAAAGAAATTCTTTCTGAAGTCAAAAACCCTTCAGAAGGAAGGAAGAGAAAGAGAGAGCACAATCGAAGGACACCTGAAGCCTGCAGAAGCTCGGAGTCAGATGAAACAATGAACAACCTGTTTGTGCAAGGTCTTGGCAAAAACACGCAGTAGGGAAGGCATGACTCAGAGAACAAGGAACAGAACATACATGGTTATTCAGGCAGATACACCCCACGTGGGCTGGGCCCACGCCACCCAGGTCTCAAAATACGTGCTAACTGGGTGAGAAGCAAAATAGGTTTTCTCCTCCTCCACTGTCCCTGAGTCCAGAGCAAGCTGCTGTGAAAGGGAAAATCCCGGGGGCAGGCGTCTGTGGCTGTTTCATACTCTCCTAAAACCTCTCCGTTGAAGAAAAACAAATCAGACACCAAAGTAATGTGAACACGAAAATTTACTTGTTTTGCAACAGCATGTGAGCTAAATAAAATAGTTTGTGAGAGCCTATAAAAATGGAGCAGTTAGTCACTGTTACTTAAGGGGTTTCTCTGTAAGTTGAATTGTGGTCAAGAAGCGGCTTCAATTCTCCCAAAGGTTCTCACTGCATCCAAGGCTACTGGGTTCCACCAACATCCTTTGTGAGAGAACCACCAGGCTCTTTGGGACAAGGATAAAGTGAGTCTTTCATTTTTTTACACCATTTACTTTTGTAAGGTTCGAATTTTTAACCATGAGAATATATTTTTATAATTAAAAAAAAAAAAAAAAAAAAGGAAGCAATCTTTCAACCACATGCCTTTAATTCACATCTGTATGGAAAATTCAATCTCTAAAATCATCCCTAAAATAAATATGTTAAAAAGACTGGTCAGAAATCTTGGATGAAGAAAATAAACAAAAACATACATGAAACAAAATTAAAAAGTTGGACCTGGAAAGATATTTACCACCTAGAAGTTAGCTGGATGACTAACAGATATTTAAGCTACAGATTCATAAGCAGGATAACTACTAAGCAGTTGTTCCATTCTTCAAAATGTAATGGGAAGTCCATCTCCCAATTACTCACCAGCAATTTCCATTGACTACAATCACTTGCAGACAGATATTTGAATAAAAGCCCGTTACTAGTAGTAACTGGAGCTCTGAAGCCAAAGGCAGCAGATTCGAGGTCAAAATCTCCTCTGGGCCACTCACATAGAGGTTCTGGTCGCATGGGTGGGCACTGCTGCTTTCCAGGGAACTCCGCCGGGGGGTGGGGGGGTAGGGGGGTGGGCGCTGAGAGTTTCCATTCAACCTGACAATGGGTTTTCCCTCAATACCCAATTCATCTGGAATTTCCCCAAACACGGACCAGTCATTTGCTTATTGCGTCATTTCTGCCAAACTCAACCTGCTCATGCTGATATCATTTTGTTGAGGCAGGGGGAAGATTTTATTTATCCTTAGAATGTGGTCATTTTCTTATCTCTTCATGTGCCATTTTCATGCTTAAATCCATGGTCAGGTCCGGATTAGTGATGAAAATTCCTTTTCCGCTGTCCTCTTTCCTATTACTTGAAAAGAATACTCCAATAATGAAGCTTCCTATTTCCTCTGTGACTTACTGGGAAAGGGAGATGGGGGTGGGGACAAGGATAATCCATGAACATAACACCCCCAACCTACTTAGCAGCTTCT
Organism: Tolypeutes matacus; assembly: GCA_026826555.1. Taxonomy (NCBI): domain Eukaryota; kingdom Metazoa; phylum Chordata; class Mammalia; order Cingulata; family Chlamyphoridae; genus Tolypeutes; species Tolypeutes matacus. The sequence continues at coordinate 498,014 of JAKSZT010020074.1, read as the reverse complement.
CTTTCCCAAAATTCAGTAATAAAATCTTTAAACTCAATGAGAACTTCCTACCAACTTAATTCCATTGAAATTTTAATGATTCCCAGGAAATCTTATTTTAATTTGCAATTTACCAAAACAAAAATAACCCCTCATATTTACTTAGACCTTTAGAGTTCTGCCTGCACTGACATGAACATTATCTCCTTTTGACCTTCAGGACAAATCAGGGAGTGGATGTGGCTTCTTTGGCACTACAGTTGAAGGAATTAGAATACTGACCACTTGAGTAACTTGTTTCAAGATTTCACAGCAAGCACGTGTGAAGCTAGGGTTTCAGCCCAAGTCTTCCAGTAACAAAATCTAGTTCTTCTCACAATCTTTGTAGGTCCATGCATTAAATGTTCACTTTTGGCAAATTCTAACAGCTATTTTAATCGTTAGGGAAAAAAATCACTCCATACACAGTCATCAGACTTATGAAATGATTGCTATGAAGTGAAGAAATCTATGATCCTGTTCCTATTTTCCTTTTGCCTTCACCAACAAAGGTTGTCCACATGGCTGATTTAAGCAGATGTTATGATTTTATCATCTCCGTACATTCAAAATTAGTTTGAAATGTCAAAGAGTTTTGATATTTTAGGTTTTGCACTTCGTGTATTCCTCCCCGTGTGTTAGGTTCCTGCCAAGCACCAAATTTAGCTTTTTCTAGCCTGTCCCAAACAAGAAGCAGTAGAAATTACTGAAGACAAGTTGGCCTTGTGAGATTTCCAAGTCAGTTTCTAAACCAAAGAAACTGAGTGAGATAAATTTGGAACACTTAGGAGCTTTGAAAGTCTATTTGTATAAATTTCCAAGTTACTGCCAAAGCGAAAACATGGCCTAGAAATGGGAAGGGTGACCGGAGCCTCACCTCCAAACAACAGCCACCCCCACAAAACGCACAAGGGCAAATTGCTTTGTTGGGAAACGATAATAAAGTCTTCCATCAGAAAGAAACTAAGATACATTGAGATGGGTTGCAGAGAGGGTTTATTGTTTTTGTTTTAACCTTTTTTGTTGTTATTTTGGTTTGGTTTTTTTTTCCCCACAATTTATATTTTCCTGAGATATTTTCTAGACTCAGATCAATTTCAAAAAAATGATATTAGTAGAAAGGGAAGTAACTGTTTTGTGGGGTACAAGGAGAATACAGAATTTACCACACTGAATCATTGATGGTAGTGAATTCATTATAAGGTGATCAATAAAGCATCGTATCTGTGACCGTCAACCAAAGGTAGGAAATCTTTTCATTGATGTAAAATGTCACAGATATTTCTGGAAAGCAAAATGTCAATATGCTGAAAGAGTTCATGCTTTTGACCCAATAATGAATGCTAGGAATCTCTTCCAATATAAAAGCCCTAAATAAAACCAGTGATATAGACTCCAAAGTTGTTCATAATGGCATTATTTCCAGAGTGACAAGTGGCACTCTTATCCCACAATACTCGGATCTTGAAAAAAACTATGTTATATTTTTACATTGAAATATTATGTAGCAATTAAATATCATTATGGAGGCTTGAAAGTTGTAGGGACGTACTTTGGAGTCAGATGAGTTGTGAATTCTGATTATAACACTTTAATGCTTTAAAACTAATTAATCTTAGCTTTTTCATTTGTTAATACTTATAAGAGTATAGCCATTTAGAAATAATATACATAAAAATAGTACAAAGCCTGCAACAGCCAAGCACTCAGTAAATTGTAATACTAAGAGAGAAAGAAGACAATGCAAAACACTTACATATTAAAATCTACCTATGTAAAAAATGTATATGGATATAGGAAAAAGACTGGAAGGAAATATTAAAACATCCATAGCATGATAGAGTCTCCAAATAGAAAATCTATAAATTGCATATGTATACACATATGCTTTTCCATATTTTTTCAGATTTTCCCTAAATAACTTTACTTTTTTATGTAATAAGAATAAAAGAAATGCTACAACCATTTAAAGAAAGACCTTTATCCAACTATTTGGGCTCTAAAATTAACACAAAGAATATATTTTTTAGATATCCAGATTCACATAATTTCCCTTCCCACTCTGACCATATTTGCTTAGAGACTGCTTTCTGAATAAGCTCATTTAGTCTTCTGTACTTTTCCCTTGATTTTCTGCGTGGCAAACTCTGCTCCTCTTTTAAGGCCTGCTGGATCTCCTCTGAGCCTCTCGGTAACTTCCCTGAGCAGGCTCAGTCCTGTCTGCCACTGTGTTCCAGTGCTCGGCTTGTTATGCTGCTAATTCGTGGACATCACCAGAGCCACACATTAAACATGTATTCGGGTTTCAGTGTCTAATATATAAATACCACATGACATCTTCACAGAAGCCCTATGAACAGATACTGTTATCATCTCCCTTTTAAAGATAAAGAAACGGACACTCAGAGGGAGCATGAATGAAGCTCTTGATTCTGTTTATGCTCTGAAGCCTGAGATTTCGGCACCTCCAAGAGATTAGTGGCATTTCCAAAACCAGATGAAGGTCATTTGAAATAAATATGGCTGGCTTGTTGCAATAGGATTTGATGTGTATACATTTTCATCATCTTTTTTCCCCTTATACTCATTCATTATTGCCTCAAATATTTCTTCTCACTCTCCTTCATGCCATTTGCTATGTATTGGTGATGCAGTGATGAGACACAGTGATCAAAACATGGTGTTCAAGGAGATTACCCTTTATCTTTGGACAGACATTAACCAAAGAGTCACACAAACAGATTCAGAATTAAATATGGAATGAGTGTTATGAATGATAGGGACATGGTGCTAGGCAAACATAATATGAGAAGTGAGGATGGAACGAAGATCTAGAAGAAGAGGAGGTAGGAGAGAAGAGGAGTGAAAATTGCTTTATATTCTCTTCTGCATTTCTGTAGCTCAGTGCAGAAGCACATTTTTTTTTTTACATTGATGTCTTTCCTTAGCCTTTTCCAAGATCTTACACTTCCTTCTAGAAGAGCTAATAATTATATTTTCTTTGTCTTGTGCTAACATCTTTAGAGACTTCGATTACTGTAGGTTGTTCCATGAGCTCATGACCCATCAGTTGCCATGGCGTGGCCTGGTTAACTCTGTGACTATGCCCATATCTACCTTTAATGCCCACAAGACAAGCTTACTCTGGTTTTACTAGTGAGTCAGCAGGATAAACAAGAGGTTTCCATGGGCCAGTGAAAGTTATATTTACAGGGCCCCTTAGGAGGATGTGGAGATACAAAGAAGAGTTAAGGATGATCCCAAGGTTTTTGGAATAATACCCAAATAGATGGAGTTGTTACTACATGAAGAAATGGGTGGGACAGAGAGTTCAGTTTTGCACATGAAAATGTGAGATTATTATTGGTCTTCAAGAAGGCACACCACAGATATACAAGTATGGAGTTCAGGAAAAATGACCTTCCCTAATTTGGGAGTCATCAGCATTTGGTAGTATTTAAAGTATTAGAGTGAATGAGGAAGTACGTATTGGAAAGGAAGAGAGGAGGTCCAAGGACTGAAGCCCACAGCAGTTCAACACAGAGAGGGGTTAAGGTCATTTAGGGAACCACCAGAAGAGAATAAAAAGCAGGAACCAATGAAGTCAAGGAAAAGCAGAAGAGTGAGGGATGCTGTAACTGACTAACTCAAGTCTTTCAGGGAAGAATGAGTCCCAACTGGTTCAAACGCTGCTGATACAGCACTGAGAACTGAGCCTTCACTTAGCCATTTGGCTGTAGAGCTCCAGGGATCCAGGCTATTCACCTCTCAGGAGACTGTTTTTATTTCCCCTCATCTTCCTACAGGAGCCCTACCCAGCCTGTCTTTATTAAATAGATGTGCAGGTTAAATCTGAACCCACTCGACATCACAGAGCCATTGCATGATCTTATTTTCAAATGAGTTACTCTGAAACTAAAAGAAGTGCAGAACAAATGGAGAAAGGAAACAGTTAAACCATTTCATAGAAAGAGTATTTATTTTACAAACTAATAAATTACTCATATGTATATTAGAAAAATACTACAATTTGATGGGTAGTCATTTTTTGATGATGGAAATGGAAAAACAATACAGATTTTAAAATGAGAGTTTATTTGATTTTCCTTTTGCATAAATGGATTTTATGTACTGAAAAAGTAGCTAATTTTGATAGATATGACTGGAATTGGTATTACAACTGATGGTTATTGGAGCCAGCTTTCTCATTCTAATTTCTTTTCCGCAACTCCCAATTGAAGATGACATCAATATTTATGTGAACTGGGAAAAAGAAATGAGGCACAAGGTACATAAAACTGATTAATGTAAACTGGAGAGGAAAACCCTAAAACCAAATCTAATGATCCATCAAACAACAGCCACTCTTCTTCTTAACCGTGCGAATGCTGCCAATTTCAAGCAACAATTTAAATCACATAAGATACCAGGGGATAACAAATATATTTCTCTTAAGAAATAAAGTATAAAAGCTTATTAAAATCAAACAGCAAGAGAATGATCATGAACTCTTAAGACAAGACTGACCTCATTCCCCAATTAGCAGAATGCCTTGGAGAGGATTGGGTGTCTGTATGCCATATTTAAATTAGTTTTACTTGTAAAATCGCTCCATGTCACAATTCAAACTGCAGCTGAGAAATCACCCTGTTTGACGTACAGTTGATAACCTAATTCCCACTATTTTTATCTACTTTGTAATTCAAGTGATGCGTGCGATATATTATTTCCCAAAGAGTCAAAATTATATTTAGAATTAAAATTGGGTTTATGTAGTTCAAGCTACTGCACCGGAAAGCAGTGAGTCATGCACCAGAAGTACACAGATTTGGGAGGCTCATACGGAACCATTAACTGCTCAGCAAGAGCTTGTTCAGCTCCTTAACTCTAAGAATAAGCTTTAAAAATACTGTACAGAGAATGGCAATTTAACAACAAGGTCACCTCTGTTCCCTTTTCAAAGGTGCCATGGGCTCTTTGTCTTCTACCTGAAGGCCACGGCACAGAACAGGCTCGAAGAAAGTTTCCTACAGCTTGTTATTATGTCCTGTGCTACCCCCTCATACGTGAAGGTGACACTACCCACCCACCTTCCAGCCACGGCTCTAAGTTGTTTTTCCTTGTAGTGGGCATGAATGTCCAGTGGTCCCCACACACATTCTCACTCCATTGTCTCAGAACCATGATGTAAGGCAAGGTTTCAAAACAGAGAAAAAGAGAGAGGCTGCCTGGCTCACACCAATTTCCCACCAGTGACCTCAGCCTCGTTTTCCCTTAGCACTAACTAATAGGACTAACCAACCAGGCATCAAATATCCCGCAGCCATTTATGTTCCTTTCAGACCACACTTACAGAATGGATGCCAGGGGGATTCAGCTCCTACACTGTGCTATACGTTGTGCTCAGTTCTTCTTATGAATTTCTCATGTAACCAACACCAGAATCTCATGAGGGACACCTGCTTCACGGATATGAAAATAGAAGTCTGAACGCCTAAATCTTTTTCCCAGGGTCGTACAACTCTTGGGATATGGGACCAGCCCTTGAAGACAGTCTAGGAGGACCACGAAGCCCTGCTTTCCCAGCCACAGCTCAGGATACATCTCCCAAACAGCTCCACTTGATTTGCCCTCTGCATCACTTAGCTAAGAAGTAAAACCTCCAGATGCCGTTTTGTGGACACAAATTCCTGCAAAAACCACGTCAAGAGCTGTGAAAACCAAAAGGGCCTCATAAAATCACATGGTTTTTTGGTGGAATTTTAAAAACCTAATTTCTTACCCTTGTCCCCAAATGTCTTCATAATCATGTATGCCACGACCCTAGATAAGAATCCCAATGTTTGGAATCAAAATCAAGTAACATGTGGAAAGGCTTAAGGATTGTGCTGATTGAGGAGAACTAAGAACATTAAAAACTGGAAAGCACACTCAGGAAAGTCATATTTAAGGCCAAGAAAGATGGAATCAGGAAGAGGATATTTGTCTCTTAAAACCAGCACTCGAAAGGGGTCAATCTAAGAAACATTGCTTCCAACTATGGCAGAGCACCTGGCCAGACCAATTCTCCTACTACAGAAATGGATAAATTAAAAACAAAAATGTTGGAAGGTCTTGGAGATTAGCCAAGACATCAGGGCTCAAGAGGGCACTATTCCAGAGAGAAATGGAAATGCACTGGGCTGAGCACAGTGCTCTCTGCCACTTGTCTACTTAAACCATTTGCCTATGAGTCAGAGGACTGTGGGAAGCTGGTGGAGTGGGGCACTCCAGGGCTCAGTCCTTCCACCAGAACAACTATTAAGCAGGCAGGAGCCGTCTGAAACAGCTGCTTTGAAACCCTGGGGGCCAGAAGGACGCTGTACAACATCCTGGGACGTGCAGGAGAAAGAGGCTGATACACGTTTGGAGAATGGGTGGTAGTGATGGTAGCAGGACATTGTGAACGTAATTAACAATACTGAAATATATATCTGAATGCAACTAAAAGAGGAAATGTTAGATTGCATCTATGGTAACAGAATAAAACTTTTTTAAAACTACACTAAAAGAAAAAGAAAAAAATGAAAAGGACAAAAAAATTACACTACACAAACAGTGTAACCATGGACTATAAACTATGGACTTAAAAATGATGGACTATAGCTAATAGTACAATTATAAATTGTGTTTTGATAAAAATATATATATTTGCCTATTAATGAGGAACCAGGCAGAAAGTGGCAGCCCAGAGGTTTTGGCACATTTGCAAAGATGTGGAGACAGAAATAGTTTATTAGGCTGCCAAGCTGGTGAAAACCTGAGGGGCCAACATTCAAGAGAAAGGGAATAACAGAGAAGGGAGATCAGCATGTTAACATTCTCCCCCCATCCCCACCCCCATTAGCATTTAAAAATGCTGAACTGCATGAAGGGAGAGTCAGAGACGCCAAGAAGAAATCCATAGCTAAGAGGCTAAAACACTAACTGGAAATTTCTGCCATAGTGTCTTGCTAAAGTGTCAAAAGTGAAGAAAATACCTGCTGAGGAGAAGACGCCCCGGAAAATTCCCCAAATTTTCAGTTGAGACTAATGAAGGAATAGACATGGGAGTTAAGAGCAACCCAGCACTGTTCAAACAGGCTGCGTTTAAAACAGACTCCTCACGCCACCTCCCAAAGGGAAAGCAAATCCTCTCTGCAAGAAAATAAAATTATCTAGATACAGCATAGCTGACATTCAATTTAAAATTACCAGGAATACTGGAAGACTGGACCAAAAAACCAAGGTATAAGATAAAAACACAGAAAATAGAAATTATCACACTGCTGATAACATAAAATTGGAGTTAATCAGACTCTGATTTTAAAGTGATTTAGATGACTATATTTAAGAAAATAGATAAGAAGATGTAGACGTCACCAAAGGACTGGAGTCTATAAAAATGAATTAAGTTGAAATTTTAGAAATAAAATGAAAATACCTGAAATTAATAATTCAGTAAATAGATTTCATAGCATATGAGATACAACAGAAGTGAGGAATTGTAAACTGGAAGATAGATCAATAAAATATATCCAGTGGAATAAAGTTTGAAAAATATGAAAAAAAAAAAAAAGAACATATTACATATGGCAAATGCTGGAAAGTTCTAGCATGTATCATTGGATTCTCAGAATGAGACTAAGTAGATAATGGGGTAGAAGCAATATTTGAAGAAATACTTGGCCAAATTACAAAATATTTTTCAAATTAGCAATTCATGAAATCCCAAACTGGACATATACAAAGAAAAATCCACAATTAGTCACATAATATTCAAACTACCAAACACTGAGGACAAAGAGAATACCTTAAAACCAGCCAGAGAAAAAGACACATTACTTGAAAGGAGCAATAATAAAACTAACAGTGGACTTCTCAATAGGAAGTAAGGGAACCAGGGGAATAGAAGGGGAATTGACAACTTTAAAATGTTGAAAGGCAATAATTGCCAGCACTCTATGCCAAAGACTTTTAGTCCATGGTTACACTGTTTGCGTAGTGTGATTTTTTTGTCCTTTTCATTTTTTTCTTTTTCTTTTAGTGTAGAATTCTATGCCAGCAAAAATGAAGGATATATTTTCAGAATTAAAAAATCTAGAAAATTTATCACCAGCAGACCTATATGACAGGAAGATGTTCAGGAAAAGGAAAATCATCTCAATCAGAAGTAGGAAAATCCATGCAAAAAAACAAAAACCAATGAAAAAAGTAAATAAGTGAGTAAGAATAAATGAAAATTGATTGTATAAAGCAATAGTAATGCATTGTAACATTTAAAATATATAAAGATTGGACACATAAAAAAATAGCATACAAAGTAGGAGGATGCAAATGATGTGAAAGTGGTTTAAGGACCTCATATTTATTGGAAAGTGGCAAAAGTACTAAATTATAGTAGACTACAATAAATAAAAGAAGCATGCTGTACTATCTAAGGTAACCACTAAAATATTTTTTAAAGGCTAGCTAAAAACTGTATAAAAATAGTGACGGTAAATCTAATAATAACGAAAAAATGATTAGTATAAAGACAGACAAGAAAGTGCAAAAGAAAGACCAAACACATATGGGGAAAATGAATAAAAAATAGTAAGACTGTCAATTTAAAATAAATGTATTGACAATTGCATGAAGTATAAATTAACTAAACCTCTAATTAAAATACAAAGATTATCATACTAGATTTTCTTTAAAAAAAAAAAAAAAAAAAAAAACAACCTATATGCAACTTACACACTTTAACTATGATAGAAAAAGATCAAATATAAAAACATGAAAATAGTATACCTTGAAAACATTAAACAAAAATAAAATTAGCATAACTTTACTGTTATCAACCAAAGCATGATGTAAGACAAGAATTATAAGTGATAAATTATAAGAGATAAATTATAAGGGATAAAGAAGGACATTTCAGGAAAATAAAAGGGAAATATTAATAATACTAAGAGAGAAAATAATAGAAAAATCCACAAAAATATTTGTACAATTTAGTATATCTCTTTCTGTAAAGGATAGAACATGAAAAAAAAAAACAGTAGAGATAGAGAAGCTTTGAATAACCAATTCAGCCTAATTGATCTATATAGAGTACTATTCTGAGCAACTCTAGAATATACTTTTTTTTCCAAATCCACATGAAACATTTGCCAAAGTAGACCCACATACTCAGCACTGAAATAATTCTCAAGGCCTTTCAGTGGATATAAATTATACAATGTATATTTACTGACTGGAGAAAAATTAAGCTAGAAATCAATAATGAAAAAGATAATTAGAACATTCACAAATATTCAGAAATTCACCAATACCCTTCCAAAATAATCTGGGAGGAGACAGAAAAAATACATAAAGGAAATTAGAAAATACCAGCACCTGGTAAGGACCCTAAAAGAATGGAATATTATAGGCCAATTTCCCTCATGAACATGGGTGAAAATGTCTTGAACAAAATATTGGCAAAACAAATCCAGCTCCATATAAAAAGAATTACAAAGTAAGACTATTTCTTTATTCTTTCTTTATTTCTTTATTTATGCAGGTAATTTTTTTAATATTCAAAAATCCATCAATATTATTACTCACTAACAGAATAAAGGAGAAAAAGCATTACCATCTCAGATGATGCAATTCAATTATAAAATTTAGCATGTTCATGACAAAAATGGATAGCAGATCAGGAATAAAATGAATACCTCTCAGCCTTATAAAGCATATCTCCAAATGCCCTGTAGCAAACAGACAAAAAAAAAAAAAACAGTCAAATATTGAAGCTTTACTTTTGCCTATGGGTACAAGATAAATTGGTTGTCTGCTACCTTCTGTAAATTATGTACTGTACCTCCTAACCAATGCAAAAAAGCAAGGAAAAGAAATAAAAGATATAAATATTGAAAAGGAAGAAAAAACTATTCAAGATGATAAGATTGTGTATTTAGAAAGCTCAAAAGAATCTACACTAAATTTTCAAAATTACCAAGTGAATTTAGCAAGGTTGCAGGATACTACGTTAATATACAAAATATTATTTGTACATATAAGCAGACATAATTATAAAATGAAATTTTAAATTGATACTATTACAATAGCATTAATAAATTAAATACTTAGAAATTAATGTACTAAAATATGTGAAAGTGTTCACATTAAAATAAAGCAGATGTAGCTCAGTGGTTGAGCACCCACTTCCTATGTATGAGGTCCCAGATTCAATCCCTGGTCCTGGTACCTCCTAAAACTTTAAAAATAATAATAATAAAACATTACTTTGGGAAAATAAGAATTCATAAATAAGTGTAAGAATATACCATGCTTGAGATACCATTCAATTTTGTAACAAATGTCAACTTTCTCCAAATTAATGTATAGATTTAATGAAAAACCAATCAAAATCCCAGTAGGACTTTTATGTGTGTGTGGAATCAACAAGGCAATTCTAAAATGTATATGAAAATGCACAGCATCAAGATTAACCAAGGCAATCTTGAAAAAGAAGTAAAGGGGGAAATTTAAGCTCTTAGATTTCAAGCCTTATTATAAAGCTCATGTAATTAAGATAGTTAACAGTATGATATTGGCATAAGGATAGACATTAGACCAATGATTCAGAAAAAAATAACTAAAACCAGACTTGAATTATGATAATGGTTCTTTTGGAAACAAGTGTTTGAAAGGATAATCTTTCCAAAAATTGTTGCTGGGTAAATTGTATATCCATATGGGGAAAAGTAAATAACCTATACAATACTCTCAAGAAAAAAAAATCAATGGACAGGTGGATCATAGTAACTTTCACCTGTCAAGGCAAAATAATAAAGCTTTTAGAAGGAAACATAGGAGAATACCTCCATAATCTTGAGCTAGACAAAAATTTTGCAGCAAGACACAAATAGCACTAACTATGGAGGAAAACATTGTTACATTGCACTTTATTAAAATTAAGAACTTCTTTTCATCTTGTAGACGATCTGGCTGCTGCTTCCAGCTGAACCCAGCATCGAGTCATCCCAGCCCAGGAGCCAGACCATGTGTGAGAAAACCACACAGGAAGGAGATCCTCCTGCTTTCCATCTATCCCAGCCTCAGCCATTCCAGTCTCCCCGCCGACATCTGAGTCCTCCTAGCTGAGACCCCAGTCATTGTGGAACAGAGTCAAGCCAGTGCCAGCAAGTCCAGTAAAAATTCCTGGCCTTCAGAATCCATGAGCATAACAAAAATACTGTTGTTTTATGCCTTTAAGTGGTTTATTGATGCCACCAAGGGTAGGTGGTTATAGGACGACAGGAAACTGGAATAGTCCATTTCCTCCGAGTTTATTCCTTATACACCTGGGTCAGAATTACTCAGCTTACCTGTAAAAAGTGCGGACTTCTGGGTCCCTTCTCATTACTTTTGAAGCAGGATTCCCGGAATTTAACTATGATCCAACACCATGGGCAATTCTTACATTCTACCCATTTGTGCACCGCTTTCCTAAGCGGAGCATGGGATCGGCCTCCATAAGAGCAGCTCACACAGTTTTTGATCGCTGTGCTGGCAGTGGTTCTCAAACATCAATGTGCAAAAGAAAGCCACCTGGCCCATGTGTGAAATATGGAGAGTTAAATCTGTAGAGAGTCTACTGACTTGTAAACATTCTGTGCCCTAATGTATGACAGGATGCAGGAGAGAAGCATGCACAGGGAGGAAAGAGGAGAGGGTTATGTCTCCCGTGGGGTCGGGGAAGTCTTCAGAGAGCATGAGACATTATACTGAGTCTGAAAAGATGTACACTTATTTGTTCTCCAAGAAAGGAAGGCCCAGAAATTCTCCAAGTAAAGGAAGCCGATTCAGTAGAAGCAATGCATGGTATATCCTGATCCTAATGGTTTCTGTCATAAGATTTTTAAAAAGAGGAGTGTATCAATCCCTTTCTTCCAGGGACCACAAATCCATAAATAGAGGAACCTGGTTAATGCACTCCTCTTCCAAAAATATGAATTTTTTTTATTCCTGTTGACTGAAGTTGTCTCATTACCTACTCCTTAATATTTCCTTTGGAGAGTCTTCAAGGTAATTGCAAATGAGACTTGTTTTTGGAGATTTTTTGCCACTAAGTCTAATGGGGCTCATTTATGCCACAGAAAGAATTTGAGATTAGAGAAAGAAGCAACTTTGGATGGCTCCATTCAACCATACATCCAGCTGATGCATTCTTGTTGTGCAAAGCTGGGGCTGTTATTAAAATGACACAAGAAGGAAGATATGATGAAATGTGTATCGCCCTTGATTGGGCTGTCCACTCAGATAACTAAAGACAGGATATGTGTGATAATAAAATCTTAAATCTGTGAAAGTAATTGCTTCTGACATCTCCAACTAGGCAGCAGGCTGCCCAAACACTGCTGTTCAGTCACAAATTCTAAGCCTAATGAAGTGAGAAGTACACAGTATAGATACAAATTAAAATCTCCTTACCAAGAACAGTCAGTATTTTTTTTTCTTTTTTGTATACTTCCTAGTTTTATGTGAAAAAGAAAATAATGTTAGGAATAATCACCCTTTTATGTTTTAAGTCAACACAGTAGATCTGTTATTAACCACAAGAAATAGTCATCCAGTAATTCTAATCTGTTATTGAAACCTTTGGCTTCTCTAGGACTTTTTTTAGATTCTATTAATGACTGTTGTTAAGCAGGTGAAACAGTTGTGAGAGAAAAGGGAACTGCTTCAAGTAATGGCTAATCATTTATCCTCTCACTGTAATTTTTTTTAACCTTTTTTTCTCCAGGACATTGAAGATTTTTGAAGACCCGATTTTCCCATTGCAGTATCAGTTGCAGAGAGCTGAAACTTTAGAATGGGGATTTCATATAACTGAATTGCAGTGAAGTATGATGTAAATAACTAAAGATTATGAACAGCCCCATGAACTCATTTTCCAATGATTGTGAGCTTTATTTCTGATGTAAATTGTTTGTGAGTAACCTTTAAAAAAAGTTGACAGCAAACCTCCTCTAATGTATGACTCAACCCAAAACCTTGCTCTCATTCTTTTATATCACCTCTGAGTAAAATAGAAGCTGAACTGCATCTTTTGTGACATAGAACCTTCAATAAGGAAACAAGGCATCATTAAACATATCACAGCAATAAGTCATCTCTCATTCAGCACCCAATTATATTTTGGCAGCTCTAACTTACACTTCTGTGGTATGAGTGAGTCTTTCTGGCTTTGAGAAATCAGATGAAAATGCATTAAAAAAAACAATTCTGCTTGTGTTGGAGCAAAAAAGAGAGCTCTTTTATAACTACTTTCCAAAATATGGATGCAATGCTATATGTGCAGTATGTTTATGAAATGTAAATTTCATTATTTTATTGCAAGTGAGAAAGTTAGCATGACATGAGGAGGACAAAATGGGATTGGGGTCAGATGGCGTGGGTTTGAGTCATTTGCCTCATTGCTGCCTTGGTTACACGGGGAAGTCAATTACTGTCTCTGATATCAGTTGTCTCATCTTTAAAATGGGAAAATTAGGCCTACTTAAACCCAATGTGATGAAATTAGATGAAATTATGAATTGAATGCATACGGTACTTCATTGTCTCTTTAAAGTGCTGGTATTAATCTAGCATCCCAAATAGGCTCCTGGACCAGAAAAAAAGGACATTAGTTATAAACTAAAGAAATACGAATAAAGAATGGGCTTTAGTTAATGTAAAGGTATAAAAATTAGTTCATTAGCTGTGACAAATACACCAAACTAATGTCAAATATTAATAATAGGGGAAACTGGGTATGGAGTATAAGGGAACTCCCTGTGCTATCTTTGCAACTTTTCTAAATCTAACTCTATTCTAAAATAAATAGTAAAAAAAAAAAAAAATGAGGCTAGTATCCATTTCTTTTCCTTTCCTTTTCAGTGTTAACCCCTTAAAGGCTAGATTTTCTTCAGAGTCACCAGTGGTGTTTTATACACATACATACATATATATACACACACACACATGCGCACACACACATCTGGTTCAATTCCACAGAAAATAATATGCCCCATTTTACTCCCCATCATGAGTGAAGTGTCTCTACCATTTCTCTAAATGTGGTGAGAAATTTGGAGAAATTGACAAAACAAATCAACCAGTCATGGTCATCCATTGAATTCAGGAGGCTCCTTTTGTCTCTCCAAACAGCCTCATAGGGTCTTTCTTATTTAGTTACTGTGATGACAAAATGAAGCTTCTGCATTGAGGTGACTGCAGAGCCACTGTAAACCATTTGCCTGGAAGTCTCCTCTTTGTACCCAATCCTTTGTTTCCAACCAACACCAGGAATGTTTCCACCAAAATGCTGATTGTGTGGACATATAGCTAAAGTTAAATTTCAATCAGAATTTTATTGAAGTTTCAAAGACATAGGTAGCCTCGAGCTGTATATTATGCTTCAAACCAGTTATTAAGATACACGAAGCACTCATTGAACTAGCGAAACAGAAAAACAAAAGAACACAAGTCAGAACACTGTGCCCACTTGCATTTGAATGGTTTTCTTTTTCAATGACCACTGCCAGAAATTCTTATTAAACATAGAATTGATTTCTTTTTAAAGCTTACCAAATACAAAGATTAAAAATAAAAATTTCTAGTATTACTTTATGTTCTATGACTTTCCACCAGGCTTAAAGGAAAAGAAGGCATTAACCTAATCATCAACAAATAAGAAACGGTCAGTATAACTGGGCTGAAAATGGGATAATTCCAACCACAAACCAGGAGTTAACAAGGGTTTCTTCAATACCTGCTAAATTCTTGGAATTCTTCTTGGCACAAGGAATATAAAGCAGAATTCGCCATGATTTCTGTTCTCAATACACAGGCTAGGAAGCGGCTGTGGCTCAATCAGTAGGGCTCCCGTTTACCATATGGGAGGCCCCGGGTTCGGTTCCCGGGGCCTCCTGGTGAAGGCAAGCCCGCCCGCACAGGGGGTTAGCTGACCCAGCGAGCACAAGCAGCAAGGGGGGGATAAATGAATAAATAAATAAAATCTTAAAAAAAAAAATAAAAATAAAAATACACAGGCTATCTGGTTGGACAGACAGAACAAGCAGGAATACTGATGGGGTTCTTCCTCCTTCTCAGCCAGTACACCAAGGGCCTGGTATACATTAGCTCTTATAATGTCATGTGCAACAGAGAAGTAGGCCTATGCTGCCCATTTCACACATGAGGAAAGTGAGGCTCAGAGAAGGGAAGATAATGACTCCAGTTAGTAAGTGAGGGATCTGGATTCAAACCCAGAACTGTGGTGCCCAAACCCAGGGACCTCACTACGACAATATGGTGCCACATTTGTAAAAGTTCAATTCAAGCAGTTCTTTGCAAACAACTCGTAACAGCTTCCCTGAAACCTAAATAAGAATATAGTCATTTTCTGTGGCATATCTCAGTGGTAGTGAGAGGATAGACTCAGAGGGGAAAACACAGCCATCCAGAGCCTTGTTAGCCAACACCATGAACTGCCCTTGGCAGTGACCTGGTCGAGTACGTGGGTTCTCTGCAGTATCTGTGGTCTGACATTCTGCGGGTGACTGACCAGTGAGGCAGTTACAAGAGCCCAGCAGACTTGAAACTGTCGCGGCCATCCTGCACATTCCTGACACGTTACCACGATAAAGTGTTCAGTGATACACAGATAACTGCAACGCTAGCCAGGGGCACATATGACTTTCAGAACAATGTTTCAAGGTCAAATACTAGCCAATTGTGCAGGACTATGCTCAACAGCTTGCATTATAAATATGCAAGCTCGGTTTCTCAAGGTCCCCGGGATAAAGTTCAAATTGGGCTGTTTAAGGGAGGGCTCTTATCAGTTTTATGGGCAGCTTTCTCCAGAATTTAACCAGCTCGCTTGATAACATTAGGCAAGAGGAATTTTCCAACAATAGACCCAGCAACCAAACCGCAGGAGGTTAAGAGCTGTTCTCTCCCCTGATGTAGATTTAACATTGATCCCAGGAAGCTCTCCTCCAAGGAGCTCAGGGTATTCAGTTGCCTCTGTCACTCACTCCAAACTTAATTCTTATTTAGGTTTCAGGGAAGTTGTTACAAGTCATTTGCAAAGAAGTGCTTGAATTGGACTTTTACAAATGTGGCGCCATCTTGTAGCAATTTAGGGCCTGGGCTGTGGCACCACGGTCCTGGGTTTGAATCCAGATCCCTCACTTACTAACTGGGCTGACCTGGAATCAGTATCTTCCCTGCTCTGAGCCTCACTTTCCTCAGGTGCTCAACACCAAAGGGCACCCCAGCCCTCACCTTCCCTCACTCTTATTAGAGAGGAAAGGGGGCAGTGGTTGGTCAGTGCTGCCTACAGGGATTTTGCCCAGAGTGAGAGGTGTGGCCAAACAGCATTCATGAAGAATTTATACATTCTTTAAAACAACTGACCTCTCACTGGACTACAGCTAATCTGGATAAGGCCATGGGCTGTTAACCATCCTGCCGTGTCCTTGCCAGGAAGCTTCACTCTTACTGTGCAGCAAGTTAATATATTGAGATATTAATTTGGATTTGGTTTAGTCCTGCATTTTGTTTTACTCTCCAACCACCCCCCACCCCTCCACCCCATTCCAAAAAGGCAGCCAGGGCCTCTGCGCTGCAGGCCTCAAAGAAGATTTTTGTTTCAGAAGTTGCCTCAAAACCACCCTGCCCCCTTCCTGCCTTTTACTCTCAAAAAGCCAGGATTCCTGAAGAAGATTAAGCTCAGGGTCTTGGTAGGGACAGGGAGAGAGGTGAGTGGGCATGATGGGAAAGGGGTGGAAGCATCAGAGGAAGCTGGACTTTTTCTGGGAAAGAAAGAGAGCTGGAGGGCCTCATTGGTGGTGAAGGCATGGGCCTCACTTTCTGGCAGTGTTTTCAAAGACCGTCTGGTAGGCCTAGGAGGCTGGACTCTGAAACTGGGCTCAAACACCACAGGAACATACTTGGTATTGGGGCAGGAGAACCTTCCACATCCAAGAAACCAGTAGGGCACCAGCAGTGAATGTCTTAAAGCAACCATGTTGCTCTTTCCCAATTTGGGGGGCATCATTTTTGCTTTTTGGTAGCCTGGCATCCCAATGTGACCGAGGCAGACTCTCTTGCCAAATTGAAATGAGATTTATTTTGATTTAGAGACACATGACTTTTCTTCCTGCTATTACAATAATTCGAGCTTCAATACTCTTCTGATTCAGCTCCATCCCCTCCCCTAAGTGCCTCTGCCTTCCTGACCCCACCCCAACCCTCAAATCCCCCACTCACCACACAGAGTCATGCACAGACACACCTATCTCCACTTTTGCTTGTGGGTGACAGAGGGATTTTAAATTTCCAACGAAAGGGCTTAGTCAACCATAGCTTCTCAAAATGAGAACCATAAAGATTTATCTTCACTTAAATATGCAACTTGAAATGACAAATGATTTGTCAACTCACTACCTTTTGAGGAATATCCTGGAAAATTTGAGCTGAAAATAAGTGAAACTTTTGCCAAAAGGAACTCTTGAATTTTGCTCTATTGAGCTATTAAACTAATATATTCCCTTCTTTAAACATGCTGTGGTATGTTTGATTCAAAGCAATCTTCCAATTGTTTTACCATTAGCTTGAAGGAAAGGAAAATGTAAAGCATGACGAGGCATAAAATTGGCCTTAGAAATAGCTAAGCTCGCTTCAGCCATGGCCATTATCCTCAATGCTCTTACAGTCTGAACAAAGAAGCCATAAAATCAGGTTATTGTTTTTAATTTTTACAACAGTGATTCATTTTGTTTAACTTCAGTGGTTTAACTGGGATCCCAGAAAGCATCTTCAGTTAGGAGATACAAGGAAGAAATCAAGGCCCAGAGTCCATTAGTTATAGCATGCTCTGGTCTCACTTATCTTCCTGATAACTATGAGAGTGTGATCTATGTGATTCCTATTATATAAACTAACAGGAGAAATTTTGAATTAAGAAGAGCTCATAGAACGAAACAGACTTTACATTGTCAGCTTACATCTCCCTGGCAAGCATGCTGACTCGAGACCTTGGACAGCTAGAACCAGCTTTATTAGTCGGGGTTCTCTAGGGAAACAGAACCAACAGGTGATATCTGTAAATAGTATAAGATTTTATAAAATTATCTCACATGACCGTGGGGATGCACAAGTTCAAATTCCATAGGGCAGGCTGTAAGCCAGGGACTCAGATGAAGTTCCTCGATGAGTTCCCCAGGAAATGCTGCTCTCTGGAGTAGAGATGGAAATTCTCTTTCTGAATGCTGAAATCACTTCTCCTTTTAAGGCCTTCAACTGATTGGATGAGACATCATTCATTCCTGAGGGAAATCTCCTCAGCTGATAGTAGATTTAATCAGTTATCTATGCAATCAACTAACCGATGATTAAAGTCCATGAAATGCCTTTGTATTATAATTAGCCCCGTGCTTGCTTAACCAAAAAAATGGATACAATTACCTGGCCAAGTTGACACATTAGTCTAACCAGTGTCTTATATTTTAAATTCAAGGCTTCCCCAAGAAAAATTTTCAAGGAAGGAAGTAATACAGATACCAAAAGTATCTGTAATACCAAAAGTTTGGTAGTCAGGAAGACCTGACTTTTATTTATTTATTTATATTAAAGATTTATTTTTATTTATTTATTACCCCCCCCCATTGTTTGCGCTCGCTGTCTGCTCTCTGTGTTCGTTCCCTGTGTGCTTTCTGTGTTTGCTAGTTTTCTCTTTAGGAGGCACCAGGAACCAAACCTGGGACCTCTCATGTGGGAGAGAGGTGCTCAATCACTTGAGCCACCTCCAGTCCCTGCTTTGTTGAGCCACATCCGCTTCCCTGGAAGACCTGACTTTTAATAGCTGTGAGACCTTGGGTCACTCTATTTAATTCATTGGAGCTCAACTTCCTCATCTGAAAAATGGGAATAATAATATTATCTATATCATAGGGTTGTTATGAGAAACAAATCAGACAATATCTGGCAAGTATTTAGCAAAGTGTTGAATATGACAAGTCCTCAATAACTGTTTGTGGTTATTAGTATTCTTCTTTTTGTGATGATGACAATGACAATCATGAAGTAAGCCCTAATCCTTTGGTAATATCAAATTAACCAGCTGTCTAACAGAAAGGACATTTCCTTTCCTCATCGCAATGTTGGAGTTTCTGGTCATGATATAAAACTCACTCAGATTTTTACACATATTGTTCAGAATTTGTTCTGAGTGAAGGAAGAAGTAATGTATAAATATCTTTTATATATATTTATGCCCCATATTATTTACCTACAAGTATATCACAAATCTCCCCAATATATTGTAGCTTAAAGCAACTCCATTCATCTAATTATCTTTCACGTGTTCTCCAGGATGGGAATTCAGGAGTGTCTCAGTTGTGTGATTCTGGACCAAGGTTGCTCATGAGATTGCAGTTAGAGGCCAGCTGGGGCTGCAATCACCCAAAGACTTGTTCAAAGCTGCAAGATTCATTTCCAGTTTGGCTCGCTCAGATGATCAGCGTGTTAGTTTTGGCAAGTTGATGGTCCTCTGTGTGGATCTCTCCTCAAGGCTGGTTGTATGCCCTTGCCTAATGCCAGTCAGCTTCTCACAGAGCTCCAATGGCTTTTAGGGCC
The DNA here is from genome assembly GCA_026826555.1 of Tolypeutes matacus. Taxonomy (NCBI): domain Eukaryota; kingdom Metazoa; phylum Chordata; class Mammalia; order Cingulata; family Chlamyphoridae; genus Tolypeutes; species Tolypeutes matacus. The sequence continues at coordinate 478,322 of JAKSZT010020074.1, read as the reverse complement.
TAGCCTCCAAAGAAACATACCATCAACCCTGCCATAGTCTATTGGTCACATGCCATCCTTGGTTCACTGTGCAACAGGACTGTAAAAGGGTGTGCCTACCAGGAGATAAGGACTACTAGGGGCCCCCTTGGAGGCTGACTAGGGGGCCCCTTGGAGGCTGACCGCTCTGGCCCACCCTCTGTCACCCAGAGAAATACACACATGAGAAATACACTCATCCCAGCCCAAGTCTACCAAAACTCTCATGCTGTTAGAGTATCAGCTGAAGGTCCAGGTTCTCATTGTTTAGATCAGGTCCAGGTATGGGTGATACCCTCTGGCTGTAGTTCTTCAACTAAATCCCCTGAAATAGAATTCCTCTTGATCTAAAGACTTGTGAAATGAAGAGCCAAGTTATCTCCCCCAAACACACCAAATATAAAATGGTAGGACCAAAGGATGGCGGAGTAGTGCAAGCTTCCAAGATGGTGGTGGCCGAATGATTGACCGATGGGCTGAGGTAAAGACCCCTAAAAAGTAAAGGAGGCCAGGAATCTCCAATGCCCCACTTCTAGCAGTCCCAGAACTCAGGAGAAGTTTTTTTTTTTTTTTTTTTTTAATGAACTAGTAAAAATATGAATTTTCAATATGGGACAGAAATCCACATCATCCACCAAGAGTGGAAAATTTATGAACTCCATAGACCAGACCTGAAAGGAAGCCCTGAAGAGAGTATTAAAGAAGAACAAAAACCAGTGCATGATGGTATGAGCTGCAGTTTTGAAGATGAAGGATTCTAAGCAAATTATCTAGGACATAGAGGAATTGGATGAAATGGAGTCAACCCTGTGCAACAGCACAGTTAAATATGAAGGTGCTGAAAGATAAATGTGAAAAGCTGCATGAAACCTTTGAACATATTTTATGACTCTTTGAAAAAGAGAATCAGATATTTACAAAGAATTGAGGAAGTTAGAAGTAGAATATGAACAGAAGAAGGCTCAACTTAGCCAATATTTGGATGCTGTCAAGAATTCAGCATGTGGAAGTTGAAAATATTCCTTTGTCAAAATGTCTAATGCTCCTTCCAACATGTTGATCCAGGACATTCCACTTCCTGGTGTCTTGCCACCTTCCATCCTTAAGAAGACTTCAGCCTATGGACATCCAACTAGGGCTGTTTCTATACTTCTTCTTCTTTGACTGGTGTTCCACATTTGCTCCTTGGCAGAAAACCTCCTGGTCCTCTCCCAGTCCACCTCCCCCTCAAATCTTGTAGCTGTATGGCCATAAAGTGGGCTTTGCCATAGATCTTCCTCCTCGTAGGAGAGATGAAGATACATTATATCACCCTGACCTTGCTGCAAGGTCAGGATGATGATGTGTCCAGCACCAGTGAGGATGGTGGCTATGCTGAGGACATGGATCAGGATAAGCATGATTAGAGCACAGATGACAGTGACAGATCACATGGAGAAAGTGAGGGGGGTGAATTTGTGCACTCTGACGATAGTGAAAGAGACAAAAATGAAGTAAAAGGTCAGGTCTGAGTGTACAATTTGCAGATATGCCAGGAAAATCAAGGGAAAAAAGAAGACCATGAAGGAACTGACTCATCTTCAAGCCATGATGCTGCAAATGGTAGGTCAGGAAATCCCAGAGGGGGGATGAGAAGTAGAGAAATTTTCAGAGGATGATGATTCTGATAATTCTGATGATTTTGAAGCAGAAAAGAAATCACAAAAACAGCATAAAGAAGAATCTCTTTCTGATCGCACATCTACAGCTTCTTCACAGCAGCAAGCTCCTCCACATCTGTTCCTCCTTCTAAGATACAAACACCTCCCATGCCAGGACCACCTCCTCTTGGACAACCACCTGCATCACCTTTATGGCCACCTGGACCACCTACAGGCCTTCTTCCCAGGCCACCTCCAGGAGCTTCTCCATTCCTGAGGCCACTTGGATTGTCAAGATTCCAAAGGTCTTTACCCTAACTTTTACCTCCAGGACCACCACCAGGCCAACCCCTTGGCTCTCCCCCAAGTCCACCTCCCAGTCTGCCTCCTGGTCCTCCTCCTCAGGGACCCCCACCAAGGCTACCTCCATCCTCACCTCCAGGTATCCCTCCACTTCATCCTTGCATGATACGCTCATCTTTGGTGCCTCCATTTAGACCTGCCTCACCTGCGCTTTTCCAACCAGCTCCTTTGCTGAACTCAGGGGTTTTAAATGCCCCACCCAATTTGATTCAGTGACCCAAGACAGATGATTCAAGTGCAGCCATCAATGAGGGGAAAGCCACAGCAACCATCAGTGCCAAGTCACAGATCACTAATCCCAACGCAGAGATTACTCAATTTGTGCCCACTGCACTGAGGGTATGTCAGGAGAATAAAGGGGCTACTGCTACTTCCCAAAGAAAGTCAGAGGATGATTCTGCTGTGCCTCTTGCCAAAGCAGCCTCCAAATCTGGTTCTTCTGTTCCTGTCTCAGTGCAAACTAAGAATGATGTGTATGAAGCTTTCATGAAAGAGATAGAAGGGCTACTGTGACAGCTTTTGATATCATTATAAGCTTCTGTTCACATCAGTGGTTCATGGGGAAAGAAGCTCTTATTAAGAATAGGTGAAAGAGCTACTTCCACTGTCAGGGTATTTTCTAATTTAGTGCAAAGAATATCCTAAAGTTTAGCCTTGGTCAGAATTTACTGCATTATAAGAGAGATCATTTCATTCAGAATAGATTGATTATTGAAGCAGTGCTGCTAACATCCATTCCCTTTCATATCACCATTTCCATCCCACTTCTTCTTCTACAATTCTTTTGAAACTCATGACCAGGGGGATCTTAGTTACTCATTTGTTTTCACTCTCCTTTCTTGTGTGCTGTGGACACTGAAGTAGAGAATTCTGAGGAAATGGTTTATTTCACCCCTCTTGGTGTTTGTGTTTGAGTTATTTTAAATATTTTCTTGTAAATATTTTGTAATACTTTACTTCCAGTGAAATGGATCATGATGTCATTTCCAAATACAAAGCAAGATTCATAGGAAGAAAATGTACAATTCTTTGATTAAAATTAATTCCCACTGACCTAAACTTTTCCTCTGAAAAAGTGTTTTTTAGAAAAAACAAATGTTCTATAGCAAAAAAAAAAAAAAAGGAAAGACAAGCATAGGGTGACCACCATAGACACTCTCATTTAATAACAGAAAAACAGGAGGCACCCAGGAGTTCTTGGTCCATAGCAGTTCTGAAATCTAACCCAGGCTCATGTTGCCATCTTCTTGATTGAGGCTTAGCACTGCTTCTGCATGAGAATGATTCTCTGTGGTTGTTGGCTTCTCTCCAGGCTCTCAGTTTTTGTTATAGTATCACCCACTTCAAGGTACCAAGTTCTGTTTTAGCTATTGATTGCTGCATAACAAATAGCTCCAAAATTTAGTGTCCTAAAACAACAATAATCATTTATTACCCCTCATGTTTTCTGTAGGTTGTAAATTCCAGAGCCCTTGATTGAGCAGTTCTATTGAGGACACTCATAGTGTTGCAAGAAGATGTTGGCTGGGGCTGCAGGCATCAGAAAACTGAGTCAGGGATGGAAGATCTGCTTCCAAGATGGCTCACTCACATAGCTGGCAAGTTAGTTCTTCTCCATGTGGGCCTCTTTGCAGGACTAATTGAGTGTCCTCACACTATGGCACCTGGCTTCCTGAACTAGCCCTTAGGTTTTTTTTGGTTTGTGTGTGGTGATGGGGCTGCTGGGCAAGAGCAAGGCCCTGGCATGAGTTCCACAGTCACAGAGGCTCCCTCAGCTGGGCTGGGCAGGGTTGTGATTCCCACTCACCAGGTTCTGTATTGTGGATGCCACATCATCTCTGATAAGTCTTCCAGGTTTACTGGATGTGGCTTGGAAAGACACCTCAGGTCAGGTGACCACGGGTCTAGGTCTTGGGAGGTCAGGAAATGATACACAAATTTATTGTGTACCAGCCTCATAGTGGTCCTAGGCAGTAGGTACCATGAGCCCCATTTCACAGGTGAGGCAACTGTGGTACTGAGATGTCAACCAGCCTAAATTAGCTTAAACTTGTAGAGCCAACATTATAAATATGAGTCTTTGGACTTACCTGTTCCCAGGAACCCACTGTCATCTTTAGTTGTTTATGCCCAGCCACCTGTTGGGATGTTACACTCCCAGCCTGATCCCACTGAGTGATCCAAGAGAGCTGGGTGAAAGCTACAATATGTGCTATGAGCTTGTCTTGAAAGCCACACATGATAATTTCCACTATATATTATTTGTCATCCAGGCCAGCCCCCATTCACTTGAAAGATACTACAGAAGACCATGAATACCAAGGAAATTCATAGGTAGCTACCACATATCCTTCCCCAAAGGGAAAATTTAGTAAGCCCTTCTCTAAATTTAATTATAACTATATATTTTTATTTTATAAACAGGCCTACTAACAAATCAAAAGTCTATACCTAACCTCTAGGAACCTTATACCTGGAAAGAAACTTTTTGCCTCTAGTCATATTGTCACAGTTTGAAGAATGGTAAAATGTAAGGCCTAATGTCATGAGTGAGGCTGGCCCCCCAGCTGGGATCAACTTGAGATTTCACCAGAGTCTGGGGTCTGACCACTAGCCCTTATGTATTAGAGATTAAATTTGCTGTCCCATTCAGAAACAATTCACTTTTCAGGGTGTATTTATATTAACCAAGCTTCTTAGACACTAATGTGCAAAAACTCAACAATGCTGGATATCCAAGTGTGCTGATCATGGTCCACCTCATGAGAAGGCAAATTATTATTAGAAGGTGGCTTGTTGGGCATGTCGTCTGTAGCAGTTTGGTATTATTAATGAATTCCAAAATTAGATAATGGATTATGTTTGTGAACTGGTCTTTTCCAATGGGCATATTAGATTGTATTAGATTCAGAAGTTTCGCTTTTACTTGATTGGACCAAGGGGCAGGGACTCACAGAGAAACCACACCACAGAGAAGGGAGTTTGGAGTTTTAATGCTGGAGCCCTAGGAAGTAAGCACACAGAGGAGCAGGGCAGCTGAGCCTGGAGAGAATCGAGCCCCAGGGACAGAGACAGAGCCAGTCGCCTTAGAGTCTACAGCCGGCCTTGTGGACAAAGCAGGGCAGCTGAGCCTGGAGTAAAACAAGCTCCAGGAAGAGAGGAACCCAGGCAGCCTGAACTCTTGGCAGATGTCAGCAGCCCTCTTGCTCCAACACATGGCAACAGACTTTGGTGAGGGAAGTAACATGCTTTATGGCCTGGTAACTGTAAGCTTCTACCCCAAATAAATACCCTTTGTAAAATCCAACAGAGATCTGGTATTTTGCATCAGCACCCCTTTGGCTGACTAACACGTCTTCCCATTCAGCAAGGGGATTTATTTGGGATGACTAGCATCAAGCTCTCAGAAATGTATACTCTCATGTCTTCTTATGGGGGTAGAACATTTGCTGGTGAAGAAAACTAGTGCTTGCCTCTTTCCTCAACCCTTTCAATCTTTCCAGAGCTGACCAAATTCCATTAAATTCTTTCTTTAGAACTACTGTTTTTCATCATATTACAGACAGTTCTGTAGCCATTCAGTCACTTGAGGAAAGGGGTTCACAACTTTTGTCCTTCCCAACATATTTGAAGGGAATGAGACTTTCCTCTCAATAATAGTGTTGGAAGCACAGTAGTGAATCTTGGCACAGGTCAGGCATAGGTCATAGGTCTTTAAAACACCAGGATGATTCTGTTAGAGTCATAGTGAGGAGAAAGCTCACTTCTATCACCAGTTTAGGATTTACTTAATTAAGATCAATTTGAATATTTTCATGTGATTCATTAAATATTTTGACAGTTTAATTTAGAGTCATTTCCTGATGTTCAAGTTTTGGTAGGTGTCTGAGTTTCCTAGGACTACCATAACAAAACAATACAAACTGGGTGGCTTAAAACAACAGAAATTTATTGCCTCACAATATGGTGGCTAGACATTTGAAATTTGTAGGGGAGAACACTTTCTTGTCTCTTCTTAGTTTGGGGCAGTTTGCCAGCAGTCCTTGGGGTTTGATCTCTGCCTCTGTTGTCACATGGCCTCCTTCCATGTGTGTTTCTGTCTCTTACCCTCTTCTTATAAGGACACCACTCACATTGGATTAAGTCCACCCTAATCTAGTTTGGTCTTATCTTCACTAATCACATCTTCAAAGATCCTATTTCCAAATAAATTCATAGTCACAGGACCAGGGGTTAGAATTTGAAAAAGTCTTTTTGGAGGACATAATTTAACCTATAACAGTAGATACCAATTCCCTCCAAATCCTGCCTACACATCCCCCTTTTTTTACTTGAGCTTAGAAATAAGCATGCATTATCTTCCATTAAACTGGATTATGTAATGATTTGGTGAGCTATCTTTAGAGACAGAAATCAGCCCATTGTTCCTGCCACAGAAGCATCTGATTACCCATTTCACTGATTTATGTACACAAAATTACTTAAACACAAGTGCATTTTGAGAGCTTGCTCCTCTTACTTGTAACTCACTTACTTTGAGGTCTTGGGAATGGCTTCATTTTACTGCAGACCTTCCTGTTGGATAGCAGACCAGCCACTGTCCTCCCTCCAGTTTCTACCAAGTTTGGAACCATCTAATTCTCTGTGTTTTCTGGAGTTTCCATTCATCACCCTTGGCATCCCCTTTCTGTTTCCCAACTGAAAGTGAGACATAAGATTTCCCTGGCCAAAGGCATTTATGAGAGTTCTGGTATCTTTCAAACCCTCCATTAAATTGGTGTCAAAATTGTGAAATTGCAGTAATTTTACCTTAACACTTTCCTCTCTCTCTCTTTAAAATATTTTACATGTGTGATCTTTAAAACAAATGTGTATTTCTCTGTAAGCAATTAGCCTTTCCAAATAACTATATTGATCTGTTCTCTAAAATAACACTTCTTTATTTTGAATAACAACAAAAACAATAACTTACAATTATATAACTTTGGCATGAAAGTTATATAAGTTGACTTAATATTCATTAATAAGAAACTCAGAATTTTAGACTCCTAGGTGTTATTTCATTCGGAAATGGCCATATGTGGTTGTTTATGTATTTATTTATTTTGTCTTCCTAGATTTAAGGGCAAATTTCAAGACTGCTCTTCAGAACTACTAAATCCTCCTCCTTGTTACCAGGACAGGGTATGGCAGTTTGGTATTGTTTATTAATTCCAAAAATAGATATTGGATTGTGTTTGTAAATTGGTCTGTTCCTCTGGGCATATTAGATTGTATTAGATTAAGAGGTTTCACTTTTACCTGATTAAATTATGATTAGAGTTTTGATTCAGCCATGTCAGTAGGATGTTGAGTCCTTGCTCCCTTGGTGGACAGGGACTCACAGAGAAAACCACACGGCAGAGGAGAGAGTTTGAGTTTTGATACTAGAGCCCCAGGAAGTGAACACACAGGAGAAGAACACAGAGGAGTAGAGATGGCTCCATAGACACAACAGAGGCCCCAGGAAGAGAGAGAGCCTGAGAGTCTACAGTTGACCTTGTGGAGAAAGCAGAGCAGCTGAGCCCAGGAAGAAATGAGCCCTGGAGAGAGAGACCAGCCTTATACCTGCCTACAGCCAAGACCAAAAGAAGCTGGGACCACAGAGCTTGAAGAGGAAGGCTGAACCCTCGCAGAGACTGGCAGCCATCTTGCTCCAATACATGGCAACAGACTTTGGTGGGGGAAGTAATTTACTCTTTATGGCCCGGTAACTGTAAGCTTCCATCCTAAATAAACACCCTTTATAAAAGACAACTAATTTCTGATATTTTGCATCAGCACCCCTTTGTCTGAGTAAAACAAGGGGTGAGGTCTTAACTTAAGGAACTGTTCAGAGAGTCCATCTGCATATTGCCAAGTGGATCAAGATCATTCACCAAGGATGTTAAAACTGTTTTAATGTGTGTAGCATTCACACCAACTCTCTGTCCAGTCAATTTCAACACATGTGAGAAATTTCCAGTGGAAATCAGCTGTGTGGTCAAGCCTTGCCATCTCCCAAGCTGCGACAGTGGGCTCAGTACATCCTAATTTAGCAACACCTCACTCAGTTCACAACCAGCAAGGTCAATCCTTGTTGTACAGAAACAGATTTGATATAGAATCTGCTAAAGAAAGATTCAGTGGAAATTTCCCTAGGACTGGAAAAGAGCTTCCTGGCACCACCAGTTGTCAAGAATGGGAGTGGCTTTTGTGATAACTGACATATAAAAACTCCATAAAGCAATAAAATGTTAAAATTCAGCTAGTCCTTTTCATATGTCTCCCAGTCTATTTTGATGAGAAGGTCTTGTCTGGGCAATCTGAGGCTCAGGTTCAAGATGGGCTTTGTCTAAAAGTTGGACTTATCTAATCTTAGTCTCATTCAAGTGTCCAGTTTTCACTAAGGATGTGCAAATTACATTCAGCTCCCATTAGTTAACGAAAAATCTCAGCTGAGACCTTCCCTTCCATATTGCCACCAAATCTCCTTGGGATTATTTTGGAATTTCCAGGGGAGTCAGGGGCTCATGTGTGTTCAAGAACTGGAAAATCCTGCTGCTGATTCCCTCTGAGAAAGCATTCCCTGCCATGACAGACACCCACCCCCAACCCAATAGGCAGAGCTGTATCTTTGGTGGGGTGCAGGAGGAGCCATATGTGTGTATGTCTATGTGGGGTTGTGTGCTTATATGTGGTGTTAAACATTGAATTGTGACCCCAAAAAGATAGGTTCAAGTCCTAACCCCTGTCCTGTGGCTGTGGCCATATTTGGAAATAAGTTCTTTGAAGATGTGATTAGTTAAGATGAGGCCAAACTGGATTATTGTCGGCCCTTAATTCACAGAGCTGGTTTCTTTATAGGAAGAGAAGATTTGGACACAGACACACAGGGAAGAAGGCCATGTGGAGACAGAAGCAGAGATTAAAATGATGCATTGCGAGGTCTATACCCAGAAGAACTGAGAGCAGTGACACGAACAGACATCTGCACACTGAGGTTCAGAACAACGATATTCATGATTGCCAAAAGCTGGAAACAACCCAGGTGTCCATCAACTGATAAGTGGATATACAAACTGTGGACTATACACACGATGGAATATTGTGCAGCTGTAAGAAGAAATGAAGTCATGAAACATATGACAACATGGGTGAACCTGGAGGACACTATGTTGAGTGAAGCAAGCCAGACACAAAAGGACAAATAGTGTATGATTGCCCTATTATGAACTAAATATATTATGTGAAATATGAATATTGGTAGAATTGCATATATAAGACAGTTTTTTCTTTGAATTTGAACAAATATTAGTTAATACTACACAATATAAATATCAGACCAAAAAAAACCCATTATACTAAGTGAAGGAGATAAGACACAGACTACTACACATTATAAGATTCCATTTATATAAAATGTAAATATAAATCAATTTATAAAGATGAAATGAAGAAGGGATGCTAAGGGGTGTGGAGTCTTTCTTTTTAGAGTAATGAAATTGTTCTAAAATTTTTGAGATGCTGAATGTGCAGCATTGTGATCATACTAAAAGCCATTGGTTATCCACTTTGGATAGAACAGACAGAAACAGCAGCTATGGACAGTGGGGGAAGCACAGAGGGATGGAGAGGTGAGGAATTTACTTGTTTGTCTTTTTTGTTTATTATTATTATTATTATTGAAATAATGAAAATGCTCTAATAGTGATTGAAGTGATGAACGCACAACTAAGTGATTATACCAAATACCATTGATTGTACGCTTCAGATGAATCATATGCTCTATTAATATGTACCAATAAAATTGATTTTTTTTTTTAAAGATAGTTGACAATATTAAAAAAAAAAAAATGATGCATCTACAAACCAAGGAACGCCAAGGATTGCCAGCAAGCACTGGAAACTGGGAGAAGAAAGGAAAGATTCCCCCCTAAAGGGTTTAGAGAGAGCATGGCCTTGCCGAAAACTTGTTTTTGGAATTCCAGCCTCCAAAAGCATGAGATAACAAAGTCCTACAGTTCTGGCCACCCAGTATGTGGTACTTTATTAAGGAAGTCCTGGGAAACTGATACAGGAGGTGTAGGTCTCTCTGTTCCCAGGCCCCTAGCTGCATATCACACCTGCCCCCTGGGCCTTTGTGCCTTGGATGAAACAGCACTTCCCCTTTCTCTGCTCCGGCTGCAGAGCCATCCCTCAGGCCAGCTGGGGAGGAATGGAATGACCACAGGTTCTCCTTACCTCTACTACTCCCCTTCAGCTGCCCCTGAACTGCTTCCAACCCCCTGGTTGGCTCCCTGCTCCCATAGCCAAAGAACAAAGCCCCAAGCCTATCAGTAGATACAAGGAGGACTGGGGAGGGGTGGGATCCAACACCAGGCAGGCCCAGGTCTCAGTTCTGCCCATCTGGGCCCTTGTGCTTCACCAATTCATCCATTAACAAAGAAATTTTTCAATGAATATTCTTGAGCTCCTGCCATGTGCTCAGGCATGAATGAGAGATGGGGACACAAATAAATCACGTGAATGAGAGAGGTCAGTGGACACCAGACCTGGTTTACAGGGAGATGCTCACAAGGAACAGTCTACAATGAGTGAGAAGATCCTGATGGGGGCAACGGGAGAGACATCAGACCTGGCAGGGAAGGAGATGTTGACGGAGAAATTTGATTGGCCATCAAAGACGTGGGAAAGGGCTCCAGGGAGAAGGACTAGGCTGTGTGACAAGGCCAAACCCTGAAAAGCCAAAAGAATTCTAGTAAGCCCAGAGGGCAAAGTGTAAGGGTAAAATGGCAAGAGGTAAAGCTTGAAAAGAAAGTAGGAACTAGGTGTTTTTCTTCAAATTGTGGTCGAGAGGCCACCTGACACAGAGTCACCCATGGTGATTATTGAAATACACTTTTTAAAAAGATGCTTTTAGCCACTCTCCAGATGTGCTTGCTTCAAAGAAGGGGCTCAGGAATCTGCATGTTTAACAAATTCTCTAGGCAGCCTTTACCAGAGTATAGTTTGAGAACCATTGGACTAAATCAAACAATTCCAGATGAGCCACTTTCAACAGTTTGGACCTTTTCCTAAAATAAATGGGAAGCCATTGAAAGATGTTATACAATGGCATGATACGATGGAAGCAATTTAGAGAGTGGACCAGTTGGGCAACAGAGCGATGCTCAGCCCATTTTTAGCTGTAATCAGGTTGAAGTCCAAGATTTCAGCACATTTAAATATAGGGACTAACAAGTTTTACACCCAATTAAATTCCTGCCCAGCCACATTCTCAATTTAAGTCAGGCTGGTTTAGGGACCTACTGTCCCATTTGTCCAGAACTAAAAGGCTTCCCGGGATGCAGTACTTCCAGTGCTAAAACTGGGAAAGACCTGAGCAAAGCGGGATGAGTGGGCTACCCTGTAATTACCAAGAATCATCCCCATAATAATTGCTCGGGTCACATACAGTCCCAGTGTAGTCCTTTTAAATCTGAGATTTAAAATATCTTTTTGTAAAAGGAAAAAAGGAATTAAGGAGGAGAACAGAATTGAAATAATTATTTGTAGTTTAAAAAAGTAATAGCACAAAGGGCTTCTGTCATGAGTGACACACGTAGGGTGCATCGTCTGCTCTTCGTGTGGAATCGACATCAAGAGATTTTGGAAGCATAATTTTTGTTACTAGGGCAGCTGGTGATCGTTGGTCCTGGAGGGAAAAAAAAAAAGGTAATAGCAAGCACACTGCTGCTTGAATGGAAACTTAAACCAGAAACACAGCTTCTGGCAACACCTTTTAATTTGCAGGAGCAAAGTCTCTCAAGCATGGTGTTGCAATCAGTAGAGGGGCGTGTCCCAAGGAAATCGTTTTTTACTACTTATAATTAAAGGACTAGAGTTTGTAAATTATTTACTCTTAAAAAGACAGAAAATCAAGGTTACCTCACTTGCATTCTGTTATACTTTTCCCACTAGAAGAGAATGTGGTGGAGTTATGGTAAACCTGCCCAGAATTGTCAAAATCCCAAGCTTGCTCAGGGATTGTCACTGTAAGGGGAGTGTCATCCATCATTCCTATATGGAAGAAAAGAGATTGAGAAAGGCTACTCGAGGGTAACTTTGCAAGCCAATCCATCATTCCTAGACTTTAAAAATATATATAGGGGAATGAGTGCAGCTCAGTGGTTGAGCGCCTGCTTCCCATGTACAAGGTCCAGGGTTCAATCCCAGTACCTCCTAAAAAAAAATATATATATACATATATATACTTTATATGTGTGTGTTTTAGTCAGCCAAAGGAGTGCTGATGCAAAGTACCAGAAATCTGTTGGCTTTATAAAGGGAATTCATTTCGGGTAAAAACTTATAGTTACAAGGCCCTAAAGTCTCCAGCTCAAGGTTGCTTTCTCACCAAAGTCAGTTGCCATGTGCTGAAGCAAGAGGGTAGCTGATTTCTGCGAGGGTTCAGCCTTCCTCTCTGGGCTTCCTTTCTCTCAGTTGCAGGCTGGCCTAGGGCTTATCTCCCAGGGCTTCCTCTCTCTCCTGACGGAGGGCTTGTTTCTTTCCAGGCTTTCTATAGCTTCTTTTCCCAAGGTCAGCTGCAAGCTATCAGGCTCATGGCTCATCTCTCCCCAGGGTACCAGGATCAAAAATGACAGAGCTCTCTCTCTTCCCGAGTCTTCCTGAGTGACTGTCCATTTATATAGGCCCACCAAGGGGGCAGGGACTCAACCTGAGTCACACCTTACAGACGTGGTCAAATCAAAGCCCTAAACTTAACAGGTAAATTAATCAAAAACATCTCAGCTGAATTTAATACAATCAAAGGGTATCACACCCAGAAGAACAGAGTACTTTACAAACACAATCTTTCTTCTTTGGGGATTCAGAAAATAATCTCAAATGAGAGGAATCCAAGCTCTTTCATGATTTCCAGGTATCTCCCTGGGCCTCTCTCAGCTTCGGGGAGGTGTTATAGGATCATCCCCATTTACAGTTTCCCCCCAAGCTCTGCCTGAGCTCTCAATCCCTTAGGAAGGGTCTGCCCCACTGTAATGGGTCCCTTCCCTCCCCCACATTGGATTCCTTCCTTTCCTGGCCCACAAACAGGGAAGAGATTGCCCTTGGTCCCTTGACCTCCAGAAAGCTGCCTCCCGTCCCCACCTCCTCTTACCCCCAAAGAGGAATTGCAGCCCTGACATGGAAAGCTGTGTATTGCCACTAAGTGAGTTGATTCTCCAGAAGAGAGGGGCTAAGACACCCTCCATCATCTTTTGTGACATCCCATCTCTATTTTTGCTACTGCCTTTTGTGTTTTTTCCCACTATCCTTAGTTTTTTCATATTCTACTCTTCAAATTTCTTCAAGTTGAACTTGCTGCTTTTTTTTTTCATATTTAAAAGATGACATTGAAAAGAAAAAATATATATTATACTATATATATATATTAAATATAGATTAAAAAAGATTGAAAAAATTAAAAGGAAGGACAAAAAAATATGCTCATTCTCAATGCCCAGTTGTTGCAGCAACACAGTTTTTGCCCAAGCGTTGGTACCACAGTTGATTTTAGGTGGCACAAAGATGGGATATTTAAAACTTCAGTAGTTCAGTAATTATTTTACTAAGTAATGGAATAAATATAAAACTTGTACATCAAACCTGTGATTTCTTGGATATCGTTACTTAAGATAAGTTTAAGAATAAAAGGAAGTCCATTTAAAAGAAAAATATTCACTAAATAATAGAATAGATGGTGCATGGCAAAACCCTCTGAAGTTAATCTGGAAATTACTGAAGTATGTTAAACTTTTCTCCATGAAAACAAAGGAAAACACGACATCCTTATCTTTTTAAGGTGACCATCAACAAAAATCCACATTTCACTGGTGAGTTCCTTCACTTGAGTACATAGAAACCTCAGCTCATGTTTCCACCTGTTCAAGTTGTCTCAGTTTGATATTTCCAAAGCAACTGTCCAACTGTAAAAAGCAAAGATCAAAACAAGATAACCAATCAACAGATTTTTATATTGTGTTGCTAATATTAATCAAATTATAAGAAATCTAATTTTCCAATAACTGTGAATCATGATCAAAATACAATAGCAGCTCAAAATTTCCATTTGACTACCTAAATGGATATCACTCCTCTAGGTAGGGTCAAAATCAAAATCTTATAAGTCAAAGAGAAGAAAAAAAAAAGAAAATTATTAAAAAGTTAAGGTGCTTTAATGACTGTATATTCAGCCTATCTCTTCCTTGGCTATTAAGAAAAAAGAATTTGTTAGGACAATAAAACCCATGAAGTTGTTAACAATTATGTCTAAAAAACATTCTCGATATTTCTCCAAATAATTTATGTTTTTCCAAATTCTATTCAGGAAAACTCTATAATGCAAAAAGTAAGCTTTAAAATGCCTACTGTCAGAATATATTTTCTCTTCCTTTACAATCTAATTATTTATCATGAGACCACATTTTCAGCCGAGTTCTCTGTTTATGATTTTATGGTTGAATAAGTACAGTTCTCCTGCATTTGAGCAAAATATATCAGACTGGACTTTGACAGTCAAAAACACATTTTAAGTTGACAAGATTTTTCTTTCTGGAGAAAGTGCCATTTCTTATTAAAAAATAAAATAAAATAAAGACTAAGGCATTGCAATTGAACCCAAATTTGGTTCTCTAACTGTTGCTTCATGGTATCATTGAGTTTCAGAAATCATGTTTGCATTATCTACAGGAAGTCTGCAGTTAAAATATGATTCAGAATCCTTTATTAGTTGATTTACTTTAATAAAGTAAAAATCTTCCTTTTCTTGCATACAGATACTAATTTTTCAGTGCAATTCCCCAAACTTCAATGTTTCTATGGGATAAGAGTGCTTTGGATTTCAGATTATCTCATAGAGAGCTCTGAAAGTTTCCTTGGATGTCAGATGTTAAACAGATATCTACACCACAAATAGGGTCTCCAAGGAATTTTCTTGTTCCCAGGAACTAAAACAGACTCTTTTCTAGAGGAGCAAAGTATGGCAAGTGCCAGAGGCAGACACTTGGATTTGAATCCCATTGCTTGACTTTCTGGCTCTTGACTTCACCTCTTATTTCCACACAGGTAGAGTAAGGACTATTATAGAACCTGCTTCATATGGTTGTTACAAGGATTACAGAGTTTAGAAATGTGGCCACCCCATGGTTAGCACTCAGTAAATTGGCCTTTATTATAATCACTAATCCACCACTCACCACCCTTGTGCAAGCTGCCAAAGGATTTGGGATCAATAGCTTCAAAGATCCATATCCTTGAAACAAACTGGGAACCTTAACGAGAGATTTTCATTTAAGGGAGCCCACATGCACGGATAGTTTGACAACTGGACTGGATGAACCTGGAGTCTTTCTCCACTTTGAGATTAAATTAATATAAAGTTTTAAAAAGGGAGAGTGAAAGGGCTTTCCTTTGTTCTCATTTCTAACACCTACCACTTCCCGGGTTCATAACCCTGGGATGGAAGAGGCTCACGGCAGGATCAGGTATCTGTGGGAACAGGCACACATTGGCCTCCCAGAAAGGTCCCTGGGGACCTTTCGAAGGTGATAGAAACCAGGACCATATTCATCTCCCGGGAACTGGCAGACCTGCATGAGCCAAGCTCTGAGATGATGGAGAAAACCAGAGTGACTCAGGAGGATTTAACTATTAGAGAATAAATGAATATAATTCATGATATCAATACCCTGATGACGAGGTGTAGAAAGAACTCAATTTCAACTAATGTTGCTATGGACTGTTCAATTCTGTGCAAGCCATCATTCTTCCATAAAGGGGGTAAAAATGGCTAATTGCAAGAGCAAGCAACCAAATCACGCCATACTTCTATACTGAGTTTAGAAAAGACATACGGAGGCTTCTTATTCAAATAGAACTTGAATCAAAAAAATATTCAGAGGGTATTACTAGACTTTTATTAAAGTACTAAGCAAGTTTAGCACTTTGTATTATGAAGTGAATTGTTCCTACAAATATATATTTCTTCTATTTTTTCATCTCCACTCAAGAATTAACATACGCCTCAGAATCTTATAATTATAATAACAAAGATATTGTAGAATTTTCTCCATAGACAGGGTCCAAGATGGGCCTACCCTACAAAGAGTCTAAGGATAGTGAGACATAACGAGAATTCTTATGGCTTTTGTTCCATTTATTGGACCATAGAGTAAAGAAAGGAAACTCCTTGCACGCTAGTACCCTTGAAGTGAGGACTGTTGCTCCAAGGGGCTTTTCCTAGTATGCAAAAATTTTAAATAAAAAAAAATGCCCTCGTGCATTCTACATTGACACCAAAATAGAAATAAAAATAATTCTGAACTCTCAGAGCATTTCAGCTTTTCACTGAATTTAAACCTAGCCTTGGCGCCAAGAAACCATATCCTGGTAGAAGGAAAGAGGGTCCAAGTCCATCATTAATTCCATGGATAATCTCTGGATAATCTTAGACGAGTTTCAAAGTGCTCAATTGGATCTAGGGTTGGCATCTAGGAATATGAAAGCCAATATTTTGTTTAAAAGTAACTTTTTTTATACTTATTTCTATAAATCCCTTTCTTGTGTTTCAGAAGAATTCCACGTCATGCATCAAGTGTTCACTAGCTACAAAATGAAGCTCCCATCACTGCCTCATGTTTCCTACGTCTTCCAAAGACAATGAAGATATTAAAACTGCAATGGCACTTGTACATTATCCAGAGAAAGTAGACAAAATTTCCTTCATTAGCTAAATAATTCAAAATAAAGACTCACTTTCACCTGAAGTAGTGGGATAGTTAGAGCCTAAAATAGGTTAACTTCAATTATCTATATAATCTACTTGAGTGTTTATTTAGTCTGAAATTAGAAGCCTGAAAATGAATCAACTTTCAAGCAAAAACTAAACTATTTTGAGAACTCACAGAAGACTTTAAAATGACCACTTTCAGTGGACTATTTGTAAATATATTTAATAAATAATGATCTTATTTACTTTAAATATGCACCTTTAAAACTTAAAATATTAATAAATTCAAAAGCTCCTTCTTAAACTACCTATTACTAATCAGTTTCCTTGACAGATTTCACACACACACTGTGCCCAGATCCTTCTTCCCACTTTGGGTTCATGCTCAGGAAAGTCCTAATAAAAATCTGCAATATGTGGGACAATGAACCTCAGTCTTGTCTGAACACTAGGATCACCTGGGGAGCTGATGCTTGGGCCACATCAAACACCAATTAAATCAAAATTTCTATGATTGTGACTCAGGAATCATTTTTGGTCAAACTCCCCAGCTGGTGCCAATGGACAGCCAAGGTTGAGAGCCACTGGTCTAGGAGCTGGATCATTTTTAAGCAAAAGGCCTGGAAAAGTATCCAGTTTTTCTCCTAGCTGTCACTCTCAGCTTCTCCCCTTTGGTTGGTTTATCCCATTGTGTGCTCAACTGAATCGAATCACTATGAGTATAGAAGAATAAGAAGAGCCTTCTTGGGCTCCCTGTCACTCAATTTTTTCATTCCCTTATTCAATCAGTAAATATTTTCTAACAATCTACTACATGTCTAGTCCTTAACATTTTTAATAAAACATAGCCTTTCCCTGAGGAATTGGACCGTGGAATAGGGAAGGTGGTCAGGAGCAAAATTAATGACAGCCTAGTGGTGAGTGCTGAGGTGCGCCGGAGAGTGGCATAAAGGAGCCTTTTCCTTGTAGGCATCAGGGGCAGCTTTACAGAAAACTTGCACTGTAGCTGTGACCAGGGCGGCAGAGGGGGCAGGAGAGTGGCGTTCCGGGCAGAGAGAATCCTTTACAAAGATTTGTAAAGGCAAAGAAACATGAGCAAGGCACTCCAGGGGGCCTTAACCAGTATGTTGTGACTAGAGGGCAGTGGTGTGTGTGTGTGTGTGTGTGTGTGTGTGTTGGGGGTAGAAGGACATTGTGGTATATGAAGTTGGACAAGTGGGCTTGGAATGAGCTTAAGAGGCCAATGTGCAAATGTGCTGCATGTTCATGAATTCCTGTAACCTTTAAGAAACAGGATTATTGTTGAATAGCTACATCTCCTCCCCCCAATGAGAGGTGTGTTTTGTTGTTGTTGTTGTTGTTGTTTGTTTTTAGGAGGTACCAGGATCAAACCCAGGACCTTGTACATAGGAAGCAGGCACTCAACCACTTGAGCTACATCTGCTCCCCATGAGTATTTTGAAACATATTTAATTTTTAGCCTTTTCCTTGTGTATTAAATTATACCACTAGTGTGGGAAACAAAGATAGGGCAAACCTAGCAATTAGAAATGAGATGATTCTTCTGATTTAAATCTTTCGAATGGATTAGAAGGTAGAAAGTGAGATTGAAAATCCAGTCCCTCTATCCTCTGGGTATTGAGTCTACTGGCTGTGGTGTCAGATAAGAGTCATTCTCACAAATCATACACCACACACTGCCTGAGAAGATGTAGATAAAAGCACATTTGTCAGGTCACCCTCCACATACAGGTGGCAACTAACTTACCCAACGTCCCTCCATGTGCTCACTGTGATCTGGCTCCTCGTGATCTTACTTCTCTGTGGACTTCCCTTAGCCACTTCTTCCTCTGTAAATCCCATCCTGCTCAAATGCTGCTTCCTCCAGCAAATTTCCTCAACCTCTGCCCCACACACACCCTGAAACTACTCCCTCCCTAGATTCAACCAACTTTCGCCTTGCCTGTCTCTCTTCCCACCTCTAATAAGAGTGATGGATGCACATGTTTCTTCATCCTTCCTTCAATGCAGGATGGGCTTTTTAAAACTATATCATTTATTGAGTCATATATAGCTCATTTAATCTTAACAACTGCCTACTGTAACTTAGAAATTATTATTCAGATTTTCAGGTGAGGAAACTTAAGCTTAAAAGATTAAATGACTTCTCCAAGATTATACAACTGGCAACATACTAAGCATCCAAGTCAAGGCTGGAAATAGGCTCTGCTCCCAACAAATGTGCATCCCCTGATGCTATTACTGAAAAAGCCCAGCACCGTGTTTTGTGAAGAACAAGCACACAAAGTGCACATGTTTAATGGACAGCTTCTATCTTGCTTTGGCTACATTTATGTGAACGTATGTTAAATGTGCAGAAACTGACACACCTTTATGCTATGTATATGTATGCAGGTGCATAGATGATTCCCAGCTTTCAAACTGGATATGTTCAAAATGTTTGACTGTAAGTCAATTGTTTGCAATGCAAAGTTCTTTTCTGTACAATAACACCTTACCTTACACAGAAGGTAAGTCATCACACCTACTCACGAAATGCCTACTGAACACGCAACGTGTCAGAATGCAGGTAGACACCATATATACCGTATTATTTATATTTGAAAGCCTATCCTCTTCTCTTCCCCAGACTGAGAATGGGAACCTCCCCCAATGTGCAGCTGCCCCAAAGCACGCTGAGGAAGGCCATGCAGCCAATTCTTGTTACTCACTGTTGTTATGTTCTACAAAGTTGCTGCAAACACTGGATTTTTGAATAGGGAATCCCTGCTCCTAGAGGAAATACAGCGTTGGGGTCCTGAGAGCCTCTGAGCACAACATTTTCATCAACCGATTAATATATACCCTTGTTTTCTGTTTTAAAACACTTTATAAAGTATATATTGTTGATTGATATTGACTTCACGGCCAAAAGCACTCATGCTGGAACGAAGCTTATCAAAGATGTATTTTCTCCGACAGGCACCCCGCCACCTTCTTGCAAGTTGAGAACACTAGACAGCACTTCAGCTCTGTGCTCAGGGGGCCGTTTTAAGTGGCAAAATCACCAGAAAAAGTACAAAAATGTGAGAATGATAGCACTAAGACTGTGAAAATATTATGTATGCGGCCATAGTGGGGGATACATGACATCACCCATTTGTCTAAACCCATACAACTGTACCTACAAAGAGTGAACCTTCAAGTACCTAGGGACTTTAGTTACTAAAAAGTGTGTTAATATTGGTTCATCAGTTGTAACAAATGCACTACAGTAACGAAGGTATCGATAGCAGGGGACACTGTATGTGGGGGGTGGGGATTCTGGAGTTCTCGTGCAATTTCTGTAAATCTAAAACTGCTCTAAGAATAAAGTTTATTATTTAAAAATGAAATTACTATCTTTCTGGCTCATACTATACTTAGAACATAAAGGGAAATATTCATTTTGCCCAGCAGTGTTCAGACCAACCCCTGGCCACATTATCTTTGATTCCATGGTTTGAGGAAGAATGGGCAGGGGACAATAATCTAAAATGATCCATCAATGTGATTAAAAGAATAGAAAATTGGACCCAGAAAACAAAAGGCTTTCAAAAATGGGATTGTTTGGCCTGATAGAGAAGTGACCGGCTCTGTGTATGGAGCCCATGAGCAGGTCTTGAACAGAAGTAGATGGACGGGCATCTGAGCGGAGCTTCCGCTGGGGCTGAAATGACCAGGCAGTAATGGAAAAGAGCCACTTAAATTGGGTGGAAAGAGGTATTTTTGAGTAGATAATGTGGTTGTAGAGACTTAGGTTAATAAGGTAACTAATGGAATTTTAAGAACAGCAGAAATGGCCTTTTCTGGCGTGTTTGGGCATCACGCAGCAGCTGGCCAGCCCAGGAAGCTAGGAACAAAGGTTCTGATGCAATCCTATACAGCATGGTTCTCCTTCCTTGCTTCACTGGCATTATTACGTTAAGTAACTGACAATCTGCATGTGTGTAGTGTCCTAACAACACAGAGAACGGAAATAAATTCTCAGGGGAAGAAGTAGCATTTAGCAAAGGTGTATTCAACAGGCAGTGAATACACAGAAAAACTATTACCGGATAATCTAAGCACCTTTTAAATATATATATATATATTTAAAAAATAACATTTATGTAAGCAAATGCACATATATGCATATACATCTATATATTATTTTACAAATATTGGTATGTATTGTGAAAATTTTGATTTTTACCCACAATAAAAAATTAAAAAAAAAAAAAAATCTATTGCCGGCCTGAAAAGGCATTCCCCTAACCACTCATAAATCCTAACTGCTACTTAGGGTGAGAATGGTCTTACAATTGCAGTTCTCTAAAACGATGTATTATTTTTGGAAAAAAGTTAACAGGACATGAAAATAGATTCTCAGTTAAAGAACTCCAGCTTCTTCGTTTTGTATCACGTGTGTTCCTCGATAGTTGTAAAGCTATTAGTATGAAACATAGTAATTAGCTATATTTTATATATGCTTCTATGCTACGCCCAGGGCTGTCCGTAAGGGGGATGGGTCCCTAGGAAAACTGTAGCATAATGAAGACCTTGGCTAGGCTTTGCCCTAGTTCCTGGGAGGCAACCTCTACATCCTTGGAATTTCTGGTGTTAGGAGGCTCTTTTGTTATTTAGGGTGGGCCCTGGGTCCCACTTGAAAGTTCCTATGTTAAGGAGATGAGGGTGGGACCAGCCAACTGTTGTCTCAGGGTGAGGGCGGGGCAATACCAGAAAGCCCAGTCACAGCACCCTGGGGCCCGGGGGGACCCTCTTCCTGATTCCACCCTGGAAACAGCTCTGAACGAATTACATCCAGGTGGCCCCAAGTTCTCCAGCCTTCCGGTGTAACTGCTCAATATCCAAATCAAGAGACCCCAGCCTTATTCCTAGCACTGTGGAAATCCTGGTGCCCGTTTTAATGTACCTTAGGATTTCTGAGGCATGGCTGAGGGTGTGTGCTCAATGCCCTCTCATCCTACCTCCCTCAGAATTTCTGCTCCCAGCTCAACGCCTGCTCTGCATGCCACACCTCTTTCCTCTTTCATCTGATTCTCCCTGGCTGTGGACATTGGTCTCTTCTCTTGCTGCCCTATAACGAACCAATAACACAAAGCTGTTTGCATGGCAGACTTTAACCCAAAGTCTGGGGATAATAGCAATAATCAGTGCAGAGCTGGAAACATCCCTGTCTAGCCTGTCAGGTGTTCTCCTCCATAGAAATTTCTCACTGATTATCAAAACTTGGGTTCCAGTCTGCAGCCAGGTTACTGGGCCCCCTCTTGCCAAAGCTTCTTAGACTTTCTCTCCTCTCCCTTTCCTCTCCTCTCTTTCAGAACCACCAACAGAGAAGAGTCAAATTCCTATCACATTAGAGCATTTTGATTTTCTATTTCATGCTACCCATCAAGGCTGACACCAGAGCCTACTTTTCAGTTGGTGGAACAATTAAGGTATTTTTTCTAAGGCAAAAAAAAAAAAAAAAGTTCTACCTAAGGAAAATCCTCACCCTGAAACAAACAGCTCAAATAGGAGTGAGCTTTGAGAAGTATATAATCTTCTTCCCATTTCATGCAGTTGGGGTAATGGCAGCCTATTGGCAGGATGGGTGGAAGGAGCTGCACGAATGACAAATCGGCCACCTCTGCAAAGGGAAACCATCACTGGCTGGAAGGAGGACTAGAAAGATTTTAGATAAATGTGTCTTTCGCTTTGGTTTTTCACAGAAAAGAGAGTGTTCTCCAAGGTTTTCCATCATCTACATATACTTCAACACTTGAGGTAATATAGAGCAGACAACTTGAACCCAACCCAGGCTGCAGTACTCAGAATGGAATGTTCTCCATCCCAGAAATGGAAGGGACCACCGAGGGTCCCCCAGATGGCAGTTTTTTTCTTTGCTGTGCAGCTTCTGAAAGAGGCACATAAGCCTATGCAGACTCCAAGTTCACTGGTCACTGGGCACAGAGCTGCCTAGCCACAGTCCAAAGTGGAGAGGGCAAAAGTGCAGGAGAACTTACTCCACTTCCTACCCTGGCAGGAGTCCTGACATGGGAAAGCAGAAGTTGCCACTCAAATGCAGGTGTTGCTAGTAAAGTTCCTTTCATGAAATATAGCTAAGGATTCCAGACACTTGTTGACAAAATCTGATCATTCTATCAGTCCTGGAAATCTGTTCACTTTGTTTCACTTCCACCATCACCTTCCTGGTCCATGTTGTGATGAACTTTCTCCTGGAGTTCTGCAATCATCCTCATAACTAATCCACTCACCTCCAGACTGGCTGCTCTCCAATCTGTTTTGTGAACTGTAGTGAGTGTGATCTTTCCAAATCTTAACTAAGATAATATCATACATCCCCCATGTTAAATACCATTGCTTAAACACCTCAGTGACTTTGTAGACCTCTTAAGATAAAGACGATAACCTTAGCAAGGCACACAGGCCATCTATGTCAGCCTTTACCTACCTCTTGAGCTTGCCATCTTCCCTCCCTTCTTTCCCTCAAGAACTCCTACACTTCCTTCTGATCTTAGCTCAAGTATCACTTTCTCAGGAAAGCTTTCCCTATCCTCAAAGAAATGCTTCTAATATCAGAGTTAAAATTTTACATTTGCTTAGGTGGTTATTTGATAAATATCTGATTCTCCCACTAGACTGTATCCTTCATGAAGATGGGACTTTGTCTGCATTTTTTACCAATATATTCCTTTGTTAAATGAATGGTTGAATGAATGAATCAACTCTTTGTTCCTGAGAAATCAAGATGCTTCCCAGTGATTGGATCATTTTTCAGATAGCCATAATGATTTTTAAAGCTCTTTCTCTTGAATGAGCAGTGCCATTGAAATACAAAGATTTGCTATGTTCAAGTTTATTACTCTTATTATCATTATCATCAATCTGGTTATTATCAATATCATTACTTTCATAAATGAACATTTTATTACTATCATTACATTCATTAATTTGATTTGATGCTTCCATTATTCATAAAACATTGCTTGTGAAAGCCAAATCCCATTGAAAACAGAATATTCCAAGACTTCAGGAGGAATGGGAAGCAGATGTGGCTCAAGCAGTTGGGCGTCCACCTACCACATGGGAGGTCCCCAGTGCCTCCTAAAGAAAACAAGCAAGACAGCAAGCTGACTCGGGCTGGCACAGCAAGTTGACACAGCAAGATGACTCAACAATATGATGCAACGAGGTGACGCAACGAGAAGACACAATGAAGAAACACAATGAAAGATACAACAAGCAGGGAACAGAGGTGGCTCAAGAGATTGGGCATCCTTCATCCCACATGGGATGCCCCAGGTTAGGTTCCCTGTGCCTCCTAAATAAAGAAGACAAATAGACCCAGAGAGCAGACAGCGAGTGCAAACAACCAGAGGGTGGGGTGGGAAGTAAATAAATAAAATAAATCTTAAAAAAAAAAGACTTCAGGAGGAGTTTAGGTGGCTTGAGGGTAATTATAGAACTAAGAGTTGCCTATGCGCCTACTTTGCTAGCATTTCCAAGAAGTACAAGCTATTTGAAAAATTAAGTCCTTAAAAAGGATCAAAGCAGTTTTTGCAGCCACTTATGGAATAAGCTTTGCTAATGATAAACTCACCACACTGCACAGGACTTTAGATATCATTTACCATACTCCTCATTTCATACATAATAAAGCTAAGCCTGGACTTCAAAAGGTCATACAGGGGAGTGGGTGTAGCTCAGTGGTTGAGTGCCTGTTTCACATGTACGAGATCCCAGATTCATTTCCCAGTGCCTCCTAAAAAAAAATAGAAAGAAAAATAAATCATACAGCCAAGGTAAGCCCTGGATATATTTTTATTTCGTTCCCCTAAAACTACCATATATCAAATCATGTCCAAACCTTTAGAAACTGAGATCTAAACTATTTATATCCCACTCTGCTCGAGCAAGCTGGGATGTGAATATCTTCTCAGCTTGTAAGGCTGGAATTCCATCTAGAGGGACATTCATCTTCCCAGCCTATATATGTAAACTAGCTCTGCTATGCAATTCTATGCACGAGGAAAATGATACCCCAAGATCATTTATCTAAGTCTATTTCTCATATGCCTTCTACCTTAAAGAAGAATGCTCTGCCACTAAGAGAAGGGTAAATTCCAGTTTGACCCCAAGGTCAGCTGTACAGCCTTCAAAGTCAGTTCCCGCATCTCCTGTTTCACCCACATCCAGATACGAAACTCAGTACCTGTTTGCTTTTATCCAAACGATAGCATCCTTAACTTTAACGAGCAATGCAGCCTTTATTGAAGATATGTAGGGAAAGCAAAAGGCAGCTTTAATCTTCACTAATCTCAGCACACAAATTTGAAACCCTATCAAAAAATGTCTTTTCCCTCTAAGTCCCTCCTCAGCCAAGCCACAGCAGGGGATTTGATTATCTTCTTTTCCTTATAAGGTGTGCAACTCATTTCTCCTCTCCTCCTTTCCAAGTCTTCTCTTTCCTCAACAGTATCTTATTCCTTCTCCCTTTCTGTCAGAGCAATATACCTGTGTGCTACTATTATCTTTAAACTTCACATCCATCTCATCTAGGAATTCCACAAAACAAAGGGCCTTCTAGCTAACAGGACCCAATTTCTTAGTAGACCATTTAGGAACCATCCTTTTGCTATTTGCATATATGACTCTTATTCCAAACCCACATCTATAACTTGCCCCTAGAGGAATTATGGGTATTGAACTTTTCCCCATCCTGTGAGACCAGTAAAAATAAATGTTCTTATACTGATCTGAGCTGATTCCTCACAGGATGTGCTGCCATCATGAAGGAAGTTTCCACAGTATTCTTGTTTTAAACTAAAAGTTTAAATTTTTTTAAAAATGCCTCAAAGGGAGAATAGAAGACAACAAAAAATTCTCCAATTTTTTTTTTTCCAGTCCTTCAATTTACTAAGCATTAGTGAAGGGCTCATGGAAAAGGAAAAAAAATCAATTCTCATAATTGAAATACCCACCCACCAAAAAAATGGCCTCTACTTAAGAAAATGTGCTGACCCTCAGTCTTTGGAAATAAAAGTGAAAGTGTAGGGACGTGGTGACTGGCCACACAGATGTGCTTCTAGCTCCGTTAACATGTTCTTTCCCTTACTAAAAAAGATAAAGAAATGATAGCCAATGACCTTATACCCCTCTGTGTCAGAGAGTTTGGATAGCCAAACTCTCACTAGCGACAAAACCATTAGACCATCCAGAAAGTTCACAGCGGAACTCCTAGGGGAAAAAATACCTTCAAGTCAGTGTTGCCGTCCAAAAACCCCTCTCAGAAGTAGTGATGGGCTTGGGTAGGGAATAAAATAGATAATATCTTCTGGGTCATCTGAAGAACTAAAATAGCATGGGCACTCCCCCTGCTCCGAAAGGAGCAAACGCCAGAAAGTCAGAGGTTCTCTGCCTCAGTGATAGTTTGCTCCTGCACGACATGGGAAAAGTTAGAGAAACTGCTGTTGCTGTTTATTTCCTCTGAGGAATTTTGAAACTGTAAACATTTTCATTAAAAACAAAGATACCTGGGGTACTTCTTTCTCAAGATGTAACCATCGGCATCAGCATTACTGCTTTCAAAAGCAGAGCCTAGCTAAGTCTTGAGGAGTTGGGAAAACCGAAAGAAAGAAAAAAAAAATGTGACATGAATAAAATTCACAGGTCTTATTTTATGACACTTTTTTTTAAAAATGTTTTCAAATAAGTCAGATTATAATTGAAAAGGAACAAATATTAACATACCATGATCTGCTTATAATTTTCCCTTCTAGTAGAAAATAATTTTATATTGGGGGAAGCGGCTGTGGCTCAATCAGTGGGGCTCCCGTTTACCATATGGGAGGCCCCGAGTTCGGTTCCCGGGGCCTCCTGGTGAGGGCAGGCCTGCCCACGCAGCGTGGTTGGCTGACCCGGCGGGCGCAAGCAGCAAGGGGGGGATAAATGAATAAATAAATAAAATCTTTAAAAAAAAAAAAAATTTTATATTGGAATACTTATATATGTGTCCAATATTTTTTTTATATTTTACATGAATGAGATTTCAAAATGTAAATTCTTTTGTGTGCTTCTGTTGATAATATGTTTACTATGGTAATTTATATATAAGTAAATCTCTTTTTCTTGTTGTTCTACCTAGAAAAGTATTTTTAAAAACCATAGTTTTACTTATTTCTTTAAAGTGTATAAGAAAAAAAGTGTGATTTTTAAAATTACAAAATTTGAAAGTCCAAATATATAAAGTAAATATATTTCATTTATTTATTTTTTAACTCTCAAAAATAATAATACTTTGAATATTTTTTAAAAAATTGTTTCCATAGTCTGATAGTATGACATTACTTCACAGTACCCAAAAGCCTGAATGGGACAAATTTGTTAATCAAACAGAATAACTAATTTGAAGGTAATCCTCAAAATTTTGAGACCTACTTTTTTTTTAATCCATAGGCTAGATCTGCCTGGTCTTACACATCTTATGTCTTTCCACACTGATGTCAGTCCTGTGCATCCCACTGCCTCTCAGAACCTCAGTCTGAGAGAATTAGCTATAGCATGCTGGCAGCAGCCCTCAGCGGCTGTGTGGAAGGAGGTGGAGATGCAAGGCAGACTCAGAGCTCAGTGCATCCGGCCCCGCGATCCTGTGACCCATCTGCTGACCCTCAGGAGAAACAACCACCATGCCACTCGAAACAAAACTACTGAAAATATGTCCAGTTTTAAACCAGGGGAAGGAGTGGCAATTCAGCCCACCACAAACATCTCACACACTGGGCTCATTTTCAGACAAATGTTTATGTAAATGCTCAGATGGAGAACCAAACTCCTAGTGAATTAACCTACGATGCCACCCAGCCCTTGGTATTGATCAGTCATTATTTGTACCCAATGAAATGAAACACCGGGTCCAGAGAGCACGCCCTTTCAGACCCTGTAAAGTCCCAGTCCTCTTGTGCTCAAATGCCTCCCTTGTGAGGAAGAGTTGTTTTGAAAGGACAACTGAAGTAGCCATTTCAAACAGCCTCGTTTCTCTGAACAGGTGATGAAGGCTGAACGTGCAACGTGACTTTAGATGCAGGAGCACTTAATAATGCTCCTGGAAGTTCAAATACCATTGCTGCCGATGATGCCATAATAGCCTCTACACCGTTCCTGAAACACGAGTAAGCATGCTTCACTTCTTTGTTTCCTTATATTAGGTTTAGCCCTGAAGAGGTAGAGGAAGACAAATTTTTTTCAGAAATTAAGAAGAGAAATAGAGCGAAGTTAAGAGGAGTTGGCCAAAGGCTCAGAAGCTAAGGGAATCCTATTTATCTACCGAACCCCAACAAGAGTAATTAACGACAAATATGTTTAGAGAAGGAAGACTTGCAGCGTCCTTATTAACACAACGGCATAGGTGTCCACTGACCAGTTTAGGACCTGGAGCCCTGTATGCCATGCAATGATTTGCAAGCCAACATTAGAAACGTGGCCTGTTTCACAAACCAATAATAGATATTTCCCCAAGCATACCGGAAAGGACACAGTGCGTCAAGGAAAGATAGTTTTAACTTTTTCGCTTTCCTTCCAACCGCTGTATGTTTGGTTAGGCGATAGCAAACCGAATCTGGGAAAGAGAATGTATTCAACGCTGCAGGAGCCTCGAACCTTCACTTACCATCATTATCAGATCCATCAGCAATTAATCATTGTCCACCGTCGTATACCTATAGCAGCCACCCCCAAGGCGACAGACTCTATGTTACGACGTTGCCACACAGGAGTGTGTGCGCTATGTGCGTGTGTATACAGAAATGCCTCGCTCACCCAAATAGTCAACATGAAGCAAGACTCAAGAGCCCAAACAGATGCTCCCAGTCCATAAGCTATCAGGACCAACGTCTAATTGTTCTCTGCTGTATTTCTAGAGCCCAGGATACAGTAAAGCATGTGGTATGGAATTGTTAAATATTCATTGAATAAATGAATGTCACATGGCCTGTGCCCCAAAGGCCACATCATCATGCTTTGTCCCCACATCTGGAGACCGCTCACCTTACGTAAGATTCCAACAAGCTTAGTTATCTGGCTTCCCATGCCACCAGAGATAAAAAGCAGCAGATTATAGGAGCATGGGAAGACTGCTAGACACATGCACACTCAACTTAATGATAAATGAAAGCTGACAGCCTATTGCTGGAGAAAGAGACCAAAAAACTATAAAATGCAGTTACAAGTGTTCAAGAAAAAAAACCAAAAACAAAGAAATGTGTTGATTAAACATTTGAGTATTGCAATGTTCCAAGAAATTACTAAATAACAGCTGCTGTATGGTAGCCAGTATTCCTATAGATAAGGATTCTATGTAGTCTATGGAAAAAGTCATAGATTATCTGGTTCTAGATAACATCCAGATATGCACATAATTTTACCATATATCTATGTGTCCAAACACAATATATGCTCACTTTAATGTGTTTCTGAACATTATATTAATAGAATCATATTTACATAAAAAGACTGGTTTTTATCATTCAAAATTACTTTTGAGATTCATCTATTTTGGTGTGTCTGGCTTGGGTTTGTTCATTTCCCATACATGGGAATAGACCACAATTTATCCATTTTAATACTGAAAGACATTTAGACTATTTCCAGCTATTTGCTGTTACAACCAATGCCTACATGAATATTCACACACACACACACACACACACACACTGGTACAAGAAACTCTCCAAGGTTTACATCTAAGAGCAGAATACCTGGAAGGTAGGGTGTGCACATCTTCAGCTTTTCTAGCTATTACAGGATTCAGTTGTGTTGCCCACCCAGAAAACATATCCAAGCCCTAATCTCTGGTCCGATGAATGTGACACTATTTGGAAACAGGGTCCTTGAAGATGTGATTAGTTAAAATGAGGCCAAACCGGGTTAGGGTGAGCCTTGATGCAATATGACTGATGTCCTTCTAAGCAGAGGAGATTTGGACACAGAGACAGGCAGACACAAGAGAGAAGCCATGTGAAGAGGGGCAGACTGAAGTGATGTAGCTACAAGCCAAGGAACACCGAGGATTTTTGGCAAACAAGAAAAATTAGAAGAAACAAGGAAGGATTCTCCCATACAGGTTTCAGAGGGAGGCATGGCTGCATCAGCACCTTGATTTCAGACTTCCAGCCTCCAGAACTGTGGCAGAATAAATTTCTGTTGTTTTAAGCCACTCAGTTTGTGCTCCTTTGTTACAGCAGCCCAAGAAAACTAAGACACCAAGTAATGTCATGTTGATTTTCTGAATGGTTGTACTACTTTACACGCATACCAGCAGCCAAGAGTTTCCTTAAATCCACACTCTTGTCAACATTTTGTATGCATCCAATTTTTAATTTTATCAATCTTATGAATTTGACACAGTATCTCTTTGTGTTTTAAGTTTTATTTCCCAGATTACTAATGAGATTGGGCATCATAGACACATTATCCATTTTCTTTCCTTTTTATGATATGTCCCTTGAAGTATTTTGCATACGTTTATACTGCATATATTAACTCTTTTTCATTGATTCCTAGAAACTCTTTATATATATACTGCATATTAATCCCTGGCCATTTTAGATATATATAAGTTGTGGCCTCTCTTTTCACATTTAAAGGTGGCATTTATAAATAGAAATTTTTCTAAAGTATGATTTATCATATGCGTGCTTTTATGGTATACAATGATGGTGTCATTTAAGAAATTACTTATCCAATGTCATTAAGATAGTATACTATTTTTCTATTAATTTTAGGGTTTTGTCTTTTACATTTAATTCATTGGACCTTCTAGAAATGATTTTCATATATGGTGTGAGAGAGGTTTCATAAGTTTTTAAATTTGTTTTTTTAAAAAACAAATTTTTATTTTAAAAAGTTTTAAATTTATAGAGAACCTGCAAAGATTGCAGAGCATTCCCATATCACATGCCCAGTTTCCCCTGTTGCAAATGGGTCACATTAGTGTGGTCATTTTGTCACAGTGAATGAACCAGTATTGAGACATTATTATTAACTAAAGTCCATATTTTATTCTGAATTCTTTATTTTTCACCTAATGTCCTTTTTTTCTCCCAGAATCCCATCCAGGCTATCACTGACATTTACTTATCATATCTCCTGAAGCTTCACTAGACTGTGACAATTTCTCAGCTTTTTCTTATTTGTGATAAATTGCAGTTTTGTAGACCATCTCTCAATTTGGCATGGTCTGATGTTTTTCTGATGACAAACATGGTCTTGAGTTATTGGTTTTGGGAGGAAGACTACAGAAGTAAAGTGCCATCTTGGTCACGTCATATCACAGGTACATACTATCAACATGACCTTGATCACCTGACTGAGGTAGTGTTCTTCAGGTTTCTCCACTGGAGAGTGGCTCTTTTTCCTCCTTTGCATACTATTATCTTTGGAAAGAAGTCACTATGTGCAGCCCAGGCTTAAGGGATGGGCAGTTATGCCCCACGTCCTAGATGGGGAAGTATCTACATAAATTGTCTGGAATTCTTCTGCATGGGACATTTGTTTACTCCCCCCCACTTACGAATTTACTCAGTCATTTATTTATATGAGTATGGATTCATGGATATTTTATTTTATACTTTGGGTGATTATCCAATAATGCATTATTTATGTTGCTGTTCAAATCATCCCATATGTAGTTATTGGAAGCTCTTAGCTAGCTGTTGCATCCCTTTGATGTTCTGTGATCATTATAGGATTTTTCCAGTTTTCTTTTCCTCTTCTTTTTCTAATCTTTTTTTTTTTTTTTCTTGAGTTGTTCCTTACTTTCTGGCACTATAAGATATTCCAGGCTCATCTTGTATATTTCTTGTCCCAGTCCTAGAAACAGCCATATCTCCAAAGAGCCCTGATACCTTTAACTGGAGGATGAAATTAGAGACCAAGATCTGGGGACTAGTTGTGCTCATTGCTACTGGTGTGTCATTATTTCTAGACCCTCTCAATAGACACAGCAATAAAATATATGAATATACACTAATTTGTGTATATTCACATACCTATAAGTATTTATATATTTTATAAATTTCCCTCTACAGTGTTTTAGCTGCACCCCACAAAGTGTTATAAGTTGTATTTTCATTATCACTCAGTTCAAAATATTTTATTTTATTTTATTTTTACTTTTTTGATGCATGTGTTAAGAAATGTGTTGTTTAATTTGCAAATATTTGGAGTTTTTCCAGCATTCTTCTTGTTATTGCTTTCAAAGTTAATTCCATTATAGCCTAAGACCACAATTTGTATGATTTCTACTTTGTTTGTTAGTTTGCTTAGGTATGTTTTATGGTCCAGATTTCTCCACATGAGCCTGAGAAGAAAGTCTGTTTTGTTGTTGTTTCATGGAATATTTTGTAAATGTCATTTAGATCAAACTGACAGATGGTGTTGTTTAGGTTGTCTGTATGTTTACTGATTTTCTGCCTTCTTGACCTTGACCTATCAGTTACAGACAGAAGGCTTTTAAAGCCTCCAGCTCAAATAATGGATTTGTATACTTCTCTTTTATGTTCTAGCACTTTTGCCTCATGTACTTTTATGCTTTGTTGTATAGTTGGATTAATATGCAGCACTTTTGTAACTGGAGTTTTTTTTCATTGTACTTGCTTTTTGTTTCATCCCTCCCCCTTTTTTCTGCTTTCCCTGATTTAGTTGAACATTTTATATGATTCCATTTTATCTCCTCTCTAGGCATATCGTTTATACTTCTTTTTCATTTTTTGGTGGTTGCCCTGGAGTTTACAGTATACATTTTAAATAATCTAAGTTTACCTTCAAATAACACTATACCTCTTCACACATCTGGCTGGTAGCTTATAGCAGAATATTCCATATTTTTCCCTCCTGTCCTTTGTGACATTGCTGTCATTCATTTCACTTATCCATATGCTAGAAACACCCAATATATGGTTATTGCCTTAAAAGTTATCTTTTAAATTAATTAAGATAAGAAATTGAAAAGGTTTTATTTTATTTTCATTTATTTCTTCTCCGGTACTCTACTTTTCTTTATGTAGATTCCAGTTTCTTATCTACAACATTTTCCTTCTGTCCCAAGAACTTCTGTCAACATTTTTTGTAGGGCAGGACACCTGGTGATGAGTTCTCTGGGTTTTTTGTTTGACTGAGAAGGTTTTTTTTCCCCTTCACTTTTGAAGGATAATTTCACTGGATATAGTATTCTAAAAAATTTGTTAATGCTTTAAAGACTTCACTCTTCTTGCTTGCATTGTTTTTAAAAAGAAGTTGATGTAATTTTTGTCCATCTTCCCTATGGATAAAGAATGTCTCTCCTCTGGCTTCCTTCAAGATTTTCAATTTGTCCCTGGTTTTCTGAAGTTTGATTATATGCCTATGTGATGTTTTTTGGCATTTATCCTACTTGGTGTTCTCTGAGCTTCATCTGTATCTGTGATTTGGTGTTGTTATAAATTTTCAAAAATTCTCTGCCATTGTAACTTCAGATATTTTTTCTGTCCCATTCTCTCTTTCTTCTCTTTCTGATATTACATTTACATTTATGCTACACCTTTTGGTATTATTCCACAGTTCTTGCAGTTTCTGTTCATCTTTTTTTTTTTTTAATTCTTTTCTCTCCTTGCATTACAGTTAGGAAGTCTCTACTGACCTATCTTTAAGTTCACTTATTCTTTCCTCAAGCCATATTGTGTCATTTTTCATTTTACTCCAGCATGTATCTTTAATTTTTTCTTATAGTTTCCATCTCTTTGCCCATGTTATCCATCTGTCATTACAGGATGTGGAGGGAGAGGAGAGTTCTATAATCTTCTGCATAAGTCTCACTCTTTCAATGGGCTATGTCTCAGTCGTGCAGCTTTCACAAGTATTTCTGTCCCTCCTCCAGTAGATTATCTTTCTCACACAGACTCCTACTCCCTTCCCTGTCTGCAGTGTTCCCAATCCTCTTCCTGGAAGAATTGTCCTCTTTGACTTTGTTTTCTTTTTTTCTTCTTAGGTGATAGGGAAAGAGTAGCAGTGGTTGAAGTGGGAAGGATTTCTTTTCCTCCAGCTCAATGAGGTTTCAGAACTGTGCTAGCGCAAGGCAGGTCCTTTGACCTGGAGAGTAGGCCTTTTGCATGGAGAAGGCTATAGACTACTCATCCCTTAGTCTTGCCAGAGCCTCAGGTGGGTCTTTCTGAGATCCTCACTGCTCCTGGAGGGAAAGCCCATTAAAGTGTATCCTCCAAGACTGGAAACCAGGAGTTTTTCATTCTTAAATTAGTCTATACAAGTAGCCTCCAGCAAGTCATCAAATTTACCATGTAAGTGCCCCTACAAGTTTATTGCTCCAGGAGATTTGGCTTCACCTGAGCAGATGTCAGTTGATGTGTCTCTCTGGTTGTGTCTAAAACTTCAGATTTCTGGGTGGTTGTTTGCCCTACATGGATTTGCTGATTATCCAGCTTTTCCTTTTTGTAAGGATGAGAATAACAATTTCT
This sequence comes from Tolypeutes matacus, assembly GCA_026826555.1. Lineage (NCBI taxonomy): Eukaryota > Metazoa > Chordata > Mammalia > Cingulata > Chlamyphoridae > Tolypeutes > Tolypeutes matacus. The sequence goes on along the minus strand of JAKSZT010020074.1, from coordinate 443,964 downwards.
GAGCACTTTACAAATCAAAGCTGAACTGGAAAATCCTCCATAC